>OY747101.1:24963255-25563255 GCA_963556455.1 Epiblema foenella | reverse complement strand
TTTATGACATTAGGTCGCAATAATCGTGTTCTAGATAGAAACATTGAGAAAATGTAAAGATACGTGTCAATTCAATCAGAAAATCGTCAAATAGATGAACGATTTTTAACTGATAACGACTATTAAGTGGCTTATATAGATAGCAACAATGAAACAACAGAATATAGGGTACCTGTGCACACATTTGCTGACAGAGTCCAGTTTCGTTTTGATGTACTGACTTGTCATTTGACCTATTCAGTATCTCTTAACAGTACGAACAAATAATTATGTTTCACGTTTAAATGGATAGGTATAATTAAGAAACTACGGTAAAATGTACATTTAGTGCAAAAACATAAAATAAAATAAATATTTGTGGACAATCTTACACAAATCGACCTAGTCCCAAACTAAGCAAAGCTTGTGCTATGGGTACTAGTCGACGATATACAAACTCAAACTCGCTAACAAACTGTCTTGTCAGTTTGGCGAGTACAATTGAAACTGGAAACTTTATGTACCTTTTTGAAAATAAATAAAAAAAAACATACTTATATAGATAAATATATACTTAAATATATAGAAAACATCCAAGACTCAGGAACAAATATTCGTGTTCATCACACAAATAAATGCCCTGACCGGGATTCGAACCCGGGACCTCCAGCTTCGTAGGCAGTGTCACTACCAACTAGCCTAAAGCGATCGTAAAAACATGTATCGTAAGAATTCCTATCTCTTCTCTATCATCATCCTAGCGTTATCCCAGTACAGTTGCATCCCGATATCTCTCTCTTTCCTAATCGACATATTTTCGAGTAACTTCTATGCACCCATATTTTTACACCCAACTGTACAGTAGGCACAGTGTGTCTCCATTGTGTCGGTACCGGAGATTTGTCGTTATTACAGGTTATGTTTAAATTAGCCACAAATCAAGTAAATAGCAGGCAGGGTTGACAAATGGAGGCATTCATTCCGTTATTTCTTCCGCTCGCCAGGTACCGGGGCTGCTATTTTATTGATCGCATATTTAATATCCGACGCCGCACGAAACTGAGACTGAGTGAAAGTTTTTTTTTTTTTTTTTTTTTTTAATCTTTATTTAAAGAGTTTAGTCATAATGACGATGTCACTCTGTAGTACAACTTACTAACTATTACAGATCAACTATGTACCCTAACAGCCGGCAGTCATTTCCGTCTGTGTATGCCCGTAAGGACTAGGCCGTACAGAGTCTTGGCTTCCCTCGAATGAGGGAAAGCCAATACCCTGTTACAGACATCCAGCTGCTTAAGGTCGATGCCTCTGAGTGAAAGTTAACACTGTTCTGAGTGCAGTGCAGCTCAGCGAATTAGTAAGCTGAAGTGGCAGTGGGCAGGACACATGTCGCAGAACCGATGGCCGTTGGGACAGACTGGTTCTTGAGTGGAGACCGCGTGTCGGCAAACGTAGTGTAGGACGCCCTGTAACTAGGTGGGGCGATGATATTCGAAAGGTAGTGGGCAGGGATTGGAGGAGAAGAGCTGAAGACCGAGCTCAGTGGCGTGCCATGGGAGAGGCCTATGTCCAGCAGTGGACTGACACAGGCTAATGATGATGATGATGATGATGAGTGCAGTGAGGGATTTAAGCACGCCCAAGGCAAAAACAGTTTTATCAACGAAGAGTATATTCTATGTTTCTCACCTCAAAGTCCTCAGTTCAAAATCGGTCTCTGAGCGTCCGAGCGGTCATTTAGAATGAATCTGACGTCAGATTCTAAAATGTCATTACGAAACTCAAGAGGAGTTGGGTAGGCTTTGTCAGGCATAGTGTTCAGACCAAGACAGTGTTTTTTTTAACCTGACTGTGGCTTTACAGGCCGGGCTCAATAAAGCGATAATATTGTATTCCTACCTTTGTCTGTACTTACCTGTGTGGACATGACATGGGCGCTAACGATGGGCCTCATAAGAAAGCTCAAGGTCACCGAAAGAGCAATGGAAAGAGCTATGCTCGGGGTTTCTCTGCGTGATAGAATTAGGAAGGAAGCTATCCGTAGTAGAACTGGGGTCACCGACATAGCCTTCAAAATTGCGAGACTTAAGGCAGTGGGCAGGGCACATTGCTCGCAGGACTGACGGTTGATGGGGCCAGAAACTGCTTGAGCGGCGTCCTCGCACCGGAAGACGAGCTATCGGTAGGCCTCCGACAAGGTGGAGTGATGACCTGGTGAAGGTCGCGGGAATCCGGTGGAAACGAACGGCACAGGACCGGTCTAAATGGCGAGCTTTGGGGGAGGCCTATGTTCAGCAGTGGACGTCTTTCGGCTGAAATGATGATGATGATGACCTGTGTGGACTGCTCAACAATAAACTTGCGTCGACACGCTAGCTCCGTCCCACGTTGAAGGGTCGGTTCGGAAACCTGGGACAGCTGCAGACCAAGCCCAAATGTCTAAACGCCACAAGTACGCCGATGAATAACTATGAATTCATCGGGAGCGCTCCTGGCCCAGCGGCGCCAGCGTATCGCGTGCGGTATGCGAGGTTAAGCAACGTCGGCCTAGGTCAGTTATTGGATCACCCATCCGCTTTAAGTGGTTATAAACTGAGAGCTCCAGTGCTTTGGAAGGCACGTTAAGCCGTTGATAGCAATCTTTAAGCCAAGTTAGAGGTCACTATCTCACTACTCTTTTATTACGAGTTTGAAATAATATCGAGAATTTATATTTAGTAGATAACGAAAGAAATATATTTTATGTCACACCTGGCCATAAAGTGGCAATTACCGCACGCTCCGCGCGCGGAAAATCCCACTTCCTGGCCAGGAGATGACATAAAATTTTGTACTTACCTCGGGCGGTAATTAAGAAAGCCTCAGAACGCATAATTATCGCCTTTGCCTTCGGCTCGGGCGTCAAATACCTGTGCGATCTGAGACATTCTTTGTTTTGCCGTCCTTGGTAAGTAATGTACTATATTAGGGATGCGCCGAATATTCGGTTATTATTCGGTATTCGGCATATTCGGCATATTTTTGAATATTCGGTATTAGGTGGAATTATTCGGTTAACAGTGATTTAATTTATTTTTTGTCACTATTTCGCTTTGATAATAAACAAAAAATTTACCATTTTATTAGTCTGTTTTACAACAATAGATGAAGGAATTACGTTGAACCGAATAATTCGGACAATATTCCTGCTCGGTGTCTAAATTTTTCCTTTATTCTAAACTAGCGACCCGCCCCGGCTTCGCACGGGTGCAATGCTGATGCATGTATTATACATATAAACCTTCTCCTTGAGTCACTCTATCTATTAAAAAAAGCCGCATCAAAATCCGTTGCGTAGTTTTAAAGATTTAAGCATACATAGGGACAGAGAAAGCGACTTTGTTTTATACTGTGTAGTGATATTCGGTTCGGCAACAGCTGGACCTAATATTCGGCCGAATGTTCGTATTCGGTCAAACCCATATTCGGCGCATCTCTAATTACTATTATTTGTTAGGTAAAATTGTTGCCATACAGAATTAGAAAAATAAATGTTTGTGCCACGACTCGTTAAGACTACAACCCACACTTTGTATAGGTACTTATAAATCCGTATAAAACCGCACAATCTGTTAAGCGCATCCCAGACGTACCAACCGCAAGATTTTAAGCCACAATACTGGATAGCGCTGGTGCACGAGTGTCGAGTCCCGGGAACCCCGCGGATCGGGATTGCACGCGGGATTTTTCGAGAACTCCGGATCCAACGCGTTAGGGATAAGCGAGGAGCGTTTACGTTATGCCAGTTACTTGAATAACTGAGAGTGGTGAGAGTAGATTTTTCAAGCTAGTTATACTGATTTTAGTATTGTAAACTGTAATGACCTTTGGCAACTCAATGACCACTGGCTGTGTGAGATAAAGTAGACGAATAGATAGTGCGAAAAGGAAAATAGATATTTTTTATGTTTTCAACCCCCGCCGCCACTCCGCCTTTTTAGAAACGGAATAATATAATGGTTTTGAAAACGAAAACTGTAAAAAAATCCATATTATTCATAATTGGGTCAGAAATGCAAAATTTAGAGGAGAATAACCGGATAAATTGATCTCGCTCGTTCTTTTTTCTTTTTTGTATGATAGCTAACATTGTATCAACTAACGGACGTTTAAAATCGTTAACCTATCGACTAGCAGTATTACACGGCTTAGATTTCGTCGTCTACCGGTCCCTGGGATCCCCAGGATCATAACAAAAGAATGTTATTGTTTATTTTTTTTGCCGGGAGACGACGGCTTAACCTATATTGACAGCAGCCGTTTCTATTATAAGTATGAGAACGAGTCAGTTCATTATTAAACGGATCGGAAACTTTAATAACTATTTTAACTAGCACACTACTTAAATGAAATAAATGAAATAAATGAACTTTATTCTGCAAGTAGGCCGCAAAGGCACTTTTACAAGTCAAAAACTACTAGCGTTTCTCATGAGACCACTGCCGAGAAGAAACGCCGAAAGAAACTCGACAGTCAGTCATTTTCTCCAAAATATGCTTATTACAATGATACTACTTAACCTACTTAAGTAAATGTAAGTGGTAAAAAACAAAAGAGAATTGAAAGAAAAAATTACAATAGGTATTTACAATGTGTAGTTACACAAGAAAACAAAACATGTCGAATCGTTTGATATGCTTTCCTGCAAGAACTGTGTCAACTAGTTAATAATCTCTCCGTCCAAACGCACCATAAGAGAAACCCGAAAGGAATTCACGTTCCATCACAAAACGACATAACTCCTCAAACTTTCACTCCAAATTCAACCTCACATTGTTAGTTAGAGAGTCTATATTTGTGTAACAAGAGATTTCAAGTTGCTTAAAACGATTAATCGAAACTCAGGGTTGGCACTTAGCGCGCGAGTGCATACTGAATTATTGCCAGGGTTGCCTCGCGCCTGCTAAATATTAACACGCCCAAACTCGCTCGTATTCCACAGATTTTTATTTTTTGACGCGTTATCGGGTGAATTGGGGACAGATTGTACGACGTTCGAATGGCACTTGATGTAGGTAAATACCTACAAGATATTATGTTACCGATTGCAGAAGGGTAGTTGCTAGTTGCGTAACTTTTAGAACAAGTGTCATGACAAATCAGCGTCTTATTTCATAAGAAAACGACATTTTATGTTACTCTTAGCCATAAAGTGTCCACGCGCACGTGACTCCTTAGAATTAAGAAGTGATTAGTTTATAAGAGAGCCACTATGAGGGTGGTATTTAACCCTCTTTAATTAGTAAAGATTGGAAAAAAAGAGTTGTCCCTTTCGTGCAAGATTTCTTTTTAATACAGACCACACAGAGCCTTAAAAATAAAGTCCACATATTATTCATATTTATATTCATTTATTAATATAAGAAGTATGAAAGTTTTACATGTCTGTTGATTATTATTAGTAAGTATAGAATATTTTTTTTTTTAACAAACGAATTAAATAAGTTTATTAAATGAAAGCATAATACAAATTCTAAGCTAAGATAAAAGTGAACTATATACTATATAGAGTAAATTATAAAAACTACCCTAATCGAATAACCCACCCCGAGTCACACCCGGTGCAAAGGTGCCCATCACACTAGCGGCATTGCCTCGCTGAATAGACTGCCAGCCTTTGCACCAGGAATGACCCGGAGCGAGGGTCTAAACCCCTCTCCCTTAAACGGCGCCCTACGTCAGCAAAAGGTTTTCGCTTCCGAGCACCAACAACCCATTGTTTCGACCGCAAGCGGCACGAATAAGTAGTTAGTGAGCACGGCGTACTTTTCCCAAATAATTAAATTGTGTCTATTAAATCTATGCACGCAACTTGGTCCGATTAATCCTCACATAATATGTACCGAAACCTTATAAATTCGCGGACATAAGAGCCTTTATCTGTTTGAGTAAATTGTATGCACCCATATTTTTAACAGTTAATTTCATTTGGCAATTTATTACATTTAAGACATATTAGAAACTATTAAATATATTTAAATTAAGTGCGATATTTATGTAGTGAATTTATAATGTTAAGAATACAATAAAAAAAATAGAATTTCATTCTTATATGAATATAACGAGCGACCCGCCCCGGCTTCGCACGGGTGCAATGCTGATGCATGTATTATACATATAAACCTTGCCCTAGAGTCACTCTATCTATTAAAAAAAAACCGCATCAAAATCCGTTGCGTAGTTTTAAAGATTTAAGCATACATAGGGATATAGGAATATAGGGACATAGGGACAGAGAAAGCGACTTTGTTTTATACTATGTAGTGATATTCAAGTAGCCTGTTTGACAGAGACTTGGATCTCATACAGCCAGAGAGATTTAGCATTGGACGGGTACAATTTTTCGGCAGCTTATTACCGCCAGTACCATCAAGGAGGCGGCGTAGCTATATTGACACAAAAATATATTAA
This sequence comes from Epiblema foenella, assembly GCA_963556455.1. Lineage (NCBI taxonomy): Eukaryota > Metazoa > Arthropoda > Insecta > Lepidoptera > Tortricidae > Epiblema > Epiblema foenella. Next base: position 25,556,823 of record OY747101.1, on the reverse strand, counting down.
TTCCGTGGAACGAACGGATATTGCTGATATGTTACGGGAGTGTATAGTAGAGTGCTGCGGCACAGAAATCACGGAACATAATATGATAATTATAAACATTATAAACCAGATAGAGACATTTTTATACATTCTTTGACAGTTTAAATTAGATTCGTTTTAGAATTAAGCAAAAAGAAAATAAAACTTATTGTTGGTCGAAGGTCTCTGCTTCAGCTTCGACAAAATACTCACTCACGAGGTCTACAGCTCACAGAGCCACTAGTAATTATGTGCACAAATAAATAGTATGATAAAGAGGCAAAAGGAACGCGCGTACAAATATTTGGCATTAAAAACAGCAGACAAGATCGTAACAGCGCCGGAACAATTAGCAAACGGGTTTAATGAACACTTCGCCCCTCAGATATGGTTGTAACCGCTTAACCATTCTCACTGGATCGCAAACTAGAGTATTCCAGTGTTCAAAACCACGTGGTTGTGTCGGAGGTTTCTCCTAGATTTTCCACAAGCTACTCTGCAACCGCGCACCCTATCGCTTTACTGGGCCTATAAAGCCACAGTTAAGTTAAAAAAAAGGAAAAAAAGAACGTGACGTCAGAATCGCGTCACATTACATGCTCAATCCCACAGGGGAGCGTCTGTGGGTACCTATTATTTCTGGCATATATTAATGACTTGCCAGAAGTAGTTAATACAGACACAACCAGTGTTATGTTTGCTGACGACGTGATGTCTCTCTTTTGTTTAGTTGGAATAAGAGCTCTGAATGTAACTCGTAACTCCGTAACATTTTTAGTTCCGTACAAAAATGGCTCGGTGAACATAAATAAATAAATAAAATAAATATTTTTTGGACAATCTTACACAAATCAACCTAGTCCCAAACTAAGCAAAGCTTGTACTAGGTATGGGTACCAAGTGACGATATACATACTTATATAGAGAAATAGATACTTAAATACATAAAAAAACATCCAAGACTCAGGAACAAATATTCGTGTTCATCACACAAATACATGCCCTGACCGGGATTCGAACCCGGGACCTCCAGTTTCGAAGGCAGGGTCACTACCAACTAGGCTAAAGCGGTCGTCACATGGGATCGCGAACATTCTACCACGGCACCTCCGGGCAGCTTAACTTTCGCTGGGGCTCCAGTGCTGACTTGACTGATACTGACAGATTTTTGAGACCGCACACCGCCTTTACGGAAGTGGCTTACCTTGTTTATGTCAACAATCGAAAAATCCTTTGAATGTATAAAAACATTCCACTGTTTGCTTCAATTGTTAATTGTGTTAAAATGTATAAAGGTGATTGGGACAAACGTTCGCGCCAGAGATGTGGCTCCAGTCGCTGTTGTTCTTTCTGGTGGGCTGCGTGGATCCGTCGCCCGATCCGTTACCCGACTGGTCGTCGGATCACTGCTTGAGGTGCGACTACCACGGCTACTGCCATACGGAGGCCAAAGGTGATATCCTCTTTGTTATTTGTGAAATATTAAATGGTCTTTTATTCGAAGAACCAACAGCTACTATCATTTACAAATCATAACATAATATAATATACAATATAATAAAAGGCCTACAAACTAAACTTAAAATAAAAACTTAAAAATAAATAAACTCAAATAAGGGGTCCCCCCGCGGCATAGTGCCAAAGATGCTGGCAGCATTTCCTCGCTGTATAGCAATGCTTATGCGTTGAGCGAGGAAGCTGCCAGCCCTTTGGTCACCAGTGGTGTCCACTAACCTTTTAGTAAGTTCTTTGAAGAATTCCTGGGCCCTGGGACCCCACGGGCCGAGGGTCTCTACACCGAACGGAACAAAGTTGTATTCGGTGCCGAGACCCCTATATTTGTTTACCTTAGCCTTTTCGGCCGCTTCAGCAGCCGCACCCGCTCTGGTGGAAAATTTGTGAAATAAATAGTTTAATTTTTTTTGCTACACTCAGCGAACAGCGAACAGTCGATGGTGAAACCTCCGCTTGTACCATAGGGTTTTTCAAAAAACTTATGCACGAAATACTATTTAATATTTTTCACTTCTCCTATTCGAAAAAAGGCTTTTCTAGCCTTTGCTCGCTCTTAATGTATATTTTTAAATCTTTAATTTCTGCCCTGCTGACACCGAGCTTTATTGCCTGTGGGCGATTCGGGCGTGGCGATTTGAATCCCTTACTATGCTCAGGATTTCACGTTAGAATCCTTTGCTATTCTGAAAACCTTCGCTTCCTTCGGAATTTAACACGCTAGCCCTCTATGAAATATTGCGTTTTACTCCCTTGTAATACAATCAACTTTAGTATTTTTAGTCATACAATTTCCCCACTTGTACAGGTTGTTTATTATGTCTGCCGTATAACATGTCCTCCCAGTTTCTCAAAGGTTAGCTGGAAGAGATCCCTTAAAGGGATAAGGTCGCTTTTGTACAAATATCTATTATGAAGTTTAGAATTACGATTTGAAACGGGATATTTACCATGTATATTTGTATATTTGAGTTCCCGATATTTGGGCACTGTTGCAAGCGCCATTATCAAGGATTAACTGACGTGCTGCGAGTTTTAGTTGTGGTCTACCCACACACCATAGCGATCTACCCTCTTCTTCGTAATTCTAATGTAAATATCCATGTAAGCTTGAAATCTTATATTATGAAGTTTGTTTTCTACTATGTACTTGATTTGTGCAATAAAGTGTTTACTAAACAACATAACATTAACACACTACACACTATGTGTAACATGGTGGCACATAGGTTTAGGCGTTGTACTTTGCCAGTCAAGTTAACCTTATTTCGAGCTTTTTGTACAACATTTTACACATCGTTGCTTTTCTAGAATAACGCACTATTCCGAAATACTACGTTTTGCAACTAACTACAGGACTAAACGCGAAACACGCAGAAGTTTATCGTGAATAAAACACCCATCGAGTTACGTCAAAAAATGGGCAGATGACAGCATTGTGCCGTTATGCCATTGGTCGGATGGCGACGCCAATTTTTGGGCAAGACCGTCCGCGGGCCAATTAAGCCGTAATTTTTGACGCCGAAACCAAGACACTTTGCTGACTACTGGCACATAGCGAAATAAATACGCACACACGCATTTATTATTTGTGCAAAAGTGTAGTATTGTGAAATAGTTCATCAAAGTACAATCAAATATTTGTGTAATAGTGTTACATTTATGGTGGGGACATTATTCAAGAGAAAGTATGTGCAAGTATTTTGACATAACAACAAATGCACCTGTGTTCACGAAAAGCGTAGATACGAACAAGGTCTTGTTAGCAAAATAAGCCTATGTACTTGATAAGAGTAAATTAATTATTGTTGTAGTAAACTAATTCGGACAGTGTTATTTAAAAAATGACATTAAGTTATCTGTTGTAATATGAATTAAGTGTTAATTTTATTGAAAAAATGTTAATAGTGAGCTGTTTCAATAGTTTTAATAAGGTTCCTGTAACACTACACTGCAAGTTATATAACTTATTGTGTTATTTAACTTGCAGTGTAGCGTTATAGGAAGCTTATTAAAACTATTGAAACAGTAGCTTGTAAAACTGGCTCCTCTCTTCTCCTTCTTACTCTTATTCTTGTTCTATGCGCCAGGCAAACACCGTCTGAGCAAATGCACAATTTCATGGATCGATGACCCCACTGACCCGCATGCGGGGTGACTAAAACGGCATGCAAAAGCACCCGGATGCGGGGAGCCGATTTCGTTGCTTTAACTCGGTCGATATAGATACTGCATGCAGGTGCTCCTCGCATGCTGTATAACAAGTAAAGAGGCATTTTCATTGGTTGATAGGGCCCGACTACCCGCATGCGGGCGCTATGGCATGCGTTTTGGAAATCTTTCGCACCCCAGCACGCTAACGACCAGCCTGATTTCACCGGGCGTTATACCGCAAGCGGTAAAACGACTGTGCTATCGACTACTGACTTTCATTAGTCGTTGTACATCTCATTAGTTGTATGCGGGGTGCACACTGCACGCGCAAGCGGCATTGATGACCAGCACTTGAGCCTATAGTTGGTGGACGCTGCCTACGAAGCAGCTTACTTGGCGGTGATCTTGCCTACGAAGGTAGATGAGGTCGAATATTTGTTCCTAAGTCTTGGTTTTTTCCATGGAGTTAAGTATCTTTTTATCTATGTAATTATCTACATCGTCAAGCTTTGCTTAGTTTGAGACTAGGTCGAGCTTTGTAAATTTGTCCACAGATATTTATTTATATAATTTATTCATTATGTTATGGGTTATGGACACGTGTTTCAATATCTTCAGATAAATCCAGATATTGCTAAAAGACCGATACTAAAACATGTACTACAAACGCCTTAGCTCCCAGCAACGAAACCGACCATGACGAAAAAGTTGTCATTAAACCATTACCCGTTGTTGAAGAATTATTCCGTTTTAAAGGAAATTTCATTACTTTAAAACGGACTTACAAATAACCAGTCACTGTAGCAGAGCAAATTAATTTCCAAAATTTAGATTTGTCTATGTGATGCTAGAAGCTTGTCGACATACGCATTGTGAGTCAGAGTATGCTATCGCATACTTTTAGCTGCTAAGTTATGCCATCACAAGCTTTCATTTAGCTGCTAAATGATGTCATCACTTAGTTTCAGCTGCTATAGGATACCATCTCATGTTTTCAGCTGCTAGTCGCATGCTTTCATTCAGCTGCTATAAAGTGTCATCTGGTCATCACTTAATTTGAGCTGCTATAGGATACCATCGCAGGTTTTCAACCGCTAAAGTATGTCATCTCAAGCTTTCATTTAGCTGCTAATGGTTGTCATGAACAACAAGAACATAAGTACCCAGCCAGGAAGCAAGTCTGGCCCGGACAAGCCGGATATACCAGGGGGCACAAATTACTGAGCAGCGACACGCTCTGTGAGGGGTAAGGAAGACCGATCAGCCGCAGCCAGTCGGCCATAATCGACCGGCTGTGCAGCCTTTAGCCAGTATTGGAAACGTGGAGTGGTAGGAAAATTCGTCGGTGGATGAGCATTGTATTTTCAGAGTAGTTAAGTCTTCTCGGGGATCACTGTGTGTTCCTACGATTCCCAGTAATCGTCGTCGTACACTATAAAAACGTTTCTTATCTATCCGCTGGTTTCCTTGTTAAAGTGCACCATTAAGTGATAGAAGACCTTCCTAATTAAAGAGGTTTTTGTAAGATATCCTTGTATCTAAGTCATCAGGCACACTTTGACTATAAGCCGTGGTGCAATAGCTTCTCAACATACGGTGACTTTTCACGGTGTAGACATGCGACACGTACAATACTTTTTCTATGATAAGAATATTTTAACATGGCTATATTATAATGATATATTATAAACAATTAAACACTTTAATTGAGCTGCTATAAGGTGTCATCAGGTCATCACTTAGTTTCAGCTGCTACAGGATACCATCGCATGTTTTCTACCGCTAAAGTATGTCGTCTCTTGCGTTCATTCAGTTATGACATTACATTATTTCAACTGTTATTGTATACTATCCCATGTTTTTAGGTGTCAAAGAATGTTTTCCCATGTTTACAGATGTTAAAATATATATCATCGCATACTTTCTGCTACTAAAGGATGTCATCGCATGCTTTCATTCAGCTTGAAAGTAAATTGCATATAAATTTGATATAAATTGCATTATTGTGATATTATAACAGTAAAAATATTTGTATTAATGTGTCTATAAGAAAATAATTTAGTGAAAATACCAAAAAGATATCGAACTAATCAACAATACCTCAATATTAGCGATATAATTGTATTATTTTTTATGACGCATGTCCTGTTATGCCATTATTATGCAAAGTTTGAAAAATTATTATGGTATATAAAACGTAATACTCCGGTATTGCTGATACATGATATACAAAAATATGTCTTAAAGACGAATAAGCCGTTATTCATCATAATAATAAACCATAATGTTTCAGTATTACGTATTGTGACATTATTGCACATAAAAACGTTTGAACAACCTCTAAATATGAAGTCACAACTCTAAGTATGTTATTAATTTTGGGGTTTTTAATATTATATTTTTATGTTATCTTAGTTTTCTTTGGTTTGTCATATACTCTAATAAACTATGAAGGTATTACAAAAAGAGGATTTCGTTTATGTTACTTTAAATAAAAAATATTATAAAATCATTTCTGTTCCACTTTCAAACCTCTCTCCTGAAAAAACACATTTTTTAAGATACAGCGTTGTTTTTGAAAAGCAACGACATGTGCCTTATGGACCAATATGCACAAAGGACGCTGAGTGCTCTCCGTATCCAATATAATAACGCGTTCAGGGCGTTGTTGCGGCTGCCACGCTGGTGCAGTGCGTCAGGGATGTTCGCGCACGCGCGTGTGGATGGTTTCCCGGCCACCATGCGCGCGCGGTGCGCAGCCGCACTGCGGCGCCTGCGGGACTGCCGCAACAGCCTCCTGGCCGTTATAGCTGACAGGCTGGACAGTCAGCTCCTCACATGTTGGACGAAAGCACATTCAGGTGTGACCACATACACGTACTAAGTGTGTGTGATCATACTTTTGAATGTGACTAGATAAAGTTTGATGTGGCTAAATTGAAAATTTAACACAGTACTTTTAAGTCGGATTATGGATCATAAGGTCTGAAATAAAAGCATTTTTTTTTTTTTATTTTTTTTTTTACTAATATTACTATCTACTATTTTTTCATATTTTTTTAAATACCACGCCGGGGGTAAACAAGATGAGCTTCCATGTTTTTTTTGTTTGTCTTCTGCTCACAGGGTTCATCACCAAAAGTGCATTGCAGTTGCCAGATATCGAATTGCCTCCAGATACGAAAGAATTGAAGTTCGTCATACCTGACGTGAGTCTAAAGTTCTGTGACTTGATGCAATGTAAGAAAGAAAGAAATAAAACAATTTACTAACGCAATCTACGTACAAACGAAGCTCAATAAATAATTATAATAGAGAATCATTACAGAGGAACTATATTGAATTACTACATTAGGACGACCAGGGATCGGATACCGGTATTTTATCCATAGAAAAATACCGGTATTATTACGGTCACCGGTTCATTATTTCGTTTTTAATGGGACAATCTAATAATAAACGTTGTTACCTATATAAATACATGATTCATCCCTACGTAAAGAGCAAAAAATAATCCAAAATATTGGGCTAATTCAGGGTTTTTTAAAAATACCGGTATCTGTCCCTGTGACAACACAAAAGACAAAAATGGGTTTCAAATGACAGCATATGTAAACCCTGAAAACGTCCCATACTAATTGAGCATAGTATGTGACGACATATACTAGAAGCGTCTGTTCCCTCATTTTTCCACACAACAGTATTACGAGGCCATTGCACTGTGACGTCACAATTCACTGCCTAGAGTCTGGCTAATAAAAGATGAAACTGAGATTTATTTAAAACTTTTTAAATGGCAACTATAATATCCACGTCAAATGTGTCAAACGTCACTCAATTGCCGTGTCAATGGAGACAAATATTGCTTGGTCCTTTACGGGTCAGAAACAGGATACAGCAAATCGTATCATAGTACATTATTCCGCTTAAATTGCTAGTTCCATAACGTCCTCGTAATATTTAAATATCATAAGTCTTCATTTTGGTAATGTTATAGCACAGTATGTACTGAACTATGCAGTGCGAACATTTTCTTTTGTTGCCCAAGTATCATTATTGTTTTGACACATTATACACATTGCACCATGTGGATTTTTTTACCGCTCTTTTCTAGTCTCAGATTTCATTAACCAGATTCTATCAGATGGATAGATTAACTTTTATTTGCTTGCTACAAACACACATTTTATAAATTAAACAAATGAATACAAAAACAAAAAAAATACAAGAAATCAGAAAACATTAAAATAAGACACTTCTAAATATATTCACTGTTAGTATGAAGCGATTTCACTGCTCTTTGGCTGTGTACTTTGCCTTTCGTTTTTGTCTTTTGTCTTGCTCTAATTGTTGTTGGTCCCATACAAACAATTGATCGTCTCTAATAACTGGTTCGAATGACATGATTGGTATTGCATGCAGTGTTCGTTATATCTTATTGTATGGAGACTGAAGTTTCTATGTGTGTGAACTTCTTTGTTGCAGAAATGCTTGGAATGGGGCCGTGAGCTAGCAGGCAGCTTGATTCACGCGTGTGACTATGACACCACTCCCGCGCTGAAATTGGGTGACGATGGCACCGGCCCAGCCACTGTGCGCCGGCGTGGCAAGTTAAAAGCCCCAGCAAACGTATACGTGAAGCAATATTGTGTGTGAGACAAGCTACGAGAGTGTATTGTGTGTGAGCAAGGCCATAATACTATAATGTGTGTGAGCAAGAGTCCACGCGTGTCACTCTGACGGCGCTTCCATGCCAAGATTGGGTGACGATGGCACAGGCCATTGTGCGCCGGCGTGGCAAGTTAAAAGCCCCAGCAAACGTATATGTGAAGCAGTATTGTGTGTGAGAAAAGCTACGAGAGTGTATTGTGTGTGAGCAAGGCCATAATACTATAATGTGTGTGAGCAAGAGTCCACGCGTGTGACTCTGACGCCACTCCCATGTCAAGATCGGGTGACGATGGCATCGGCCCAGCCACTGTGCGCCGGCGTGGCAAGTTAAAAGCCCCAGCAAATGTATACGTGAAGCAATATTGTGTGTGAGAAAAGCTACGAGAGTGTATTGTGTGTGAGCAAGACCATAATACTATAATGTGTGTCAACAAGAGTCTACGTGTGTGACTCTGACGCCACTCCCATGTCAAGATCTGGTGACGATGGCACCGGCCCAGCCACTGTGCGCCGGCGTGGCAAGTTAAAAGCCCCAGCAAACGTATACGTGAAGCAATATTGTGTGTGAGAAAAGCTACGAGAGTGTATTGTGTGTGAGCAAGACCATAATACTGTAATGTGTGTGAGCAAGGGTTCACGCGTGACACTCTGACGGCGCTCCCATGCCAAGATTGGGTGACGATGGCACCGGCCCGGCCATTGTGCGCCGGCGCGGCAAGTTAAAAGCCCCAGCAAACGTATACGTGAAGCAATATTGTGTGTGAGAAAAGCTACGAGAGTGTACTGTGTGTGAGCAAGGCCATAATACTATAATGTGTGTGAGCAAGTCCACGCGTGTGACTCTAACGCCACTCCCATGTCAAGATTGGGTGATGATGGCACCGGCCCGGCTACTGTGCGCCGGCGCGGCAAGTTAAAAACCTCAGCAAACGTATATATGAAGCAGTATTGTTGTGAGAAAAGCTACCAGAGTGTATTGTGTGTGAGCAAGACCATAATACTATAATGTGTGTGAGCAAGTGTCCACGCGTGTGACTCTAACGCCGCTCCCATGCCAAGATTGGGTGACGATGGCACCGGCCCGGCCATTGTGCGCCGGCGCGGCAAGTTAAAAGCCCCAGCAAACGTATACGTGAAGCAATATTGTGTGTGAGAAAAGCTACGAGAGTGTACTGTGTGTGAGCAAGGCCATAATACTATAATGTGTGTGAGCAAGTCCACGCGTGTGACTCTAACGCCGCTCCCATGTCAAGATTGGGTGATGATGGCACCGGCCCGGCTACTGTGCGCCGGCGCGGCAAGTTAAAAACCTCAGCAAACGTATATATGAAGCAGTATTGTGTGTTAGAAAAGCTACGAGAGTGTATTGTGTGTGAGCAAGGCTATAATACTATAATGTGTGTGAGCAAGAGTCCACGCGTGTGATTTTAACGCCGCTCCCATGCCAAGATTGGGTGACGATGGCACCGGCCCAGCCACTGTGCGCCGGCGCGGCAAGTTAGAAACCTCAGCAAACGTTTATATGAAGCAGTATTGTTGTGAGAAAAGCTACCAGAGTGTACTGTGTGTGAGCAAGACCATAATACTATGTGTGTGAGCAAGAGTCCACGCGTGACACTCTGACGCTGCTCCCATGCCAAGATCGGGTGACGATGCCACCGGCCCAGCCACTGTGCGCCGGCGTGGCAAGGCAATGTGTGTATGACTATGATGCAGTATTGTGTATGAGAAAATCTACGAGACTGTACTGTGTGTGAGCAATGCTACGATACACGATACTGTACTGTGTGTGAAGTGTACACGGGTGCGACGATTATGACCTTTTTATTTAGGTATAGATTTTGCTTGCAATGCAATGTATGTTTATTTTTTATATGTGATAAACATTAAATAAGGATGAATTTTGAATAAATATGTAATACAAATGTATTATGATAAAGGTTATCATTAAAAAACGTTAAGTAATGACTCTGTCGCACGTCTGCTGCTGTCCAAGTAAGGGACAGGATAATTTTACCTACATCCAAAAGATTTATTATTAAGGGGACAGCCGCTTTAAAACTATTTATAATCCGACCTAGACGGCAATTCACAAAAATTACCCACCACTTTTATACTGACCAGTTTAACTCATTCAAGACCCATGTTCAAAACATATGCGTTATGATTCTACACTAGTGGGCTTATGTACCTCAAGTATAAGTTCGAATAATCATCATCCTCCTAGCGTTATCCCAGTATAGTTGCATCCTGAAGGATGCCCGGGTACGCTACCTTATCTTATCTTATTTAGATGAGGGCCCTTGCGGATGCACTTCGACCCAGTGGGATCTTTTGTGCAATTGCCCCCACCCAATCCCAAGATTTGGCGTAGGCACTAGTTTTTGCGATAGCGACTGCTATCTGACCTTTCAACCCGAGAGGAAACCAAACCTTATTGGAATTAGGCTTGTCAAGTGAGTCGGCAACTTGACTGATAGAAGTTCTCAAGCCGTGCGAAGGCCTCTAACTTGGCTTAACGACAGCAGCCGGGATCAACGGTTTAACGTGCCTTCCAAAGCACGGGAGCGCTCAGTTTATAACCACTCAAAGCGGTCATCCATCAAAGAACTGACCTATGCCCACGTTGCTTAACCTCGCATGTACGCGGGCGCCGCTGGGCCACGAGCGCTCCTAAGTACAGGTTTTTTCGAAACAAAAAAAAAACAATCTGACGCGTTTGAATTTAGTCTCAATTTGTGTGGTGAAAAATAGTTACCACTAAAGGCCACCAGAGGCGCTGCTCACGTTGCCATACAAATTGAGACTTAACGCAAACGCATTCGTTTGTTTTGTTTCGAAAAAACTTATACTGCAGGTACATATTAACTAGGAAACAAAAATGGATATTTTTTGGATTTTGTCATAGAGATGGAGTTACTGGGAGTTATGTCGCTGGTTCGCTAAACCTAGCCTAGCTGAGAAGAGTCCAGCAAGAAACTCAGCTAGGCCCGACCTGGGTCGGACTGACTCTACCCGGTGTGCCGCCGCACCGGGTAGAGTCAGTCCGACGAATAGGGACTTACCACTGTATTCATATTACTTAAGTAGGTTAAGTAGTATCATTGTAATAAGCATATTTTGGAGAAAATGACTGACTGTCGAGTTTCTTTCGGCGTTTCTTCTTGGCAGTGGTCTCATGAGAAACGCTAGCAGTTTTTGACTTGTAAAAGTGCCTTTGCGGCCTACTTGCAGAATAAAGTTCATTTATTTCATTTATAAAACTTAACAAACCTCTGCTAACTAAAATATCTATTGTCACTGTCTCACAAGCACATATATCAAAGTGACAAATAAGGACAAACGAACTTTAGTGGCTAGTTAACTAATATAGGTTTGATAGACGTTTATGAATAAGGGGGTTAATGTGTTATTTATTATAAAATTAGTAGTATTGTCTTGACGTAACCGGTGACCGAAGAGTTAATGGTTTCCTCTCCCAACGTATCATCATTGCTATACAGCGTCCTCGGTACAATGCCCCAAGGGCCGGTTTAGATTTAAGTTAGTTGCAATATTATTTGAGAGCGCTTTAATAAAATGTAACAGGTCCACTAGCGCCACTGGTACATCCACATACTTATTCGAAGTTCTTATGTTTGTTAGACGTAACCTATCCATGTTTAACCGTGTCGAGGTCTCGGGTAAGAAGACTATTCGTTCCACAGGGCGACTACGAACAGTCCCACGTCGCATGGCACTTGCCAGTAAAAACCCGCGGGTCATAGGTCCGACGTACTACGAACGTTTGCCCGCCGAAATAAGGACAGAAACATGTGATTCGACATTTAAACGTCAGCTGAGAAACTTTCTATTGGATAATCCATTATATTCTGTAAATGAATTTTGTAAATTAACTTCGTAATGTTTTATTGTGACATTCTATTTGATATTAAGTATTTTTGAGATTTTTGACATTGTAGGTATTTAGATAAATAGGTAGGTAATTTCGTATTTTAACCATTATTATATTGTTATCAATGCCTACATTAGTAATAGTATGACGATCCCCGTGGGTGAAACTTGAAATGTTATTTTTATTTAATTTATGTTTGTTTTTCTTTTGTTTTAATTGTTTTATTGTGTGTTATTATTCTATTCAATGTATTGACGACCACAATAGGGATTCTTTTAAATTGACTTAAATGTAATTTATAATGAAGTCTTGTATTGTGTAATAAATGAAATCTAAATTTAAATCTAAATAATTGTCATTGATTCAATTTAACGATAGATATCTAAAAAAGGGGGCCGCTACGTACTGTATTTTGTATTTAAGTACGTTTTGAATCCATCAAACTAGTTATTACGTTGCTGGATTCGTCAATCTATGCGTCCAAAGTTAAAACGGCCGTTTTAACCTCCTAAGACCCCGCGTCCTATATAAAGGACAAAATATGGTCAACGGAAAATAAGTTAAATTTTGAAGTGATAGAGTTGCATTTGTTTTGGTTTGATTGATTTGACATAAAATAAAATTCAAATTTGTAATCGGAACTGTTAGGTTCAAATTCGATTGTATTTTTATTTGTATGGTTGGTCTCAGGAGGTTAATTTTGAGCTCATAGAGAGACGAATCTATTAATTGTTGTTAAGAGTGTTAGCGGTTGTAACTATTATAACCGCTTGTAACTCAATAAAGGAATTTCATTATGTGTTTAAGTTAAGGTCAGATTTAGCTAGGAATGATGTCAGAGACGCATACTAAGGTTTGGTGAAGACCCGTTGTTGGTTGAACCACCAGTGGTGAGTTTAGTAACTAAAGTTGTTCGTAACTTGTGCGATTTGATGCATCTAAGGCGTAATTAGATTCAGGGATACGGTTCGACACTCACCAAAGTGAACATCACTACAATGCCACATTTAACAGGGTCATTGTCAGTTGTAAAAACAAATGTTGTCCACCCGGTGGTCAATAGTTAACGGCTTACGTACATGTAAGTTATGTTTTTATTACATGGATTTATAGTTATGGACACACCGTTTATGCGGGTTTGTAGACCAATCCAAAATTAAGCTTTGTGGCCCTTAACTTTTGATGTCCACCGGACGCGAAACTAAATCTAACAATTACTCAACAAGTAGTGTGGTGTTATTATGGCTACGGTATTCTGGGGTTCAAAATAACGGAATTAAACTATCCGTCATAAAAAATGAGATTTTTTTCTAATTATGACATATTTTAATACATGTTACGAGTGATCTAATACTTATTATTGAATTCGACGACCTAAACTATTTCACGACCAAAAGAAATTTTCATTTATTTATTTATTTCCCCGTACAACGGTTGATTCGAATCTTTAGCTGTAGTTTAACCCTCATTTTATGCCTTTAGTTCTGCTCTGATTGTGGTTGTTCCCACAATAGACATTTGACCCTCCCTAAAATGACACTTTACAATACAAATAACACCGGTAAAGTGCGAGTCCGACTCGCGCACCGAGGGTTCCGTACACAGATGTGTACCGGTTCCAACCCTAATTCAGAAATATCTCAACAACGTGGTGTAGAAATTGAACGCCATGGCTACAGCGCCATCTATCGGCGAATTTTGTTACAAATTTTAGCGGCTGAATAACTTAGTATATATGGCGGTTTTTCAAGGAAAATTCTTTATCACGTTTTGATGACCGGTTTAGCCTAGTGGGTAGTGCACCTGCCTGTGAAGCTGACGGTCCTGGGTTCGAATCCCGGTCAGGGCAAATATTTGTGTGATGAGCATGAATATTTGTTTCTGAGTCTTGGATGTTTTCTATGTATTTAAGTATTTATATCTATTAAATATATCGTCGTCTAGTACCCATAACACAAGCCTTCTTGAGCTTACTGTGGGGCTAGTTCGATTTGTGTAAGATTGTCGTCTAATATTTATTTATTATTTATTTATTTATTTATTTATCACCCTTACCCTTCTTTATTTCCAAATTTCAAATCGATAGCATAAGTAATTCTTGAGATATTTAGCGACGTAACAGACAGACGAGACAAAGTCAAACCATAAGGGTTCCTTTTTACCATTTTGGTACGGAACCCTAAAAAAACACGAATACATACTTAGGAAAGTAACCAATTAAAATCTGTGTAAAGATAAATAAAAATATAATTGTATGCCACAACCACAACCTATATTTAACTTTATTGCGATTCACAGAAATATGTGCTTTATGATACGGCACCGCTCGCGGCTTCTTGTTACAGAATACTTTGATAGCCCATTAGGTCCGAGATCGTAGCGAGTCCAACTTTTACTATTGGAATGTCCAAGTTGAGTCACTATCTCACTACTCTTTTATTACGAGTTTGAAATAATGTCGAGAAATTCGAGAAATGTTTTATAGATAAGGAAAGAAATATATTTATCTATTTATTTGTATCAGGCAAAAGGGCCTGTATTCAAATATACCTTACAGATGGTTCGATTCCCGGTTCAACCATAAAATTATTTAAATATCTGTGAATGCAGTTAAAATTGTTTTTTAAATTCAAATAATGTCTTCCTTCAGTAAAATGTTCCAATTACAATATTTAAGGTACTTTCCCTCCATGTGGCATAGCCGTGGGACGCCCTGTATAACGAATATACTTTATTCCGATAATCATCCTCCAATCGCTGGTGACGTAAATTGATAAGGGCGCTTCAAACAGACATCAAGTATTTCAAAAACTTTGAAAACATGTTAAGCAATTAGCAGAAACTTCGATGAACTAAGTGACAGCAATGTACCTGTAACAAAGAAAACTTAATTTCCCAATTTCAAGAATTCATTCCAAATACTTGGAGCAGGCTCCAAACAACAAACTTCAAGTTAATAACAATCATAATTAATGAGGGACATTGTTCCCGAGGAATTTCAATTAGCGAGGCGTGTGTGACGCGAACACGAGCGGATTCCGCGGAGTTTCTAGAGTCCGCGGGGGTAGGCCACGCCCACCGCAGCCGAAGCGGTTGACCACTGTTGGAACACGTTGGTTTAATGACTTTGCATTGCCCGATTTGTTCAGGGGTCGATTAGATGCTTGAATTTCGTTTGCAAACCGTTGGCGACCGGTTTAGCCTAGTGGGTACTGCACCTGCCTGTGAAGCTGACGGTCCTGGGTTCGAATGCCGGTCAGGGCAAATATTTGTGTGAGCATGAATATTTGTTACTGAGTCTTGGATGTTTTCTATGTATGTATTTATATCTATTAAATATATCGTCGTCTAGTACCCATACCACAAGCCTTCTTGAGCTTACTGTGGGGCTAGTTCGCTTTGTGTAAGATTATCCTCTAATTTTTTTTAAACCCGTATAAAAGGGTAATTCATTATTTTATCAAATGTCAAATTTATTCTTAATTGAATTAAATATTGATCCGCACGAGTCGAGCTAGCGATATATAAAATTACTGCTAAATTTGCTGCGTAAGTAAATGGTGTTGTTCCTGGAGACGAGTAAGGCCACCAGAGCTCCCCGCGAATGTATTGACTGTGTTGATAATTTGGGACCTGCATTTATACCTACATGTCATGATCATCATCATCATCATTTCAGCCGAAAGACGTCCACTGCTGAACATAGGCCTTCCCCAAGGCTCGCCATTTAGACCGGTCCTGTGCCGTTCGTTTCCACCGGATTCCCGCGACCTTCACCAGGTCATCACCCTCAGGCCTTCAAAATTGCGAGACTTAAGTGGCAGTGGGCAGGGCACATTGCTCGCAGGACTGACGGTCGATGTGGCCAGAAACTGCTTGAGTGGCGTCCACGCACCGGAAGACGAGCTGTCGGTAGGCCTCCGAAAAGGTGGAGTGATACACCTATATGTGCATACAACAAAATTAAAAAAAAAAGGAAATAGAAGAGTCTGCTTGCGGCCAGATAGGGCATATGATTACCACTGGACATTGATTACCACTATCGTAGTACGTATATAAAAAAAACTTCACAATGTAAAATCTAAGTATCTTCTGGCACATTGTCTTAAGATTTATCTATAACATTAAGTGTGGGTTGCACCAAACCGTCTGTAACGTAAGCGGTGTTCGTTAAAATCTGATTGTATGGAAAGTTTGACAAGTTTCTATGGGGTGACAGCTGCCGGCGCCATATTTGACGATGGCCGGCCTGTATTCGTATGTTGGTGCAACTGACCTTAAGCCTATTTCACATTAAACGATACGATACTTGGCAGCTGACGGTGGAATTTCTAGAGTGAGCTGCGAGGTATCGGACTAAGCCGGAGCGAAGCTAAAGAAAGTTATAATTATTTCTGATGTTTCGACGCGATTTGCATCGCTTATAGCCTTTGACGTATAAAAACTTAATTGCGTAATTTAATATTTAAAGCAATACACTATTACTAGAGAGTTTATGTCAAGGCCAACTAACTAGGGACTAATAATTACTTACTTGAGAATGTAAAATATACCTATTGTGTTAAACAGGTAAGCATGTTTACCTCTAAACCAATCTGTTTGTGTCAAAGTGTGCAATAAACTGTATTGTATCGTATTAACTGGTAGTAATAATAAGAATGTGAAAATTATTGTAAAAATGACATGTAAAATTACTTATAATTTTATGAATTAATATCTCAATCTCAATCTCTATGGCCATCTTATCAATTTTTCCCCAGCTCAAACCACCGGTACATCCCGGTATATTGATGATACCCATAAATCTGGTATCTAATACATCACATACGAGTATAAAAAGGTTTAATGCGGTCGTAAAATTTCCATATCAGTTGCAGGGCGGGTTATGGGCCGCCTGTAGGTCACTTGGATAGTTTTATGGTGATACTAGTGTTTGCTCTCGTGTTCGTGTCACTGTCGTTTGATGTTTTCCCTCCTTGTCTTACGGTATATCTGCCATCGAGGGCCAAAGCTCATGTGCTGGTATAAGAAAATTATGGTGGAGGGGCTGGGATGGAAAATTAACTAAAGTTTAGATTTACGACTGAAATTCTCGTTGTATTGGTCTTTTTCAGAAAAAAAGAAATGGCCTTGACGCCCTAGTCCATTGTTTTTATAGCCAAGAGATTGGTCTCCTACTGGCTATAAGAACCGGATTATCCCGTCGTCTACCGGTCTCTGGGATCCCCGGGCTCATCCCGAAAGAATGCTATTGTTTTTTTTTTCCCCGGGAGACGACGGTTTAAATGTCAAGAGCAAAATTTAATTCCACGTGTTCAAACTTGACATAATAATTATCATTTTTGTGTACATTTAGAGTTGATTTGCAGAAAAACACAAAATATGGAAATCCTTCTTAATGAACCAAGTCTTACATATTTGTTAAAGTTTGACTAGATCGCTTTAAATTAATACCAAAAAAAAGGTGTCTGTTTCAATGGGGGCTATCGTTTTTGTGCTCACCAGTTGGCGCCACTGTCGACTAAGGTCCAGCTGTCAAAAATTGTTATTGGTTATTATGGACATGAGAACGAAGTTTACATTTTAATCATATTCAATACCTTAAAACCGTACCGTAAAAATATCGAATTTACCGCATTGTAGCGTGGTCCCGTTTTGTTCGGAAAAAAGGAGAAAATAATTTTCCGAAAGACAAATCTGTCTCAAAGCCCTGACAGTCATTGACCCTTAATTCATATTTGCCATAATCAAGCTCAGGTATTGCAAAATAGTGACCATATTGTTCCAATTAGATATTAACCCGCGTAGCGCAACCAAAAAGAGTGACATTTGACGTTTCGGAGGACCCCACGCTACACTAGCGCCTCTAGCGGCGAATTCATACGCGATAGCCCCCATTGTCTTGAATCAAAATAGGTAGGTAACGTATAATTAAAACTTGTCGGTTGCAAAAAAAAATTATAAATAACACCAAAAATTAGAATAGCAATCTCAAAAATACATTACATATATCTGCACGAAATAAAGTTATGCGAAACCTTATTCGAGCCACTCGTGTTAATTCACCAAACAATTTCTGCCTTTCATATAAATTGACCCTCAAACTGGTAGAAATAGTTCGTAATCAGCGGTCTGAGTGCCTGGTCAGGTGAAGCGGTTTTCGAGCTTTGTATTTGCCTTAAGGAAGGAAAGGGCAGTTTTTTATTTAAAGCTATTATTATTTCCCTCGTGTCGGGGCACGCGGCGTAAAATGTTTTGTTGACGCCGTTGCGTAAATTATTGTGGAGATTACACAAGGGGCTTAAAATAACCCTCCTTTTGTGGATGTTGGGTAAAATAAACACCCGGGCGATTCTACGATTGTTTAGTAAAAGAAACGTGACATGATACATTTTATTGTTTCTGAAATGTATCCGTCATAATTATTTTAACTACTTAGTCAATGAGTAATGAGATCTGTGAATTCTAAAGTTTAGTGCTAACCTAAGTTATTTAAAAAAATATGAATAATCCTCCTTCTGCCGCAGTTGGGTAATAAAATCGTTTAAATATACAGGGTGTCCCTAAAACCAACGCCAAAACAAAGAGGCGTGATAGAACAGCTCATAAACTATCCGATTAAGCAAATTTGACCTTTTTTTTAGACAACGCCGGTGGAAAACAAGCTTACGGTCCACCTGGATGGCAAGCGGCTACCGCAGCCATAGACGCCCGCAGCTCCAAAGTCACGCACGTGTTGCCGACCCTTTATAAAATTTAACCTTAATGAGAATGTCATGGTTTTCGAGATTATGACACTTAAAAAACTCGTGCTTTTTGATGCCCTGCGTCAGTGTATCGATTGCCCCCAATGTCAATTTAAGTATTTTGTAAATCTGTTTTTTGTAGGATTCATCTTGCAATGGCAACCAATATTTTTTGCATGGTATTAAAATAGTATTGTCTCATAAACCGCTAAACAATTCAATATCATTTTAAAAACTACACTAAATTTGCTATATTTTTACATTGCACCAGGTTCGTTAAGTAGCATAAGGTAACATTTTCAAAAATATTCCAAATCACACACACAGGGCATCGAAAATCACGTGTTTTTTTTGTAAAGTGTCAAAATCTCGAAAACCGTTACTTTTTCATTAGGGTCAAATTTGCTTAATCCGATAGCTCAAGAGCTGTTCTATCACCCCTCTTCGTTGTGGTGTTGGTTTTAGGGACACCCTGTAGAATAAGTAACTGTCCCCCGGAGATCAGGAAACAATTAACCCTGATGCTATAATATGCAAATCCCCAATTACTTGATGGCAGGTGAAATCAGTCTATTGTCTCCTTCATACACAATCTCAAAAGATATTTAACAGAAAAGAAAATTGCCAATACCTAAGCAGATGTTTATATTATAGTTTATAGTGTTTAGTTAGCTTCATGTAAGTTCAGTATTACAATCAACGGTTTAGCTTGTATGTGTGCGTGCAACAGAATATATTTACGTATTTACGCTTGTATAAGAAAATTATGGTGGAGGGGCTGGGATGGCGATATATTTGTGTTTGTTTGGTTATATTATTTGATTAAGTAGGTTGTATATGTTGTTATTACTTTTGAAGATTTTAGCTTGTTAGTCTTTCTCTTGCAACAACTTTTGCAGGTTTCTGTTTGGCCCTATTATTGACTGGTAGAGAATGCCTTGAGGCATTAATACCGCCATTTGTACCAATTCAATTAAATTAAATTCAATAATTTATTAATAAAAGGAACTACTGATCAGTTTGTGCGATTAAGTTTAAATAAATGAATAAACTAGGCTTCGCAAGATACAAATGAAATGAAATTAAATCATTTATTCTTCAATTTAGGCATGTTACATGCACTTATGAATGTCAAAAAACTACCACCTGTCAAAAAAGTCAATAATGTCAATATTGTTCGCATGTGTAAGGAGATTGATGATTTGGTTCGCATCTGTAAGAATATTGTAGTTTATGTTTCCAAATTATCTCAATTCAAAAAATCTGTATATTTAGCCACAAATTTTCTTTGTAATTCAATCTGATTTTTTTACTCTCTAAATTGTAACTTATATCCATAACGTGTACATATATTTTTGACTGTAATCTAGTCTGGTGTATCTTCTTATATATATTATTTATCTGTTCATTTCGATTACTGTCTGTTTTATGTACCTTTCGAAATAAAATAAAATAAAATAACCTAATAAGAAGCCATTATCAAACGCTCATCGGATATCTTATTTTCTGTGTCAATTGTAACTTATTTTTAAATTTTGTCTTCGTTACTATCTAGTACATTTGCCACAGTCTGTCTACAATGACCAAATACATGGTGTTTTCAATCTTATGTCATAATGACAGAGGTTATAATGGCGTTATCATATCATGGGAATTAACCTAATACCACATACGAAGCCATATATGGCAGATATCGTTGTAGACCTTATTGCATCGTATCAAGGTTCAAATTAAAATGAATATTTTATAAAGTCATGCGGTAAAGGGTTAAGGTCTCGAGCATCATTTTTAAACCGTCTATTAACGGTAAATCATTGTCTAAAATCGACATCTATCAATTTCAACAAAACCTTCACAACTTCTAAACAAATATGTGAAGTCCTTTAAACATATATTATACATACATATATATTACAAGTTTCTTCAAAGTTATTCAAGTAATAAAATTAAATAACACGATTCTAGAGCGGGGCGAGGGGCGCTACGGGTAATATCTTTGAATTGCAGGCTCTGCGGAAAGCTCTTTGACTGCGAAAGCGAAAGCAGAGCTTATTCGCCATGCATTTATATTATTATACAATTTTATACTATAGGTACAAGCGTTTTCCCTTTACGTTCGAAAGTCAAATGGCTCGCTTTACTAATACTATTTCCTACGCCAAATAGTGATCAGCAGGCGAATCACGAAACTTTATGTACTAACGGTAGATAGATTTTACTGTCAATTTTGAAGTATAAATGTATGAGCTGACGATTAAAATTTGACATTAAAATGGTAGTAAAAAAGTTACGTGATTGCCTCGCGGATTTAAAAAAAAAGATAAATGCATATCGGATTCCGTACAATTAGCGTTCCGAACCAACCGCAAAGCAAAGTTGGTTTTCTTAGGAAAAATAAGGAAATTTCAAAGAATAAAATACATTTTTTTAATATAATAGTATTAAAAATGATTTTTCAATAAAATTGTATTCGTTGATAAAATATAAATAATAGTAATCTTATAAAGGGTCGGCAACGGGCAAGTGACTCCTTTGGAGTTGCGGGCGTCTATAGGTTGCGGTGACCGCTTACCATCAGGTGGACCGTACGCTTGTTTGCCACCGGCGTTGTATAAAAAAAAAAAATCATCAAATATCAAGTTGATTTTTACCTTTTCATTAACCAATGAGAAGGTAAAAAAAAATCCGGAACAAAATTTTGTAACAGAAGCTGACTTTCGTGGCTTCGCATTCCTTTTTTTTCAATACTTAAAAAAATAAAAAAAATGCTTTTTTCTACTCAATCAGTTCTAAACCCCATTTGATGGGGTAGGTCAAAAAATTTTTTCGCGCCTCCTATAGCTGTATGGGAGCCCCCCTTAAAAACATTTAAAAATAAATTTTGTCAATTTGCATGGCTTCGGGTCAAAAGATCCATTATAATTATTGAACCTGCTAACAAAATTTCACTAGAATCGCTTGAAAAAAGCGACATGTAGGGAACAAACCATTAAAAAACGTTTTTGTATTTTTCCAAAAGCTGATTGGACTAAAAACCTATATAGTTATTTAATATGCTTGGGTAACCAAAATGCGTATACTGTGAAAATTTGAAGACTACAGCTCCAGCCTTTTGGCTATAAAACCTGTGTGACATATCCCGGGCGGACGCGTGAGTGACAACATTAGGGTTCCATTTGGACCCTTCTGGTACGGGACCTTAAAAAGACCCCGGGATCCTTACTGTACAACCGGGAAAATGCTCAAAATCAAAATCAAATTCAAAACATTTATTCTACAAATAGGCCTCAAGGGCACTTTTACAAGTCAAAATCTATCTAGGTACATCAAATAAAAATAATACAATAATCAAAGTATCATTAATTAAATGTAGTGTTACATGTCAAAAATAAGACTAAGAAACTAATAACAATCGAGATTTGTCAGAGATGTATAAGGTCTCTAAGCGTCAAGATAAAATGTAATAAAGTAGGTACACTAATCATAATAAAATATGTTGAGCTATATCTATAACACGTCAACATGAAAATAATAAAATCTATTAAATAAATATCCTCAGAGATGTATAAGGTCTCTGAGCGTCAGTCTAAAAATAAAATCAAATGAGAACAGAGCGAAGTCTCTCATCATGTCAATTCCACTGAACACTAGTAAGAAGTTACTAGTCCTTGCAAACATGAACAGAGCATAATCAGAGGTACACTGCGTATAATACGCAGGTTCCGTAGACGCAGAGGAGGAGGCAGGCGCCGGCGGTATGCGCACCTGCTGCCGCCAATATAGGGGATCTACCTCGCCTATAGAAAATAAAAAAATAAAAAAGGAGCTAGGGGCACCCAGGTGAGTGCCCCGCATGAATTCATTATCATCATCATCATTTCAGCCGAAAGACGTCCACTG
This sequence comes from Epiblema foenella, assembly GCA_963556455.1. NCBI lineage: Eukaryota > Metazoa > Arthropoda > Insecta > Lepidoptera > Tortricidae > Epiblema > Epiblema foenella. Next base: position 25,533,927 of record OY747101.1, on the reverse strand, counting down.
CTGAACATAGGCCTCCCCCAAGGCTCGCCATTTAGACCGGTCCTGTGCCGTTCGTTTCCACCGGATTACCGCGACCTTCGCCAGGTCATCACTCCACCTTGTCGGAGGCCTACCGACAGCTCGTCTTCCGGTGCGTGGACGCCACTCAAGCAGTTTCTGGCCCCATCGGCCGTCAGTCCTGCGAGCAATGTGCCCTGCCCACTGCCACTTAAGCCTCGCAATTTTGAAGGCTATGTCGGTGACCCCAGTTCTGCTACGGATAGCTTCATTCCTAATTCTATCACGCAGAGAAACCTCGCCTATAGAAAATAAAAAAATAAAAAAGGAGCTAGGGGCACCCAGGCGAGTGCCCCGCATGAATTGCGGCCCGCAAATTGAAAATTTGCGGGCCACCCGCCGGTGCGTCGCAGTAGAATGCCACTGTGATCCTGCGGCGCTCCACTAAAGGCGTCGCCGGTAATCGTTGGGTTTTTAGACGATAGTACGGTCCATCCGGATAGTCCGCCATACCCACCCAGGTCTTTCACTGGGTGGGATACGTAAATGTATTTTCACAACGTAAAAAAAGGTAGCATTGAAGTGAGGCCTTTCTTTTGGTAAACATTCTCAGTGTGGCCGCGATCACGCGAGCTGCTCATCAGCGTTGTGTTAATGTTAGTGATTGATCGCCCGACGTCCTGTCAGCAGGACCTGTCCTTCTGATAAGCTGTTAATTCACTTACACACATTCCTTTTTTTCCAATATTTTTAAAAATGTATGAATATTTATTTAATCTTTATTGCACAAAAGAAACCTTATAGTAACAAAAGTCAACCTTAAGGCGAAGCAGAAAAAATTGTTGACGGTGCAGTCTCCAAGAAAGAATCTCAAAATTAATTACATTATAAATATGATTTATCTACACAATGAGTTCTAAACAATGATACCCCATTCGATGGGGTAGGTCAAAAATTTTTTTCGCGCCCCCCTTTAGCTATAGGTGAGCTCCCCTTAAAAACATTTAAAAATAAATTTTGTCAATTTGCATGGCTTCGGGTCAACAGATCTATTATAATTATAGAACCTGCTAACAAAATTTCACTAGAATCGCTTGAAAAAAGCGACATGTAGGGAACAAACCATTATAAAAACGTTTTTGTAATTGGATCATTGTCAGATTTAGGTTAGCGTCTTTTCAGTGGACATATCAAAAGTTAAGGGCTGCAAAGCTTGATTTTGGATTGGTCTAGTAATCCGCAAAAACAGTGTATCCGTTGCTATAAATCCATCCACTAAAAATGTAGCTTACATGCACATAAGCCGTTAACTATTGACCACCGAAGGGACAACTTTTCTTTTTGCAACTGACAATGACCCAATTTTCTAATATGCTCACAAAATTTCAAGAAAATCGGTTGAGAAATGCGACCTATAGAGGAGAACAAACCGAAATCCGCCAGCAGAAATATACGAAATAATTGAAAATACCATTTGTTTTTTAAACTTTCTTAAGTGTCCGCCAGACCAAGCCTCAGATCAACACGGTTTAATTCGTACAAAATTCTAAGGCCAAATTCTGTCAAACGAACGCCAGCAAAGAACGACCAAGAGCTCTAACTATAAGGTAGATTCTTGCTTGTGTTCATTTTAATGAATTTGGCCTTACACTTTCGAACATACTATAACTCAGTAAAGTTTTAGTCATAATTTACCGACATAAGGTCGAAGGGATCTTTATAAAATCAAGCCTTCATAGATGGTGGAAAAAGAAAAAAAAATCGACTTTGCTATTTAAAGCTAATAATGATAATAACTAGGTACGTAAGGACCTGGTCCCACCGCCGGCGAGCAGAGAGTACTCTCATAGTAATTCTACTCGTCTAAAATTCAGGTTCTAAACACAAACAATAATTGTTGAAAACGTTTGTACCAATATTGTCTGTCCTAGAATGGTAATTTTAAATAAGAATGCAAAGGCTTTTTCCGCCAATGTGATTATCTTAAAAATACAAATCAGTGTTATCTCAGTGGGGCCCAGGAAATTGAGAGCGGGCGACCGGTTCGATTGAGAATTATACCTTTTCCTACTTTTTCCTAATTGGTTTAGGAAATTGCAATTTTGAGGAGAATCTGAAAGCGGCTTTATGTGACAATAGGCGAGATGACAACAAAAAATCGAGCCGTTCGGACCAATTTTTAGATCAAATGTTTTTATTGGACCAACTACAATTAATAATAATAATAATAGCCGAGAAGGACAAAGTCAGCAAGTACCTAGACTTGGCACACGAGGTGACTGCCATGTGGGATGTTGATTCAACGATCATTGTCCCGATAGTCGTCTCTGCGAACGGTCTAATAGCGAAGAGTCTCGACCAACACCTCAAGAGACTCTCGCTAGATGGCTGGGTCAAGGGTCAGATACAGAAGGCGGTACTCCTGGACACGGCGCGGATAGTCAGGAGGTTCCTCTCTCTGTCGCCCTAACCACCGGTAGCTTAGGCCCCGCCTCGCTGCCGGCGGCACACTAGGTTAGGATCTTATAATATTTTTGTGTTTTGTAAGTGTATTTTATTATATTTTACTTTTTATAAAAATATTGTAAAACCTAACCTAAGACCAGAAATAAATAAAGAGAATAATAATAAACCCGCGGGGGCAGCTTGTGACGAGCTGACGGTGAGTGGCGGCACCGCGGACCCCTATTCCAGAGGGCCCGTGTATCCGGCCCTCGCCTCTGTGCTTGCCTTAACCGGCTGGTCAGAGTGGATTCGCAAGAGCGGAACCTATGCTCCAGGTTGGAAGTGTAAAATGTCATAACGCCGGCGGCCTGCTGAACGGATTACCGGGATCTGGCTACCGCAGACTCACCTCTTGACAACCTTGCAGCCGCTCAAAGGCATGTTGCCTCATTGTCGCACTGTACGTGCGACTGTTATGTGGGGCCCACTCAGCAAGCAGGCAAGTCACCGCCTGCCTTTTTAAAATTCCGAGACTAATTGTCACGGCAGGTGTCCGCTAGTCTCCTCCCATGACCCATTATCCAGTCCATCCAACATTCAACTCAATAGCCCAATGACCTAAGTTCCCATCGCAGCCAAAGAGCTGCACTCCAATAGTCTTTGCACCTGGCGGGAACCATCTCCGGATGTATGATGTGCGTTCGGAGATGGTATCCGCCATGTGTAGCCCTTGCTTTTAGATTATTTTTGTCTTAAAGGGGCCTCTGCGCTGTTGGCTTCTGCCCCACGCATGCCTTCCAAAGGTCCGGGACCCCATGGTCCCGAGATATGGAAAAGACATACAATAATAGTAATAATATTGCCATTTATTCCAATAAACATTGCTTTACATACAAAACATGCATTGTTAGCTGATTTCATATTATTAGGTATTTATACAAATCATATTATCTACATCTACTAAGGTAAATTATAAATTTCATTTTAAAATTGCGGTATTATTTTATTTACATTAATTTAATTTATTACCGACCGACGGTACTGCCTGTAAATCAGCGCTGTAGGTGTCTGACACCTCAGCATAATGCTGAGCCAGTGTCCGTTTCACTGCCGCGGGGACACACATGTTGTGGTTTGTTTTCTTCTGTTGTTGTTTTTTTTTTGTAATATGTGTGTCTTCTGTGTCTGTGAATAAATGTTTCTTTCTTTCTTCTTTCTTTCTCTCTTTCTTTATTAATCTGATTTAATTGATTTTTTTTGTAAGTAATTTATTTTAATTTACCACAGATACCTATATTTAAATATTACATTACTTTGCTTAACAAAATATGCATTATTTGCTGATTTAACATTATTATTTATACAAATTATGTAATAAATTCTAATTCCAATTACGGTAAATGCATTATTTTATTTTCATTAGTTTAATTTATGAGTTTGATTTGATTGATTTATTTATTAATATTTGTTTGTTTTTATTTATTTATATATCACAGTTATCTATATTTATTGGGAACTACAATTAGAGCAACACAAAAGACGAAAATGAGCGGCAAACTGAAAACGCTCCATACTAATGGACATGCAGGCGTGACGTCACGCCATTGATTGATTGGATTGTATTAACCTGTTATTGTATACAATAAAGTACTTACATACATACATACATACTTAAATTATACATGTCAAAAATAATACTAAGACACTAATAACAATCAAGATTTGTTATAGATGTATATGGTCTCTAAGCGTCAAGACAAAAGGTAATAAGGTAGTTACACTAATCCTAATAAAATATTGTGAGATATAACATGAAAATAATAAAATCTAATAAATAAATATCCTTAGAAACGTATAAGGTCTCTGAGCGTAAGTCTAAAAATAAAATCAAATGAGAACAGAGCGAATTCTCTCATCATATCAATTCCACTGAACACTAGTATGAAGTTACTAGTCCTTGCAAACATGAACAGATCACTACATAATATAAAACAACCAGTGTTATGTTAAATTGATAGAACGAAACCTCAAGTCAATAAAGGTTCGTTAACGTGCATGTGATTATTGTTGAGTCACTAGTGTCCATAGGCTATGCTTAGTTTAGTTTAGTTTTATTCATCCCGTTTTTCATATAACTAATAGATACATTTTTGATTTTATTGCTATTGTATTAATGATTGTTAAGCGCTATAAACTGCGTAATAAATAATGAAAATAAGTAAGAATATACAATCACAAAAATGAGAAATTGAATGTAAATAAAAACAATTAGGAACTTTGTTCCAATAAGTCTCAATATAAAGTAAAAATTAATACTTATCAATTGGTCCAATGTCTATTAAAATAAGAAAATTTCCAATTATGAGGAGATCATTATAATTAAAAATAAATATGACAAATTAACTATATTTGGGTACTTATGTATGTATGTATGTAAGCACTTTATTGTACACAATAACAGGTTAAAACAATATACATGTCACATAAGATTAGAGTACAAAGGCGAAATTATCCCTATGAGGGATCTCTTCCAGCTAACCTTTGAGGGATTGAGTGGAGAGTGAGAGAATGAGATAGACAAACTTACACAGTGTACTAAAACGTTTCAATAAGGAAACTTATAGCTAAAACCAAAACTAAATAAATATATAACGACCGCTTTAGCCTAGTTGGTAGTGACCCTGCCTTCGAAGCTGGAGGTCCCGGGTTCGAATTCCGGTTAGGGCATTTATTTGTGTGATGAACACGAAATTTGTTCCTGAGTCTTGAATGTTTTCTATGTATTTAAGTATTTTATATCTATTAAATATATCGTCGTCTAGTACCCATAACACAAGCCTTCTTGAGCTTACTTTGGGGCTAGTTCGATTTGTGTAAGATTGTACCCTAATATTGATTTATTTATTTTATTTATTTAGTATAAAACAAAGTCACTTTCTGTCCCTATATCCCTATGTATACTTAAATCTTTAAAACTACGCAACGGATTTTGATGCGGTTTTTTTTAATAGATAGAGTGATTGAAGAGGAAGGTTTATATTGCACCCGTGCGAAGCCGGGGCGGGTCGCTAGTTAACTATATTTGGATACTTATGTCATTATGTTCCCCGGGTCCAGTACAGTAACCGTTTCAGGAGGTGGGTGGGACTGTCACGGTACTGCAGCGATTAATGGATGTTCACCGAGGCACGAGTCGATGGTTTCAGTGCCATCATGCGAAACAGAACCATAAGGGTTCCTTTTTTACCATTTTGATACGGAACCCTAAAAATATAATTACCACGGAATTCCGTTTTGAATTGGAGTATTGTCTGTGTCAAGTGTCACTATCGCGTGTGAATAGTACCTTGGAGATGCAAAAGCCGAGCTTAGAGGCAAGGACAGGCCTGGTCAAGATAAAACTTTACAAATGAGCTATTTATTTATTTATCGTACGGTAATGTCGCGTCGAAAGTCCTTTTCTATACTGTTCGTACCTGTATATTGTAGTTTGCTGTAAAATAATACCTACAGAATAATAACTTGGCCAATTCGCGCTTAATTTGGAAACCTGGATGTAATCTGGTTTCCTACGGGACAGGCTTTGCCTAGTGTAGGAACCATGCAACTCTGGAATTAGCGCAAACGAAATCTTTGCAGATTCTAAATGTATATTTCGGCTACTTAGAATGTAAACTAAATTAGAATATGTAAAGAAATTAAATGAATCATTTATTCCATAAATTAACCAACTAATGTACTATTAATCCAGAAATGAAATCCGCAACATGCTTCGTCAAATCAACTTAACATAAAGGACCGCCCCGGATCGTAGATGGCTCGAAAGTTCCCATAACCCCGGCGGCGCTGCCACGCTGAATGGCCAAAGAGATCTGTTGAGCCAAGAACGAACCGGACCGAAGATCGCAACCCCTCTCCCTCAGCCGTCAGAAATTAAATAAATGTTTTATGTTTAAATGTTTAATTAATTCGAACCGTGAGATCTCCGGGAAGACAGTACGGTTGCCAGTTTTTTTCACTTTTAGCACCACCCAGTGGTCACGTGTAGGGTAGCGGTGGGTACACCGGACGTGGTACAACATCGACTCGCTTTGTCAAATGATTGGGCAACTTTGCTTTGGAAGACGTTAAGCCGTTGATCCCGGCTACTGTCTATGACAGCAGTCGTTAAGCCAAGTTAAGTCTTAGCCTTCGGGCGGCTTGAGAACTAACGTATGAGCGAGGTGAGTTTAAACAAGTTGTGAATAGCATAACTTCTCAAACCGTATATCACCCAGTTTCCAAGGCGAGGAGCACGGAACTTCGGGGTAAGTTCGTGCTGACCAACACGGGGAATAGCGAAGCAGCTGCACCCGAGTTGTTTCCGTGCATTGTGAAATTAGATTACGGAACAAACTTGCCGAGATTTAGAGCAAGTTTATGGGATTAGGATTATGAATTTCAGAATCAGAATCAGAATCTGATATTTATTTCTAAACATAGGTTTATAACAGGTCTTATAATTAATAGAGTAGTATGTCTAGCCATTAGGCATACAAATATTTCAAGTCAAAATCAAAATCAAAAGATTTATTCTGCAAATAGGCCTCAAGGGCACTTTTACAAGTCAAAATCTATCTAAGTAAATCAAATAAAAATAATACAATAATCAAAGTATCATTAATTAAATGTAGTGTTACATGTCAAAAATAAGACTAAGAAACTAATAACAATCGAGATTTGTTAGATATGTATAAGGTCTCTAAGCGTCAAAATAAAAGGTAATAAAGTAGGTACACTAATCATAATAAAATATTTTAAGCTATATCTATAACACGTCAATATGGAAATAATAAAATCTAATAAATAAATATCTTCAAAGATGTATAACGTCTCTGAGCGTCAGTCTAAAAATAAAATCAAATGAGAACAGAGCGAAGTCTCTCATCATGTCAATTCCACTCAACACGTGATGGAGCATGCAATATATTTAACAGTGTTAGGTACATATAGAAACTTACAAATCTAAATCGGATAAGTATTCTCCTCCTGAGTAATAGGCTTTTTTACTAAAAGTGCAATTAAGCTTTTTTTTAAATCTACGGTATCATCCAAGCTAGACACATATTTTGAAATTTATTGAAATTAAAGGGAAAAAAAATAACGTTTAGGTTACGAGCAGGATTCGAATCGGCGACATTCTGGCATATAAGCCTTATCCAACTGACCTACCGGATCATCCATTCTCGGGTTATAAATCCGTGCATGACGAGAATAAGTTGACAACTCGAGATGTTTTTTGTCGAACTTTGAACTTAGATTACATTGCAATAAGTTTAAAATTTCTTCAAATTTTCACTTCGACTTCTCAACTTATTCGCGCCATGCACGGAAATATTAGTTGGAAAATCTTATACAATCCGAACTAGCCCCATAAAAAGCTCCATATGGCTTCTGTTATGGATACCAGGGGACAATACATATTTAATAGACACAAACACTATTAATTTTTAGTTTCGTTAGTTGTTAGTTGCACCGCCAACAAATCTTTCTGCTTCGCCTTAAGGTTGACTGGCAGAGAATGCCATACGACATTAAGTCCGCCTTTTGTACGATAAGGTTTCTTTTGTGCAATAAAGATTAAATAAATAAATAAACACTTAAATAAGATAGAGATAAATACTTACAAAACATACCAGACTTGGAAACAATCATATTTATCACACAAATATTTGCTTTGACAGGGGTTCAAACCGTAGTAGTAGCTTCTCACAAAGTTTCAAGAGAATCGCTTGTGAAATAATGCAACCACGTAACTTTACTACCGATAGGTAGATTTTAATGCCAAATTCTAATTGTCAGCTGGGTAATCACGTAACTTTTTTACTACATTCATACTTCAAAATTGACAGTAAAATCTATCTACCGTTAGTAAATAAAGTAACGTGATTCGCCTGCTGCAGAGGACAGCTGAACGGACTTTCTTTCGTTTCACTTAGTCAATTAATTAAAAGTCCTTTGAATTAAAAATTCTATTACAATACTAAAAACGAGTCAAGACTAAAAATAACTCGTTATTGTAAGTAATGAATTCGATTGAAACAAGAGCCAAGTTTAAATACTAACAAGAAATAACTAGTTGGAACTTATAAAAACAAATATCCCCGGAACACTTGCAATAGCTGGAACAAACTGGAAATAACTGGAAAATACAAGTTCTGTTAACGAGCTAGCGCAAATAACTTGAACTGGGAAGGAACTGTCCGATAAGACTCTGAGAAGTCAGTTAAGTAGGGATGTCACTTCCGTCTTGAAAAATCGATTATTATATAATCGATTAAAAAACAATATATTTTTGAAGAAATAATAATCGATTTTAGCAACGATCGATTTTTTATTTATTATTCCTATGGGGTCGGTTCCACGGTGATTATTATCATGCGATACACTCACATCATGATCAGTATCACAAGAATGTTGACGTGTATTGCAGTATCGTGATAATATCTGAGAAAATCCGGATATTTTGAAATCCGCGATACCTAGGGGGCGTGGCTTCAATATTAGCTTCATTGCTAGAAATGTCCTCATAATGCCAGGATCTTACTAGGACTTTGTAGACGTCTAATATTCTCATGTCTAACGTGGTAGCTTACAATATTCTTTGATAAATTATGTTACGATTAATCGGTTGTGAAAACCATAATCGGTTTTTTATTAATCGATTTATTGCAAAGTCTAAATCGATTTAAAAATCAATTATTTTTTAAATAACAATAGATTTTTTATCGTTTTTTTAATAATCGATTATTTTTTGACATCCCCACAGTTAAGTCATTTAGTAGTTGTGGTGATGAATAAATTTTGTAGGACCACAAGTGTCAGCATTTTTTTTTACGCAGTGCACTCTTGTAGCCAGCCAGTCGTCTGAGCGGTAAGGTAAAAATAATACAATAATAAAAGTATCATTATATAATATAGTGTTATATGTCAAAAATAAGACTAAGAAACTAATAACGATCCAGATTTGTTATAGATGTATGACGTCTCTACTCTACTAATCATAATAAGATATTGTGAGATATATCTCTAAGTGTCAACATGAAAATAACAAAATCTAATAAATAAATATCCTCAAAGATGTATTAGGTATCTGAGCGTCAGTCTAAAATTAAAATCAAATGAGAACAGAGCGAAGTCTCTCATCATGTCAATTCCACTGAACCTAGTGTTACGAAGTTACTAGTCCTTGCAAACATTAACAGACCGGACCCTATAAACAGCATGTCATAACTGGCCCTAAACATGTTGAAATGTGATTGTTATATGAATGATAGTAACCGAATAGAGGCACGGATAATTCCGCGCGTGCTACCCCATTCATAAAGGGTAATCGTGCCGGGTACTGCATTGTGTGGGCTACCGATTCTGCTGCAATCTACGATGCCTTGATGAGCTAGGAAACTGTATTGCCATAAGGTAGGTTATGTTTTAATGTTTATTTGGGCAAACAACGGTACAAATAATACTTAAAATTATAACTTACACTATATAGATACATCGACCAGTAAAGCTGCCACTACTATGTAATACATCTAAATTATTGACATACTTAATCGTGATGGTAACCAAAAATAACATATTAGACTTATTTCAACACTTTGAGGACATTAAACATGCAAGAAATGAATAAACTTAAACTAGATTACGTAATTTTTTTAGTCGAAACACTACTTTTCAAATCTTATTTTTTTTTTAAGTTGCAGAGCAGTCTACGTCTATATTGAGATTCCGACATATGAAACATATCTGCTTCGCTAAATTTATCATTATATGTTTTACAAACTCTACTTAGAAAAGAATTATGACCAGAGATCGGACGCCAACATGAAAATAACAAAATCTAATAAATAAATATCCTTAGAGATGAAGCTCTCTGTCTCTTTACAAAAATGAAGCAGATACATAGAAACGAAACAATTATCCTTAAGCTGAGGAATATCACAGTTTTATAGCCAACCCAAGTAACACAGCATGCTGAATTAGGTTTGAGTAATAGCAATTCGCAAACGTTTACGCCTCTTATCAGCAATAATCTCCATAATGTGTAAGTTAAGGCTATTAATATAGCCAAATTCTGAATAATATTCTCTCTTTAATACCTCTTTAAGCTTGGTAAAAGTTGAATTAAGGTGAGTATCATACCACAGTATTACTATAAGCTATTACCCAGACTTTACATCGCTGTTATACAGGCTAAAGCATTTAAAACTGTGCCCAAGTTGCTTGAATAACAGCTGAATAGACATTTACTCAAACTTTATCCAGAATCAGAATCAGAATCAGAAATTTTATTGGTAAAATGTCATTTTACATGTCAAAAAATGTATGTGAATTAAAATTATGTATATAATTTAAAATTAATCATTAAGTTCTGAAATACCATGTCATAAGTCATAATATCTTATTTTATACATTTGGATCAGAAACATTTATTCTCAGTTATATTCATTAAATAAATTATCTATACTTTTATGTGTTGGTCAATGATACATCAACATGACTTTGCAAGTTTCATTTCACTGTCGGTATGACATTAATTTTCTTATATTTGTAATCTCGAAATTATTATTCTTTCTTGAACTGTAAATTAATGTTCTGACATGAAAAATGTATTCTTATAGTCAGATTTTCAAATTGTAAATTAATATTTTGACATGTAAAAGTGCTCTTGTGGCCTATTTGCAGAATAAATGTTTGATTTTGATTTGATTTTTGACTGTACTACTTGGGAAAGAGCGATGTACTCCAGATAATTTATTACATGCATTTTAAAGTGTGTTGTGTTTAAATATGGAACTACGAATGAATTATGAAAGTGACCAAGCAAAACATCAGATTAACATATCTAATTTTTGTACATAAACGCATTGAATTAGTTTCAGTTTAAAGATATTTATTCTCAAAACAGACAATTGAAGTCACTTATATGAGAACATGGATTTAGGAACATTTCAAGAAAAGTAGATATTTGTTAATTGTTTTGTGTGTTCTCGCTTAAGGTATTCTTAAAGAGGGTATTGTTCATAAATATTAGGCTTGTCGTTTTTAAGAAAGACTCGATAGTTTGGGAGCATGTAAATTTCACATTCTTATTACAATATTGCTTTACGAGTTGACATCGATATCATACTAAAATATGAAATGTAAGTGCAAGATGGACCTCCATGTCATATGACGTTCCATAAATCACTCTATATGAGTATGAGTACACCACATTTGTCCAGCAATAAATACTGTCTTAGGCTAGGCGTGGATGCTTGTTTGCTTCGAGTTGCCGTTGTCGAGTACAGATGCAGAATATATGGGACTACGCGAGTCAAGGACAGGAAGTATAGTTGCCTTAAATATCTCATAATAATATGATATCTGGGTACACAAATACATACAATAATTTGATATACAATAGTAAATAAACACACACATACGCACGCACGCACGCACGCACGCACGCACGCATGCACTCACACACACAGCCCACAGTCTGACTAAGTCGTCCAAGACAATGGTAAGCCCTAAGATAATAAACTACCCAACGCAATTGTGATGGAGGAATATATTAACAAATTTAACCAAAATTTAAATAAATGGTTAATTAAACACGCCTTTTATACTGTAAATGAATTCTATTCTTCTATAACTCTTTGGGGGACGCCTATGTCCAGCAGTGGACGTCTTTTGGCTGATATGATGATGATGACGATAATGTAATTGAATAAGTGTAGTTAATAAATATTGTATGCATTAAATTCATTGGAACATGGTTCATGAGTATGAGTATAAGTCAACCAAGTCAGAATCGCTCCGCACTTTGGTTTGGTGCTACGAAGCTACGAGACTACGCCGTAGACCCTCTACGCAACCCATTGCATTCACGAAACTAAATTATTGCACGACTTTGAACCTTATATCTCAAGGACAGCATAGGGTAAACGGGTTTCTTCCCTGTTCACGAGTAACTTATCTTCGAAAAAACTATCTCGGAGAGGAAAATGCTCGGATGGAAGCAATATTTATGTGCGTTTTAGGGAAAAAATAAGGTTTACCTGCGGATTCCGGGAAGGCATGTTTTCCTGGCCTGATTTACTGGTAAATTGGATGAAAGTGAATTCTGGGTATCACGTTTGTATGATTCCTTTTGTGTGCGAAGACTATTGTGATTGGATTTTTGGAAATCGTGGTATCATATTAAAATTAATCTCTTTAATAATGCGCAATTTTAATTTGATGGTGGCAAACGAGCCAGGCGCGGATCCAGGATTTAGTTCAGGGGGGGGGGCACTTTCGAACTTTCCGAAAATAAAACTGACTTTTGATAACTGTTTTTATTGTCAGAACATATTTCCTACGTCAGGACATAGGCAATTGCCCTCCCCTGACACAGGCTTCAGGGGGGGGGGGGGGCAATTGCCCCTGTTGCCCCCCCCCCCCTGTATCCGCGCCTGAAACGAGCATAGGGCCCGCTTAATGGCAAGCTAACACCTTGACCTATGGAAGCTTATAATTTTTCCTTTTACGAAACCGTATACGTACATAGCACACCTTGCCTGCTAAAACTTAAAAAATTAGCTAAGTACGTTTTTGTAAATACAGGATAGCAAAAAAAAATATTAAACGTTAATTTCTTAAAAAGTAAACAACGTATCGAAGTGTTATTTGTTTCTAAATATTTCTGTAATTTTGGCTTGGTATTTAAAAAAAACGATTATTAAAAAATCTACGCTACAAACAAGTAGGTCAAGATACCTGTTTTGGCCCAAGGGTTTTGTGGCTATTTTAGTAAACAATAGGCATGGAGACCAAGATAAAAACAAGCATCTATCGAGTTACTTGATTTTACCTTCGTACTTTAGTTGGAGATAGTATCATTTCCCAACGTATAAACAAGCAACTATTTTGAGTTTCTTGTTCCTTGCTTATTTGTGTTTATGATACTTGGGTTTAATACGGGTTACGTACTTATTTTTTCTTACTTGGAATCTTTCTTGACAAAAAACTAAAAAACAAAAAACAAAAGTCGAAAAAAAAATGTAGATGTGTTGGCACAAGGATTCGAAAAAGGAAGGAGGAGGAGGAAGCAAAAAAATTACTTGTTTTTAATTTGGAGCATGTTCGGTAATTATATAGAATTATTGGTCAAAATAGGTTTTGGAAACTAAAAAAAATCTTTTTCTCCTTTATGTGTTCTACTCTAGAGGTCGAATTTCTCAACCGATTCTCGTTTTTATGAGCAGTTTCGGTAATAATATAGAATTTATATATAATAATCTTTAAGAAAAAAACACCTTTTTTTTCAATGACTTTTTAAGTTTCTACGGGCGAATTTCGGTTTGTTCTCCTCTAGATGTCGCATTTCTCAACGGATTCTCGTGAATTTTTGTGAACAGTTACGGCAATTATATAGATATTTTTGTCGATTCAGTTTTTTAAATTAATAAAACAATTTTTTTTCAACGGTTTGTTCTCCTCTAGAGGTCGCATTTCTAAATCGATTCTCTTGAAATTTTGTGAGAAAGGTCCGTAAATATATAGAATATCAGCTGTCAGTTTTTGGAAATTAAAAAAAATAACACTCGCGAGGGCCACAGCTCACAGAGTCACTAGTCATAAATTACTCTTTCTTTACCAATTCAAAGCCCATTACCCACATAATATTCCTTTCTTATGGTAGGAGTGGAAACAGGCTGGATCAAACAAAAAATGGAAATACAGCAGAAAGCAGCTCAGGATGATAACTGGGGTGTTTACAGGTGTAACGGGTTCAAAGGAATCTTGGCCAAGATGGGACTAGCAGACGACACAGAATGTAGGCTGAGATAAGCGTCACACTCGTGATCGGGTGCTGTTTGTGGAGTCCGGTCTGTTCATGCTTGCTAGGACATAGTGACTACATTAATACTAGTGTCTTTTTATAGGGGATTGACGAGAGACATCATCCTGTTGTGGATTCGTTTTTATTATCAGTGACTTAGAGACCATATACATCTCTAACAATATTAAATTAATTTTAATTTTGACGCTCAGAGACCATGTATATCTCTGGGATATTATATTAATTTCATTATACTCCTTGTTTAATCTTGAGACATTATACATCTCTAACTTTACTGATGTTGTAATGTTTGTAATAGATAACTTTGCAAGTTTATCTTCACTGTATGACATTAATTTTGTTATAATTGTAAACTCGAAATTATTATTCTTTATTGAACTGTATATTAATATTTTGACATGAAAAATGTATTATTATAGTCAGATATTCTTAAATTGTAAATTAATATTTTGACATGTAAAAGTGCCCTGGTGGACTATTTGTACAATAAATGTTTGAGTTTGATTTTATCCAGTTCCTAGAATGTGAAACAAGCCGATAGGCAGGGTGTTAGGGGTTAATCCACTTTGTATCGAACTAGTGTAGTCCGGTACGATATTTTTTATATGTATCAACGAAAATTGTTCGCTGGAAAAAGTTAGAATTTTGTGTGTGTTAATCGACTGGGAGTCTATGTAACAGAAACGTAAACGTTTGCAAGTTTATCTTTACTGTATGACATTAATTTTGTTATAATTGTAAACTCGACATTATTATTCCTTCTTGAACTGTAAATTAATATTTTGACATGAAAAATGTATTACTTATTATAGTCAGACTTTCTTAAATTGTAAATTAATATTTTGACATGTAAAAGTGCCCTTGTGGCCTATTTGCAGAATAAATGTTTGATTTTGATTTTAATTTTGATTTAGGATGTGTGACGAGGATGACGAGACAAATGATCACTTATTGTGTGAATGTCACGCCCTTGACAGACAGAGAATGAATGACTTTGGCAATGGGTACCCCGAATCAAAGGAATTAAGAGTACTCCCGCTGAGTCCCATCATACGGTTTGAGGAAATGTTGGAGAGCAGCTTGGAATAGGTATAAAGGAGGCAGTAATTGCACAAAAGATCCCACTGGGTCGAAGTGCATCCAGGCCCTCATCTAAACAAGTTAAGATAAGCATAAGGCGTAGGTTACTAACACCACTGGCCGGGTTTTATAAAGATCCGTTTGACCAAATGTCAGATCAAATTTCAGTAAATCAGTACATTTTTTGACAACAAACCGACATAAGGTCTAACGGATCTTTATAAAACCGGGCCTTAGTTACCACTATGTAAATAAAAAAATAAATAAATATTTGTGGACAATCTTACACAAATCAACCTGGTCCCAAACTAAGCAAAGCTTGTACTATGGGTACTAGGCGACGATATACACACTTATATAGATAAAATATATACTTAAATACATAGAAAACATCCAAGACTCAGGAACAAATATTCGTGTTCATCACACAAATAAATGCCCTGACCGGGATTTGAAGACAGGGTACCAACTAGGCTAAAGCGGTAGTCATGTTGCCGTTGCTTTAATCATAGCAAATAGGTTAAAAGTCCGGAGACAAACGGAACTTAAAACCAACTGGGAGTAAGCAAAATAGTGTTTATCGTCCGGGGCCCGGTGTTCAAACAGCCCCGAGTCAACACTCCCGCTGCTGTGATAGCCGACGGGGGGGTTAAATTGTCTTCAGTCTTATAACTGTTGTTTGATGACGACGAAATTTAAGGAGGAAGTTTTTTGGAGACATTTTCAACTCATTTAAATTATTTTAGTCGAGTTTTATATACATGTAAAAAAATTATGGCCAATGTTATACAAATCGATCTAGTCTCTAAGCAAAGCTTGTACTATGGGTACTAGGCGACGTTACATACACTTATACTAGCGGCCGCCCGCAACTTCGTCTGCGTAGATTTTAGATGGTAACAAAGATATGATTGAGGTCTATCTTTTTCTGTCAGTTGTCTAATTAATCTTTTGTGAAAAATTATTCATAAGAAAAAACAATGTTCACCATCTTGGATTTAAAAATGGATGTCATTTTCGTAATCGGCACTCCCAGGGACCACAAAATGACACCCATTCGATTTCTAAGAAAAACAAATGTCCGCCAACTTGGCAACTTGGATTTGAATGCAAGTCATTTTCGTAATCGGCACACCTAGGAACCTCGAAGATGACATCCATATCGATTTTTAATATAAGTAAAGATTTGCTACCGCACAAACTTGGAACCCCCTTTTCACCCTTTTAGGGGAGCAATTTCGAAAAACTCTGAAATACGTTTTGTTGTATTTAAACAGAGAGTCTTTACGAAGTTATTGAAGGGCGCAGATGTGTCGGTGTAAGGAAAAACGCCTTCATATAAATTTTAAATGCTGTATTTCCACTTTTCCTAAATCTAGTTCATTACAGAGGATGCGCTGCGTGGCGCGGTTAACGTCCAACTCCACTATCTCTTTCTACCCACATACATGAATACTTATTCTACCTACACGTAACGCATATGTATATAATTTAATGTACGGTATTGTACAGTTATCTATTACGAATATGTTGTAATATTCGTAATAGATAACTTTGCAAGTTTATTTTTACTGTCGGTACGACATTAATTTTGTTATATTTGTAATCTCGAAATTATTATTCTTTCTTGAATTTTAAATTAATATTCTGACATGAAAAATGTATTTTTATAGTCAGACTTTCTTAAATTGTAAATTAATATTTTGATATTTAAAAGTGCCCTTGTAGCCTATTTGTAGAAAAAAAAACAAAAAAAAGTTTAAAATCTATCACCTCAAAAAAGATTTGCTCCCCGTACAAATTGAGTATAAATATCAACGTAATATCTTGCTGGACTCTTCTCAGCTAGGCTAGGTTTAGTGAACCAGCAACAAAACTCCCAGTAGCTCGATTCCACTCACACCTCAGATTCGGTTGAAACCGCTCAACCAATCTCACAGGAGCGCAAATGGTCGGGCCGGAGGTTTTCCCCTGGATTTTCCCCAGGCTACTCTCCAACCGCGCCCTCCTATCGCTTTATTGGGCCCGGCCTATAAAGCCACAGGCAGGTTCAAAAAAAAAACGTAATATCAACTTGAAACTCGTCAAAAATCGATGAATAGCACGTGGAGCCCCTTAACGGCTAACAAATCATGATCCTACGCACACAGCACAGCCCACCTCGCAGTCGGCACGCGCGATAACTGACCAACGTTGCTTCAGCAAAAATATAACAAATAACAAACAAAACCGGGGGCTAACCTGAGACTTAATTTGCATTTTAAATAAATTTAAATGGCTTTTGAGTCAACATGTTCACTTGCTTGATTTTCCATTGACGTAACAATAAAATTCCATTGACCTAAAAATAAACGGGTCACTCACGTCTTTAAGCACGAATATCGCTTGACATGTTTCGGACCAATACGTGGCCTTAATCATGAGAACCAGCCGCGACAACCGCGCGTCTAGCACTGCGAGACTATTATCAAAAAACTTTGTCACTATCATCAAAAAATAAACGCGCGATAACTGACCAACGTTGCTTCAGCAAAAATATAACAAATAACAAACAAAACCGGGGGCTAACCTGAGACTTAATTTGCATTTTAAATAAATTTAAATGGCTTTTGAGTCAACATGTTCACTTGCTTGATTTTCCATTGACGTAACAATAAAATTCCATTGACCTAAAAATAAACGGGTCACTCACGTCTTTAAGCACGAATATCGCTTGACATGTTTCGGACCAATACGTGGCCTTAATCATGAGAACCAGCCGCGACAACCGCGCGTCTAGCACTGCGAGACTATTATCAAAAAACTTTGTCACTATCATCAAAAAATAAATATTGTTTACATTTTTTAGGTTACGTCGTACACGTTTATATCGTAAATTTATTTTAGTTTACAGTTTGTCATGTAAATACATTATAATACATCTAAATACATACATTACAGTAATTCATGTTTCTTTTAAAATTTCATATGCATCAATAAATAGCTTTGAATAATTAGATATGTAATATATAACTGACGATTCAAAAGTGCTTGTTGCTAGGCCTATTTGAATAAAGAATAGTTTGAGTTTGAGTTTGAGTTTAAATATTAATCTAAGCAATAGTAAGCTTAGTAATACTTGCTTTATCCCTCACTTTACTTCAAAATACCCTTTTCCTTGATAACGATAACTTCAAAACATCATCAATATTTATTTATCATAAAACACGTCCCTATTCAGTAAAAAAAGCTCTATATAGGCTTTCCGAGCGGCGGAGACATTTCTAAAGCCTTAAAAGTTTATAAGCTTTCCAAAGCTTCTTTGAACGTAATGAATGATATGACTGTATCAATATGAGTCTCTCGGGCAATTAACTGGGCTTTATTCGACGTGTTTAAATGAATGTTGGGGATATAGCCACTCGACAATTTTGTTAAAATGAGAGGTGACGTAGAGTGTTTTAGAAAGATGATGTAGTATGAATGAATGATGTGAGTGAATAAGAAGGTAAGAGCAAGCGTGAGAAAAATATATTGTGGAAGACAGCCGTAGAGTGGCAACGTGTTTTCATTCTCCAAAAGCGCGCCGTGCGTATTATCTCGTTTGTCCCAGCACGCACTCCTACTCAAAATCTCTTCAGATATAATAAAATCCTCACCCTGCCCACGCAGTACATTTATGATGTCGCTAAATTTGTCATTGAGAACATTGACACCTTCGCTCAGAAGAAAATAACTCGCACAAGGAAAGGGTCAACATACCAGCTCCTCACACACCCCTGTCGACTGACCAATTCAACCAAAACCATGCATCATTTGGGGCGTAAAGTATATAACAAACTTCCCGCAGAAGTGAAAAATGCGGGTAGTGTCTCCACATGCTTAAAAAAATTAAAATCGTGGCTCCTCACTCACTCATTTTATAGCATTAAAGAATTTTATAACCTACCCAATAATTAATAATAACAATACCTATTACTTATGATTATACTTAATGATTTCAGTAATTTGTAGAATTGAATTAACACATAATAATTAATACTGTATAATTGAACTATAACAATGACATGTAATATTGATAATATTATTAATCTCAGCCACGTCATGGGTCGTAGAGTCTATAACCACCTTCCAGGTGACATTACCGCTTCACAAAGTGGTCCAATATTTAAAGTCAAACTTAGACGACCGGTTTAGCCTAGTGGGTAGTGCACCTGCCTGTGAAGCTGACGGTCCTGGGTTCGAATCCCGGTCAGGGCAAATATCTGTGTGATGAGCATGAATATTTGTTTCTGAGTCTTGGATGTTTTCTATGTATTTAAGTAGTCTAGTACCCATAACACAAGCCTTCTTGAGCTTACTGTGGGGCTAGTTCGATTTGTGTAAGATTGTCCTCTAATATTTATCTATTATCTATTTATCTAAAATAAAAAAATGGCTTCTCGAGCAGGCGTTCTATGACCATAGAGAGTTATTTTATAGAATTTAAGATAATGACATGAGCTGTATTTAATATAAATTGACATGTAATCGGATATTATCAATAAAAATGAATATGAATATGAATAAATGACTATGACTATGACTATGACTATGACTATAGAACTGTATCCTATTTGCACAGCTCTCGAACTGTATAATCTAAATGTAGCTTATAGCCTGCAGTTTAATACAGATACAACTCGTTAGCCTTGTATACGTATACGTACAGACGGCCTACCGCGAACCGAAAACGAACGAAGTTCGAATATCTCCCTCTCTGCCGCACGAATTAGCAAGTGCGACAGAGAGGGAGATATTCGAACTTCGTTCGTTTTCAGTTCGCGGTAGCCCCTCCGGGTGTAATTAAAAACTAGTGACAATCCGTTTAAGGGCATATTCGGTATCGTGTTCTGATTAGGAAAAAGTAGAAGAAAAATATTTTTGGCTCAATAAATTTTTGGCCTTTTTATGGACAGTTGGGCGACTTGGACGACCTGCCCCATGAAAAAAAAAATTGCGTCAAAATATTTTTTTTTTCTAGAACACTGCACTATTTAACTCCTCGAATTTTTAATAACATAAATTTTTTGTCTGAAAATGATATTATAAGTAAAGCAGTCTTTAAAAAGAGATTAAAAATACATTATTAGAATTATTAAGTAGCAAAAATATTTAAAGTTCCCAACGTCTTGTAACTTGCATGCCCTCGTAAATTCATTAGTACCTAATAAAATAGAATAAGATAACTCACATTTGTAAACAACAATTACCTTATGTTAAAAAGTAAACTGAGCGCGACGCGCCAACAAACTGTTCGCTACAGTTTGGCGCATTTTGTGAACTGTATTATGTAATTGTTTTTACATGAATAAACGATTTCTATCTATCTTCTAGATAAGATAAGATAAGAAATCATTTATTCAAGTAGGATTCATTGAACCGCTTTTGCATCGTCATCTGCTACAACAATCTTGAAAAGGTACATTTAGGTCTGCAAATATCTTCAACTATAAATATTAATTACTTTCATAATAAGGTGCAACTATTTTCACATATTTAAGTATACATTTTAAAATTTTACATTATAATGAAACAGATAAAATAGTCAATAATTCAGCTACGAGTAAGTGCATCGTCAAAAAGAAATAATAATAATAATAATAATATTTTGCTCTTTTTACGCAGTATTTACAGTTTTAGACAGTTTTTGTGTAATATAACGACCCTACAAGAATGTACAAAGATATCAAGATACAATACAATCTAAATACGGGTAAAAGCAAAAGGCCAACTGTCAAACACCCTGTCAAACGGCTGTAGCACTACTTTTATAAATTTCAATAAAATGATAACGAGATCAAGAGCGGCACAACACTGCGCACGTCCACCACCACCGCCCGCGCCGTCCAGCTCCTCGCCCTCGTCGTCAGGTGACGAGTTCGCAACGGCACCTGACACCAGCGAGTCGAGCAGTGACGAGCGCGGGCCGTCGCCGCCGCCGCCACGACCATCAGCGCGACGGGGAAGGCGACCGCTGCCGGCACGCTTGGGGCCTACGGGGCATTCCGCCCCACCCACGGCTCCCGCTGCCGGTGGTGCAGTGCGCCGCATGCGATGGACTCAACAAATGAACGAGAATTGCATGCGAGCGTACTTTGGGGCGACAGAGGGAGGAACTAATTTATCCGCGTACCGTGTCCGGATGCTTCCTCTGTTCCAGGCGCTTGAACCAGCCGTCACCGTATCTGCGCAACGCCTATCGGATCAGGTGCGAGTCATTCAACGGAACAAGCGGTTGGATGACTCGACGCTTGACCGGCTCCGCCTGGAGGCACTCTCTGCTCATGCGGCTTCATCTTCGGCGCGGGACCAACTCGCTGTGTCACCGGTTCCGGTGCCCGCACCCGACATGGCACCGGGGGTGCCGCGGGACGATCCCAGTACCGACGGAGGCTGTGCGAACCCGAGTGTGAGTACCCAGGCCAATGAGCAACTGAGGAGGGCTTTGGATGAGGCGATTACGCGGTACCGTTCCACACCCAATTCTAGGCCACGACTACCACGCTTGCCCATGAATAGACGCAATCTAGCGCTAATGGGAGCCCTTAATGATCTCCTAGACCCGTATTTACGGGCTAGCGAGGATTTGATTGATACACACTCAATCATGTACTGCGGAGCCATCGCGGCGTGCCGTGTTGCTCGCGTCAAGTTTCCGGACGCTGACCGTGCACCTAGGACCGCCGGGGGTGTCCCTGCATGGCAAGTCCGGATTGAACGGCGTATCAATACATTTAGGACACTAATAGCGAAACTGATCTGCTTCAGGGGGGGCAATAACCGCCCCCGAGTCATGCGCTTCGTGAACCAGGCCTTCGTGGGGACTGGTGTCAGGTCCCGCGACTACATGGCCTGTGTCACGGAACGTATTGACTTTCTGAAGCAGAAAGTCTATGCATGGTCAAGCCGTATTCGCCGCTACAGAGAGCGTGTGGACCGATACCAACAGAATCGTCTTTTCCAGAGTGACCAAAGGAAGGTATACCGGAAGTGGGATGGAACCGATCATCGTATGTCGGACGGCGAGCAACCGGATGCTACTGCCATGGTTAACTTTTGGCGTAGTATCTGGTCAGTGCCTGTCGAACACACCGAGGGTGATTGGATCGGCGTTGTCGAACGTGAGTGTGAGTCCATCGAACCCATGGGGTCTGTTACCATCAGCCCCGAAGACGTAAGTTCTGCCATCCGTACAGCCCCGAACTGGAAAAGTCCGGGACCGGATGGATTGCACAACTTCTGGCTGAAGTGGTTTCGATGCTCACACGAACGTCTAGCAACGCAGTTCCAGCAAGCCCTCGAGCTCGGTTCCCTGCCACCTCCCTTAACAACTGGTGTTACCTCCCTGCTCTATAAGTCCGGTAGTACCACGGAAGCGAAGAACTACAGACCCATCACGTGCTTGCCTACGCTGTACAAGCTCCTTACATCCATTTTGAGAGCAAAAATTAACACGCACATTGTTGCGAACAATATTTTGGCCCCAGCTCAAAATGGATGTAGGGTTGGGTCGCGTGGTACTAAAGAGCTCCTCCTCATAGACATGACCATTTGCCAAAGAGTCCGGCGAAACAGTGGGACCCTCTCGGCCGCCTGGATTGACTATAAGAAGGCCTATGATTCGGTGCCTCATTCATGGCTGAGGAGGATCTTAGAGCTGTATAAAATTGATGCAGCTTTGAGATCCTTCTTGAGTGCTTGCATGGGGCAGTAGATCACAGTCCTTCGTCAACCGGGAGGGGGAGACGGCCCTTCTGGTTCGCAGGACTCTATCAGGATTGAGCGAGGTATCTTCCAGGGTGACAGTCTGAGTCCCTTATGGTTCTGCCTAGCTTTGAATCCGCTCAGCACTTTGCTGAAGGATTCAGGGCTAGGTTGTCAGCTCCGGAGAGGGGGTGAGGTCATTTCTCATCTTCTCTACATGGATGACCTTAAGTTGTTTGCACCAAATAGACAGGACCTGTTGGAGCTACTGGAAACGACAGAAGCTTTCAGTAGCGCCATCAGAATGGAATTTGGTGTAGATAAGTGTGCGGTCATGCATGTACAGCGGGGGAAAGTTGTTAATTCGTCAAATTTACAACTTTCTGAGGCAATGTCCCTCAGATCTCTCTCCGAAGCAGAAACCTATAAATATCTTGGTATGTCACAGTCTTTGGGTATTGAGGGTGAGGGCGTAAAGCGGGCGTTGAAGGAACGCTTCTTCTGTCGCCTGACAAAAGTGCTTAAAAGTCTTTTGTCGGGCGGCAACAAGGTGCGCGCCTTCAACGCCTGGGTGATGCCCTTGCTCACATACTCCTTTGGCATACTAAGATGGACACAGACTGAGCTGGATGCCCTGGACCGAAGGGTGCGTGTACTGCTCACTGCGCACCGCATGCTACACCCACGCTCGTCTGTTATGAGATTGTACATCCCACGGAAGTGTGGAGGTCGCGGCTTTCTAAATGCCAAAGACTTCCACAACCGTGAGGTGTGCAATCTCAGGGATTATTTCCTTAACAGCGAGTGTGAGATGCATCGGGACGTAGTAGCAGTAGACGCATCTTTCACCCCGCTTTCCATGGCAAAGGAGAACTGGCGCAGACTTAAAGTATGGAGCACCGAGGAACGCAAGGCGGTATGGAAGAGCAAGGAGCTACACGGGCGGTTCTACAAGGCCCTCACAGGGTCCGACGTAGACTTGCTCGCGTCGGTGAACTGGCTACGTTTCGGGGATCTCTTCGGAGAAACCGAAGGTTTTGTCTGTGCAATTGCGGACGAAGTTATCATGACGAACAACTACCGGAAGTATATCCTGAAGGACGGTACGGTCGACATTTGTCGGGCATGCCGCCGTCCCGGAGAATCACTCAGGCATATCATTTCCGGTTGTGGTCATCTTGCTAACGGCGAGTACTTGCACAGACATAACTTAGTAGCCAGGATCATTCACCAGCAACTTGCTCTTTTATACGGTCTTGTGGACTTCGAAGTGCCGTACTATAAGTATACACCTGCACCAGTTCTGGAAAATGGTCGTGCCACGCTCTATTGGGATCGATCTGTCATCACGGACAGGACTATTGTAGCCAATAAACCTGATATCGTGCTGACAGATCGATCGAAGCGCCAGGCAGTGCTCGTTGACATCACCATCCCCCATGACGAGAACCTCGTGAAGGCCGAGAAGGACAAAGTCAGCAAGTACCTAGACTTGGCACACGAGGTGACCGCCATGTGGGATGTTGATTCAACGATCATTGTCCCGATAGTCGTCTCTGCGAACGGTCTAATAGCGAAGAGTCTCGACCAGCACCTCAAGAGACTCTCGCTAGATGGCTGGGTCAAGGGTCAGATACAGAAGGCGGTACTCCTGGACACGGCGCGGATAGTCAGGAGGTTCCTCTCTCTGTCGCCCTAACCACCGGTAGCTTAGGCCCCGCCTCGCTGCCGGCGGCACACTAGGTTAGGTTTTTATAATGATTTTATGTTTTGTAAATGTATTTTTATGTTTTACTTTTTATAAAGATATTGTAAAAACCTAACTTAAGCGATAAAATAAATAAAGAAATAATAATAAAACCTTAAGTATTGGCATTAAACAAGTTTAAAATTAAATAATCACAGATACACTTAAATTATCGCAATACTCACAGTTCATTCAATAATCAGACACATAATGTAATATCACAGGTAGTCAATTATCACAGCTTGAATACATGTATATTTATATATAAGAGATTCCCGATGTTCACACTTTTTCAGTTAAAACTAGGCCAGGCATTTTTATCATTTAAGTAGTCCTGGACAGTATAATATCCTTTTTTCAGTAAAGCAGATTTTAGATACTTTTTTAAAGCAGGTAATGGCAACTCAAGTGCTCCAATAGGCAATTTATTGTAAAATAGAATACATTGACCCATAAATGATTTATATACTTTTTCCTAATCAGGACACGATACCAAATATGCCCTTAAACGGATTCTCACTAGTTTTGTTACACCCTGTAGAAACTGTGACTCCCTGTTACACACCCTCAGGGTGTACTTTACAGCAAAGTCACCCTTTTCCGCAATTTAAAAATCTCCATGACAATTTTGAGCTGTCTACATATGGGATCCTCAAATTACTTGGCAATGAACGTTTGATCTTCGATAATGCGCTTGATTGTATGGTATCGTCAGCGTCCATAGGCTAGATAAACATACCATCAAACAGAACGTACGTTTTGCAACTGACATTGTATATATAAAAAATGTTACACATAATTTCTTACAGGTAACATATAATTTGCTATAAGGTGGCTATATAAGAATAATAATAAGAATGTTTTTGTTTGCCATTAAGAAAAACAGATACAATTGAGTGAGACAAACAAGGTACTTAAAGAAAAAAACAATTATGAAACAGACAGAAAAAAACTTAACTAAATTTATAATACGAAAAACTTTGAGTGTAAGATGGCAAATGGGTCCCAATTTCAGCATGTGCCAAGCTTAGCAACCCAGTGCTGGTTTTCAAACTGGTCCCTGAGAGAGTGGTCGCTAGTCCAGAAAAAGCTGTTTTTGTTCTCGAGGGATAATTATAAATAAATAAATAAATTAGGTTCATGGCCGATGCGTGTGCAGAATTGTGTATGTTGTCTGTGTGTCATCTCGTGTATATCACGAGTTTTAATAATAACATATCGAATAGTCTCCGTGCGGCGCGCTGAAAAAGGCTTGCGTGTGCATAGATGAAGCCATATAATGTTCTGGTCGCAATTATGACAACGATTCCATGGACTGCACTGAAATGCTTAATGGGTGGATCAACCATATAATGTTCTGGTCGCAATTATGCCATCGATTCCATGGACTGCACTGAAATGCTTAATGCGTGGATTAACAATTTTTTGTTGCTCGTTACCATGGCTACGTCCCCTGAGTCACTTTTTAAAACTGTGATTTTATGGGGTTTATTTACCAAAAATGAGTTTTATCGATAAGGATAAATCCATTTGGACATGGGTCATTTCTTGAGCATGCTTGAAGTCCATATTATAAAGATTTTTCAAAGAAACTCGGTTACTGTTGTCCCCTCGCTCACGGTATAGCATAACAACAAGAAAAAGTTGATTGATTACTAGAAAACGTGAAGAAAACAATTTTCATAATTTTTATGAACGTTATTAAAAGTTTTACTGTAAGTAGTCGATAATATTACAATATTTTTTATAACATGAGATTTAGAGGTTTGACTGTCAAGCTTGCAAGTTGCAGGTACAGTTCTGTAAAAAATAAAATCTGAAACCTTAGTATGTGTACAGGGACCGATACCGGTATTTTTAAAAAACCCTGAATTAGCTCAATATTTTGGATTATTTTTTGCTCTTTACGTAGGGCTGAATTATGTATTTAGGTAACAACGTCGTATTATTAGATTGTCCCATTAAAAACTAAATAATGAACCGGTGACCGTAATAATACCGGTATTTTTCCATGGAGAAAATACCGGTATCCGATCCCTGTATGTGTAAAACAATTTCATTGTTTTTTTTTAACATACTAACTATACTCACTGCGGGTGGCGCAGAACCGGTCATTATGGCACTCTTTGGGGGAGGCCTATGTGCAGCAGTGGACGTCTTTCGGCTGATATGATGATGATGATGAACATACTAAAAAAATACCGTCTTCTAAATAAAATTAAAAAATTAATCCTACTTCGAAACTTCACCTTATTTTGATTTTATTGATCATAAATTAACTTATTTAAAGATTTGCTTTTGGCTTCTTTTGGCATAATTTTGTTCTGCCGTGCCGTCCCTTTCACTCGTGTCATTCACTATATGAGTGAGAGGGACGACACGAAGTTTGGAGTAGCCCCTTTGTGGTTGTCATATCCCGAGCTGAGGGGCTACCGCGAACCGAAAACGAACGAAGTTCGAATATCTCCCTCTCTGTCTCATGAATTAGCAAGTGCGACAGAGAGAGAGATATTCGAACTTTGTTCGTTTTCAGTTCGCGGTAGCCCCTCTGTTACTAAATATGCCGAATCATAAATCTTCAATCAATATTGTGTGCTTGTTATACAATATTTAAATAGCAAAAAGAAATACGAGACGTCTGTAAACTTGTTTGAACTTGAAGGTTAACGCCAAAAGTTTTTCAGCCCAGACGAAGTCCTTTGAAAAAACACAAATTATGAAGAACTAGGCTCATGCCCCCGACTTCGTCCCGGTAGATTATTTGTTTATTTATTCAATAAAAACTTAAGTCTATCATTACAGGGTAATATCTAATGCGACAGACCGATATACTGTTCTTTAAAACAACGACAAAATAGTTACTAAAACTAATACATTACATACCTAATGTTCTTTAAAGCAACACGTAAAATACGATAATATTAAAAATAAACAATCTAAGAAGACTAATGTTTAAGAAGGTTATAGTAATGTTAATCTAAGAAGGTTAATTACTAATATAAATTATTTATCTTAAATAATGTTGTAATGGCTGAATTGTAACTGTAAAAGATACCATGGATGCGAAATTTAAAAAAGAAAAAATAATAAAAAAACAAACATGAAATTAAATAATCTGCCCACAAAAGTTGACGAGTTTTTTTATGTTATAGGGGGCAAACGAGCAGACGGATCGTCTGATGGTAAGCAATTACCGTCGCCCATAAACACCTGCAACACCAGAGGAGTTGCAAGTGCGTTGCCGGCCTTTCAGAAGGGAATACGCTCTTTTCTTGAAGGTTTGAAGGTCATATCGGTCCGGAAATACCGCAGGCGACAGTTCATTCCATAGTTTGGTTGTGCGAGGCAGGAAATTTCTTGAGAAACGCACAGTTGAGAAATGCGACTTGTAGAGGAAATCTAGCGGACATCCGCCGGACCGACTTACATTTGAATTTTTTCCCAAGCTGAAATGGAAAGGAGTCGCTCGAGCTTCCCGCTAGCTCGGTGCCGATATATATTGACTTTGTTCATTATTCTATGTTCTCCCCGGGGTCTCAAATTATTTCCATGCCAAGCATTATTTTAGTTAGTTTACCTAAACGTGAAAAAGTCACAGACAGCGGTCGGTACATTCCACTTAAATAATATTATTTTTCATCAATTGAATTTGATAAAAGTCTGAGATGTTGTTAAAGAAAATATTATTTTTGACGTAAGTTTTTTAATTTACTGAGATATTAGAATTTGGAATATAAAATAATAAGAAATACTTTAATGGTACACTCAAGGGTATTGGCTTTTTGGTACCACTCGTTGCCGTGGTCACATCTAGTTGTCAAGGGGACAAAATTCGAATTCAATCCTGATTTGATGTTATTTAAGTCTATCAATCATACGTATTTGTGGTACCTATAAGCTATTTCCATAATGGTCCATCTACTAAGCATATTAGTAGAACTTAATAATTTTTTTGAATAAACTGCGCCATTAGTGTCGCTTGGACGACGGGTCAAGATAACAACACAAAAAAAGTTGATCCACCCAATAGTATTCAGAAAGGAAATGTTGTACGAAATATTATACATATTGATACAAAGATTAAGGCTGCCTTTCTACTGAGGCGGAGCGGAGACGTGCAAAAGTGACCAATCAAATTAATCCATTAAATCCAGGCGGAAAGAAGCGAAGCGTAGGAGCGAAATTTATTGGTCAATTCACAAATTAAAAAATTAACATGCACACTAGCGGAGCGGAGCAGATTCGGAATCGAACCCAGTGTGTCAGGATCACCGTTTTTTAACATATATATTATCTCTCCGCCACCGCTACGCTAGGTGTGCTAATACGTAGTATCTCCTAAGTAGTCTGTGGTTTGCTAGCGAATTTTATCCTTGTACTTTTCATTGACAGCCTCTGTTGGTACCTACCGGTTAATTTTTGAAATGTTTTTTGCTTTTAGCGCCATCTATGCAATATTGATTATAACACTAGCATAATGCACCTTCTCATTCCTTTACGTTGCACTTTAAGTAAACTGAAGAGGGCGCCACTGTTGATATAATTTTAAAACAATGTGATAGTAATTTAATGTTAAAATAGACCACATTTATTTTTATTTTTGACTTGTATGGCTTATGGTGAACAAGATGCTTATACTGTCAAAATTAGAAGACTGTATATAGCTCCAACAGTTTGGCTGTAAAACCTATATGACAGATGACGGACAGACAGACGCGTACGTGACAGCAATTAGGGCTTCGTTTAGACTCTTCGGAGCCTTAAAAAAATGCACACATCAGCGGAGCAAATTTGGAATCGAAACCGTTATGAGAATAGACCCATTTTCAATGATATCAAAGAAACTAGATTTTCTCAAACATGCTCGGAAAGAGTCGTATTTTGTTTGGAAAACGAACACGGGAAGTGCCTAGTTTTTAACCGCATTTTAAAAAGTTAAAATTCGTCCCTGTCTAGGCGTTATTATACTCCAATCCTACCAAAACTATTTTTTCCGCTGTGTGTCTTTTTTAATTATCTGACAGTTTCACAGTAAATTAGTCAGACTTGAGAAATTTTGTGTTCAGCCAAGCAACTCGCTCGTTTTTCAAAACAGTGCGTATGCGTGTGTGAGTAATTTTTTAATTTTACTTTTTAAAATATATATGGTTACAAAAATACAATTTGTAAGTAATAAATTGGCGGTAATTACAGTGGATTTGTTGTAAATTTGCGTTTTAATTTCAAAAATGAGTTCGAGTGATGAGAGTAGCTTAGATATTGATTGCACTCCGCCTAATCTGAAGGCGGAAGCGAACGCAGCAATGCAAAATTTGCTGCCCGCTAAGTCAAGACAAAAATATAATCGAGTTTTATTTTCAATTAATTAATTTGCATGGTTTCTCACAATGTTAAAGAAAAGCACTATATATACCTCTTCGGAAACCGGGATTGCCTAACTCGGTCTCTCGTCAGGCCTCGGCAAGCCTCGGCAAGCTCTCTTACTTTCCGAGCCTCGGTAATCCAGTCTGTCGCCTCACTCAAGAGTAATTTAAAGAAATTGTGGCTCACCAACGACTTGTGATTTGGTTGAATACTATATATATTTATTTATGTATATTAATTTAAATACGTATATATTTATAATATCTATTTATTATATATTATAGTTGTTATATATTTATTTACTTCTGGTTTTAGCTATAAGTTTCCTTATTGAAAAGTTTTAGTACACTATGTAAGTTTGTCTATCTCATTCTCCCATTCTACACTCAATCCCTCAAAGGTTAGCTGGAAGAGATCCCTCATAGGGATAAGTTCGCCTTTGTACTTCTTCTCTTAATCTTATGTGACATGTATATTGTTTTAACCTGTTATTGTGTACAATAAAGTGCTTACATACATACATAATGTAATATTGTAACACGAAACTTTCACATACATCGATATCCAGTATCGATTTAATTACTGCTTATACGTGATCAGAATTAACTATACAATTTCTGCAGGAGATAGTCTGGGATCTTCCGGGTTCTTAATTGATGGCGTCCAGATAGCCCGACCCTTTGCGAAAGGGATTTGCATTTGAGAAATTCTATTCTAATATTCGGGACAATGGCTTGGACGACGCTTATCTCGGACGGTGACATATTATTGTTGCCAAATGCGGCGGGATGACTTCATTGTTGGAGATGTTCGGACGTTTAGGGAATGTGGTTAATTGAGCGTTATAGTTAACCAATCTGAACCGTTTGCGTCATTAAGGGTCGGTTGCACCAACATACGATCACAGGCCGGTCATCGTCAAATATGGCGCCGGCAGCTGTCATCCCATAAAAACTTGTCAAACTTTCCGTACAATCAGATTTTAACGAACACCGCTTACGATTGCAGACGGTTTGGTGCAACCCACCCTAAGGCTCGGCGAGACAAAGATCCTCATGTCGGTATAATAATAATAATAATAGCCATTTATTCCCACAAAACATTAAAGAACTAATGTTAAATACATGTAAACAAAAACTTATTAATAATTTAAAAACATTTCATCAATAGTCAAGTCAATCTTACATGAGATATAAAGTTATTTCATACAATTTATTAAAAAATAGGTAATGTCCACAGTATATTTCAAAATGTCAGTATTTTATGATAATTTTGTAATAATTTTCATCATTTCAGAAATTTAGATGGACGTTAACTAATTATGTTCAACGAGTTAAAATAATTAATAAATTAGTGATTAGTCAAATAAATTAAATCATTCCAATTTATAATTTATACCTATTAACAACGTTCTGTATATTCAATCAAATAAGTAGTAAACTTTGAATTATATATGTCGGTATAAGTTCTGTTAAAAATTGAATAATAATTAATAGTACTTTTTTTGTTGATGGCTTTAACTCCTTGCACCAAATTGGTAAGGGGTATTTCGCCAATGTCGCCGTATACAGACATATCACACGAGAGGAGAATGATCATAGTTAAAAATTTTGATTTTGTGGAAGGATATGTCTGGGAACCTAAAACAATAACACATAATAAGGACGGCATAACACCAAAAAATACAAATGATTTATGTGCAAGCAGGTCATGTGCTAGCAAGTAGCCTTATATACTTTCTGATATGGTGGAGAATAATCAATTTTCTACTTTAGCGAAATCTTACTCAGGCCCCGTATAGCGGTCGCGCGATAGCGTGAAAATGTCAAGATAAAGCTCTGGAATTCACTCCCTCTTAACATCAGACAAGCCCCAAGCAAGTTTGCTTTCAAGCGGATGCTGCGTAAGCACCTGCTTAAACAAGAATTCGTATAAAATCCAGCATCATAATTATAGTATGTATTGAATATGTAGTAGTATATCTAATCCTGTATGTATGTATCTTGTATACCTGTATATATATATATATAAATATTTTATGTTTATATGTTTTATTAGATAATTTGATATACTTTTTCATATTCTTTTTCTTTTTTTTCTTTTCTTTGCACCTTTTATAAAATATCTCTTTAGCCCAATGGTTGGCTGGTAGAGAATGCCATTTGGCATTAAGCCCGCCATTTGTACAATTTGTGTATTTTGTGCAGTAAAGTTTAAATAAATAAATAAACAATAAAGCATCTGTCACTTTCTATCGAGTGCTATCAGAAAGTGACAGATGATTTCTTGTCGTTTATCACATCACGCGACCATCATAGACCCCCAGGTTTACATTTCCTCACTACAACAGGCATGACAAAAATAAATTATATTAACCCATAAATGCATGATTTTTTATACCTGAAAACGGGAAAAATAATTTATAAAATCTGTTTTAAGTTTTTGATACAAAATTTGTAAATTTATTTATTTATTTTTTATTCTTTATTAAGGAACACAAACATCATCAATCACACATAAAGTTAATAAATTAAGGTAGATCATAAGCCAGTAAAGTTTTCACAAATATATCTACACTTATAAGGAAGATAAGCACGAAGTCAAAGAAAAAAAAACATCAATTTAATCGTTTTTAAATAAATAATAAAAAAAAATAAGAAAAATAAATAAGATATATAGTTTGTAAATATAAAAAATAAGATTTTTTTCGTACGTCATAAAAATATACAAATAATGCTTATTTACACGTGAAACATTTGACTAAACTTAGTACTCGAACAATATTTATGACGTAAATATATTCTAGTAAGAAAAGAATTATTTTCTAAACAATATGGCCGCCAAAAACACCGATTACAAAACCTCAATTTTCGAGTCCATAAACAATATGGCGGCGAATTTTGGAAATTACCGGCTCTTCGATTATAAACCAATGTAATACTTATTTTTTGTATAGAAGCGTTAATATTTTAAGAATTAATAAGAAAATATATTAAATTTCCCTGTGAAAAAAGTCTCAATATTATTATAAATATTCCTAATTTTAAATAAATATTGAATTCTTTGTTATGGTTTTTTTTTAACTTGACTGTGGCTTTATAGGCCGGGCCCAATAAATCGATAGGAGTGCGCGGTTGGAGAGTAGCGTGGGGAAAATCCAGGGGAAAACCTCCGACACGACCACGCGTGTGGTTTGGAACACTGGAATACTGTAAGAGTTTGCGCTCCAGTGAGATTGGTTGAGCGGTTTCAACCGAATCTGAGGTGTGAGTGGAATCGAGCTACTGGGAGTTTTGTCGCTGGTTCACTAAACCTAGGCTAGCTGAGAAGAGTCCAGCAAGAAACTCAGCTAGGTCCGATGTTTGTTATGGAAGCTGCGTCTTAAAGTATGCATTTAAGGGTTAAACCAAACCCCTTACGCCCCTTTTCGGCTAACCCCGAAACATAATTTGAATAACATTATGATCCTTCCCACCTATAGTGTAATTTCAGTGAAATTGGTAAAGTATAGCACTAAAAGTAACACTAAGCTAGGATGAGTAGAAAAGAACTTAAGCAAAAATAGCACTTAAAGTTACAATAGTACTCTTTGCACACGTGTTGGTTTGTCTACAGTTTAGTTCCTATTCTTCACTCAATTGATCATAGGTTAACTGGAAGAGATCCCTTACAGGGATAAGTTTGCCTTTGTACATGATTGATCTGTTTTATTTCTGTATAATTTATTTTACTTGTCTTGTGTACAATAAAGTATTTACATACATACTACTCTTAGATAATCTAGTTAATATGATCTCGAGCCTTTAACAGCCCTGATGACTTAAAAACGCTCATCTATTTTGGCCATTTTCTGTTTGAATTGACACGTATCTTGACATTCTCTCAGTGTTACTATCTAGAAAAGGACTATTGCGACCTAGTGTCATAAATTTTAAAAATGAATTTTTTGAATTTTTCATCTAGAAATATAGTTTCAAACATCACTCCAAAACGACTTTCAACTAGAAATTTTCGCACAGTTTCCATTGATTACTAAGAAAGTATTATTCGTTATGTAATAAACATAATAAATATAAGTTTGCAAACTTTTATGTCCCCATAATTTAACGAGTGGAAACCTACATTACGCCTGACCGACACGCACTTCGCCAATTTTCATAAATCAGCTTTCTGTGTATTAATATTAATACTCTGTCCTAGCAAAATATAAAATTACGACATCAAATTAGCATAATAGCATCACTCACTTTCACACTTACATTATAATCAAACAGTAATAAATGTAATTTCACAGCCCTAAACATCGCAACCGCAATAGGCCCGTTCCTATTCCTTGTTTATGTAAATGATTTACCATATATGGTAAGTCAAAGATCGGGCATTGTAATGTTCGCAGATGACACATCATTACTGTTCAAGGTTAATAGGAAAGATACTGAACTCGTTGAACCAAATAATACCCTCTCCATGATATCTGACTGGTTTGCTGCCAATAACTTAGTGTTGAATCCGAAAAAAACGAAATGTATAAAATTCTCACTAGCAAACTCATCTTCAAATATCAATATAGATTCAAATATAAAACTTAACGGTGAGACTTTAGAATTTGTTAAGACAACTGTATTCTTAGGTATTACACTGGACTCAAAATTGCAGTGGGGTTCCCACATAACCGCTATAGGAAGTAGGTTGAGCTCTGCTGCTTTTGCAGTCAGGAGAATAAGGCAGCTTACCAATGTGGCAACGGCTCGCTTAGTTTACTTCGCTTATTTTAATAGTATAATTAGTTACGGTCTTATCTTATGGGGATCGGCTGCAGATATCGAAACTGTATTTATATTACAGAAAAGGGCTATACGAGCAATTTATAACTTGGGGTCGCGTGAGTCATTGAGAGAAATCTTTAAGGAAATAGATATCTTAACCCTGCCGTCGCTGTACATATTTGAAATAATCATGTATGTTAGGAAGAATTTATACAATTTCCCAACGAATACTGATAAGTTAATAACTACAAGAAACACTGGGAAACTCAAAATAACTTTTTATAGACTAGTGAAGGCGAAAAAGTCGTTCTTGGGAAATTGTATAAAATTCTACAATAAAATTCCAAGACACATTACTGAACTTACGGATTCTAAATTTAAATCTGTTGTGAAACAGACACTTATTTCAAAAGCATATTATAAGATAAACGATTACATCATGGATAGGGATGTTTGGCAGTGATAGCGTCCCGCACAAGTAATCTAACACAGAAATATTTTGTCCTTAGTATTCAAAAATATGTATGTATGTTGATACTGTAGGTAGCATTTGAATTTTGTACTATTTTTACTGTTATTTTATATACATAGTATATTGTTTTGAAAAAATGACACCTCGCCGAGTTTCTTACGCCGGTTCTTCTCGAGGCAGAGGTTTATTTTATGAACCGGTGGTAGTTTTTTGACATTCATAAGTGCATGTAACATGCCTAAATTGAAGAATAAATGATTTCATTTCATTTCATTTCATTTCATTTCATTTCACCCGTTACCATGTGTTCACGAGATTTGACATATAATCATTCTTCATTAGTTAATCTTTATTCAATAAGCACCACAACTGTGAAACACGATAACAAGTCTAATTAATCTTCACCAGTCCCGCTTCGCGATTCGTTGCCTGTTCCGTCAATATCGCTTAATCATCCACGGTTGACATTACCCTTCTACAGTCTAATTTCTCCGTGAACTGACATTAGCAACGAATAAAACAATTGAAAAAAAAAACTTTGGCACTCTAACGAGTTTCCGTGCCTTTAAGATGAAAAAAAAATTGAGCCCGCCCAAGCGCCCAGGCAGTACCGCGGCGGTCGTCGAGAGAGGCAGACGTGTTGCGCGTCGTCCCGTTTTCCCGATCAGTGATCCGAGTGGACCAGTGTAGTGAAGTGTAGTGTTGTGTTTGTTATGTGTGTGAATGTGTAAAACGGAAAAGCCGGCACTGCGCGAGGTATGGCCGAAATTAAGTTATTATGCGTCAGAATTTAGGATGGTGTTAGCGAAAGCGCAAATGGTTCGCCTACATAATTTAAGCTAAGCAGCAGGCGAATCAAGTAACTTTATGTACTAACGGCATATAATTTACTGTAAAATTTGAAGTATAAATCACGTAACTTTTGTTCTACCGTTAGGTAGATTTTAATGTCAAATTTTAATTGTCAGCAGGCGAAGTAACTTTATGTACTAACGGTAGATAGATTTTACTGTCAATTTTGAAGTATAAATGTATGAGTTGACAATTGAAATTTGACATTAAAATCTGCCTAACGGTAGTAAATTACGTGATTACCCCGTTGCGGTAAAATCTATCTACCGTTAATACATAAAGCTACGTGATTCGCCTGCTGACAATTAAAATTTGACATTAAAATCTACCTAACCGTAGAACAAAAGTTACGTGATTACCCGGCTCATACTTTATACTTATACTTAAAATCTACCTAGGTTCTTCTACTATACTCAAGAGCAATAAAAGCTGTACAAATTCTATATAAATTCCATACATAGTGATTTGTCTTAATTTCTTTTGACAGCTTTCATTTTAGAGTAAAGCTATTTCATATTCCTACGTGAGAAGTGAGCTAAAACTTACTGGAGGGGCGTTTGGTATAAGATTGGTTTTACTGTAACATTGCCGTTCTTATAAGGTTCAAAATCAATCTATTCGATATAAATATATAGTTGATAATTTAACCTTTTCAACGTTAAATACAAAAGCTGCCTCACACCCCATGACATTGGATGTCAGACGCGAAGTTGAACCCTATAGAAATACATCCACCTTGATAGCACACTGAACGCAGTGACGGATATATCCGTCGTTGGCATCCGAAATTGACTTCAAATCAAACTACGCGGCATTAATTACAACTGATGATGACTGACACATGATTTACAGCTGAAACTGGAACCGAATTTGGGTATTTCAGTTTCGGCCGATACCAGATATTTCCCCGAAACCAAATCCAGATATTTTCCACGAAAGGCCGAAATCGAGATATCGGTTGGACACTATTTAATAGGATTCTGAATTTTGCATGGAGTAAGTGTCCTTACGACACTATAAGACTAGATTTTTTTTTAACCTGACTGTGGCTTTATAGGCCAGACCCAATAAAGCGATAGGAGTGAGCGGTTGGAGAAAATCCAGGGGAAAAACTCCGACACGACCACGCGGGTGGTTTAGAACACTGGAATACTCTAAGAGTTTGCGCTCAAGTGAGATTGGTTGAGCGGTTTCAACCAAATCTGAGGTGTCAGTGGAATCGAGCTACTGGGAGTTTTGTCGCTAACCTAGCCTAGCTGAGAAGAGTCCAGCAAGAAACCCAGCTAGGCCCGACCTGGGTCCGACTGACTCTGCCCGGTGTGCGGCGCTACCGGGACGAATAATACACGACACTATTGTGATCTACCCTGGGGCAGTACCGCGAACAGCAAACGAAGTTTTTCCTCTCTGTCTCATCAGAGTCGGCCATTTGAACCTGGCACAGGTCTTTTTGCACTCAGTCGATCCAGCGAAACCTTGGGAGTGGCGACTTTAGCCTCTGGTATTCCATATTACGCATAGGTATATTGCCCGCGTGTTCCTGCCGAGATTATCTGGATTTTCCCCAGGCCACTTTCCAAGCGCGCACTCATATCGGTTTTTTGGGTAAGGCTTATAAAGCCACATTTAGGTTTAAATAAGTGTTTTTTTGGTATAGGAAAACATAGTTATTAAACGGGTGTAATCCCAACAAAATCTAGTTTTACCTCTGGTTTGGAAGCTCAGATTGCAGTCGCTTCCGTAAAACTAGTTCCTACTCCAAATCTTGGGATAGGAAGCGCACTTTGGGCATAAACGAGAAAACACTAGGATGAAGTCGCAGTACGCATTTCATTATGCGCGATTCTCAGTGAGGATTCTTTTCTATTCTGGCATATGAATGTCCTTATTACTTTCGTTACGAGCTGTATGCTAAGAAATCATTTCTTTCACACACGTTACCAGCTTTTTCTGAGATGTTCTGAATCGTAACTACGCTTGCTGAATTGTTTTTGCTGATGAAATA
Source organism: Epiblema foenella (assembly GCA_963556455.1). Classification (NCBI taxonomy): domain Eukaryota; kingdom Metazoa; phylum Arthropoda; class Insecta; order Lepidoptera; family Tortricidae; genus Epiblema; species Epiblema foenella. The sequence goes on along the minus strand of OY747101.1, from coordinate 25,495,602 downwards.
TGAATCGGATTTGAAAATAAAACCGAAATATGATTAAAAGAAAGAAAATTGTCCGAGAATTACGAATTTTGTATGCTATTATTTACCGATTTTTCCATGTAATATAAAAATAAATCAAAATCAAACTTAAAGTAGTTTATTTTTCACATTGTTCTAATTACAACAATGTGAAAAATAAACAAGTTTGATTTTGATTTTTTTTATTTAATACGATGATTTTTTTTTAATTTATAGCTGACAAAAATAGAACCTAAAAAAATACTGCAAAGATTCGCCATTTGTTGACGAAAAGGTTAACACTCCTTCTTTGATTATTCTACCGTTCTAAAGATAGGCATATTATTATTTATCTATTTGTTATATAATCTAAGTTTGATCTTAAAAACCGAGTTATCTGTAAGTTGTTTACGCTAACAATTTTTGTTACACAAATTATTAACAAAAAGCTCTCAATTTTTTTCTTAAATATTTGTTTTGACAAAAAATCTCCCGACGGTAATAAACACACAGATTTAAGTTCGTATTCCTTGTGGACATACCTAACTAAAGTTAAGGCCTAAAATTTAAGTAGAATGACCCAATTGTTTCCCTATAAGAGCATATCGACTCCGGCATCGCCTGAAATACCTTTTATTGAAACATCCATATTCAGTTAAAGAGTATCTTGAACTTGATATGTGTATAATGATAGTAGTTAAATGATAGAAAAATATAGTTTTATTTGTATGTTTTGGTCATTAAAGGATAATTGTGTGCCATTTTTTATTTGGGTATTTATTACAATCTAGTAATACTTATTTTGATATGTAATGTGTACATTTATAATTGCTACACCCGAAACGGGTCCATGATAGACTTTTTATATAATGTAACAAATTGCATACATTGTACGCATTAAATTGTTTACCTGTTTATTTTGTTTTTTTCTTATTTGAAATGGACATTAAATATTCATCGACGATTCCTACCTATATTTAAATTGGTTTTTTTTTATGACCGAGTGAAACGAAGGTCTCTGCTTCAGCTACGACAAAAATGCTTTCGTATGTCCGGTTTTCCGGGTTTCCGTTTGTTCTCGTCTACAGGTCGCAATTCTCAACCGATTATCGTGAAATTTCGTGAGCAGGTTCGACAGTTATATAGATTTTTTTTGTCGAGACGGTTTTTGGAAATTTCCAAAAACTATTTTTTTGTCAATGATTTTGTAAGTTTCTGCATCCGAATTTCGGTTTGTTCGTCTCTACGGGTCGCATTTTTCAACCGCTTCTCGTGAAATTTTGTTAGCAGGTTCGATATTCATAATTGACCTTTTTTATAATGTCAGATTTTGGAAATGATAAAAAAACTCAGTTACGAGATCTGCAGCTCACAGAGCCACTAGTTTATTATTGTTTATTTGTTGACATTGTTTTATTTTGATTGTTTTGACGATCTTTATAACTATTCTTATAATTTTCACGTGTATGAAACTTTGTAATATATTTTTTATCATGAAATAAAGAATCGAATGTAAACTAAGTCTCGATTTTATAAATATCCCGATATGATAGTAATATTATGTCGGTAAGTTATGTCATAAAAGTACTTAGTTTCCATTTGATCTGCGATTTGAAACGGGATATTTACCATGTATATTTGTATTTTTGAGTTCCCGATATTTCGGCACTGTTGCAAGCGCCATTATCAAGGATTAACTGACGTGCTGCGAGTTTTAGTTGTAGTCTACCCACACACCATAGCGATCTACCCTCTTCCTGGTTTGCTTTTTTCGCACAGTGTCACCGTCACAATCAATACAAATACAAATATACATGATAAATATCCCGTTTCAAATCGTAATTCTAATGTAAATGACCATGTAAGCTTGAAATCTTATATTCAATTTGATCTGACATTTGGTCTGTCAGATTTATAAAACCCTGCCTAAAACCACGTCACAAAAATGTCCGAGTTAATCAATTCCGCTAAATCCGCTTGAGATACTTAAAACAGTAAAATATTCGTACAAACGTTATGTACCTACATATGAAAAGCATTATGGGATAGGCTGATACGCATAACCGTTTCTAAACCTCCACAAACTTCCTACATGAGCGCGGTTATCTTTTTAAAGGGCTCACTTTTGACATTAAAGGGTTCGAGATAAAAGTTTTCTTTTCAACAAAAGGGACTGTGTTCTTTTGTTTCTTAGTCGGAGCGCGAACTAAGGGCGCGTTGAGGGCTCTTGAGTCGCGATTTGCTGTGAGTCACTATAATTAAATGGTTCTTTCTTGTGTCGTTAGAGGAGAACCAGTTACGATTCCCGACATTGTATGTTAGTTCTTGTAAAGACACTTCTAGTCTCATATTGTAGCAAAGTAAAAAAAACCGGTCAAGTGCGAGTCGGACTCGGGCACCGAGGGTTCCGTATGCAGATGTGTACCGTAGGGTGGGTCGATATTCACGAATTTTGGAGTATCGTAATGTAATAGGGCTCAAAAGTTCCTGTGTATTCTGTAGATTACAGGAAAAATAATAAAAATGCATTTTACATAAAAGGCCAATTCTCTAGTTTGGCTACATGATGACAAAATATGATACATGGATAAAATATAATAAAAAAAATAAGTTTAAAATAAAATAGTGTTATTTAACGATTTAAATAGTTTGTATTTATATATTTAATATGAAGTGAAAATAAAAAATATAAATATTTTTTTATACTTAACAGCCGTGCGGGGTCGAAATCTAGATTTTTTTAAATTATTTTTCCTGTAATCTACAGAATACACAGCTACTTTTGAGCCCTATTACATTACGGTACTCCGAAATTCGTGATTTTCGACCCACCCTAGTGTACCGGTTCCAACCCTATTAAATCAGGAAAATCTCAACAACATGGTGTGGAAATTGGACGCCATCCAGCCGCCAGCGACTTTTGTTACAAATTTGAGCGACTGAATAACTTTGTATGTATGGTAGTTTTTCAAGGATAATTCCTTATCACGTAAACCGATTTTAATTTTTTTTCTTTATTTGATAGAAGATACTTTCAGCATAATGTCGTAGGAATTTATAAATCAAAAATACATGCAAATTGATTAAATTACAAACTTAGTATAGATGTTTTTTGACGATAAAAAAAGAAATACCAGATAGAGCTACAGTTATATTTTTCCTGTAAAACATACATTAATATCAATATTGTGTAATAATTTTATATTTTTTCCTTTGTAAACTTCGGAGATAAGGGGGGAAGCGGTATTTTTTTACATTTTCCCTCATAAAACACAAAATTATTCATAGTAATGTGCAACCCAAGCCCTTCCATATGACTCCCCACTCGACGTATTAACTAGACTTTCAAATTTTGAAGCACCTATTATCTGTAATTTTTCACAGAAAATAAAAAGAATATTTAAAAAAGTCATGTTATGTATATGTAGATAAGCCTTCTTTATATTATTCCAAATTTCAAATCGATAGCATAAGTAGTTCTTGAGATATTTAGCGATGTGACAGACAGACAAAGTGAAACCATAAGGGTTCCTTTTTACCATTTTGGTACGGAACCCTAAAAAGGTACAAGAGAAAGTACTATCAGCAACTAGTACTTTAGGTTTATAATGTGTTTTTGACAAAGTTGCGTTCGGCGCTCGATGTCACAAACTTGGATTAGTCATTGGGCCAACATTATAAACAAAAGTATGCAATTCAAATTCAAACATTTATTCTGTAAATAGGCCACAAGGGCACTTTTACATGTCAAAATATTAATTCACAATTCAAGAAAGTCTGACTATAATAAGTAATACATTTTTCATGTCAAAATATTAATTTAAAGTTCAAGAACGAATAATAATTTCGAGTTTACAATTATAACAAAATTAATATCATACAGTGAAGATAAACTTGCAAAGTTATCTATTACAAATATTACAACATCAGTAAAGTTAGAGATGTATAAGGTCTCAAGATTAAACAAGGAGTATAATGAAATTAATATAATATCCTAGAGATGTGCATGGTCTCTGAGCGTCAAAATTAAAATTAATTTAATATTGTTAGAGACGTATATGGTCTCTAAGTCACTAATAATAAAAACGAATCCACAACAGGATGATGTCTCTGGTCAATCCCCTATAAAAAGACACTAGTATTAACCTAGTCACTATGTCCTAGCAAGCATGAACAGACCGGACTCCACAAACAGAACAATAAATCAGAACTACCGGATTTGACGCAAAGTACCATGTACTTTCAGGCGACAAGGTTAATATACTAAATGTGTTTATGTGTAACCCAAGTTGCCTAAGACCAAAGCAAACGGAGAGAGTTGATTCGAGCCCTACACCCCAGCAAAGGGCAGTGTTGCCAGGGCCCTTGGGATGAAAATTGCGTTTCGTTTCTTAAAAAGTTACATTTTTGATGAAAAAGTTACATTTTTTATATTTTTCAATTGATTACTCAGTGTTGCCAGGGCCCTTGGGATGAAAATTACGTTTCGTTTCTTAAAAAAGTTACATTTTTGATGCAAAAGTTACATTTTTTATATTTTTCAATTGATTACTCAGTGTTGTCAGGGCCCTTGGGATGAAAATTACGTTTCGTTTCTTAAAAAAATTACATTTTTGATGCAAAAGTTACATTTTTTATATTTTTCAATTGATTACTTATCAAAACGTTCGATTTTAAGAAATGAGTAGCCACATGCAGCTTTAACACGGCTAGGTTGGCGTCATAATTATTCCAGGCAGATGGGCGGTATCTCAATTGTAATACATAGTTGCAACCGTTGCAACAGAAGGACAGACAAAGTCGTAACTTGTAAGTTTTTTGTTACCTTTTCTATATGGAAGTCTATAAATTGTCTCATTTGGTCCCGGTAAGATACGTTTGACCTTTCTTTTTAAACAGTTTCATTATTCACAAAAGTTACGAAAATTTCACTTACAACAGAAGTTACTTACCTACATGTTACACACTTACATGTATTTCATTCATTTTAATCAACTTCTAATTCTCTTTGTAATGTTACTAATAACATAAATAGTGTCAAATGTCGGTAAATATAGTGTGTAGGCATGACATGTAATACTATTATTACCAATAAACGAGTTTGAGTTTGAGTTTGTTACGCGAGCCGGTCAAATGTTACGAAAAATGTAAGAAATGTAACCATCTGGCAACACTGGCAAAGGGTAACAGTGTAAGGAGAAGAAGAGATGTACTTATTCTGAAAAAGTGCTAAGCCGAGGCAGAAAGTCTACCATGTTTTATCTCTCACAGACATCTTGGAGACATGAACAGTAACTAGTCACTATGTCATTCATTATTGCTATTACCAAATTAAATAGATGACTTATTATGATCACTTAGCTTATCTGATTTGAGAACTCAGTACCATTACATTTCGAACGTATATACGAAGATTTTGTCTAGTATGAATAAATTTTACATTTATTTCAATATTATTTTCATGTTCGGTTCATACTGGGTAATGGGACCAATTTTAGTATCTTTAATGTAGTTTCTTTTGTTTTTTTCTACTTTGAGTAATTTTTGTTTTATGAGGGAAAATTAAAAAAAAATACCGTTCACTCTCCTCATCTCCGAAGTTTAACAAGGAAAAAATATGATATTGTTACATAACATTGATATCAATGTATATTTAACAGGGAAAATATAACTATAGTTCTATCTTGTTTTTCTTTTTTTTATGGGCTTCTGGGCTGAAATAAATGTTTATTATTATTATTATTATTTAACGTCATAAAACAATTTTTCACTAAGGTTGAACCGGGAATCGAACCCGTTACACGAGACAATTTCACATCAAATGTTAAAATGCATGGTGTTCCTTTTATTTCTGATTCTATGTTATTTAGCAAATAATAATCCTTATGTTGAAGCCTTTCGATCGGTATGATAAAGCTACAGTGTAATTATTTTTCTCGTGTAACGGGTTCGATTCCCCGGTTTAAACATAAAATTATTTAAATATCTGTGAATGCAGTTTAAATCGATTTTTAAATTCAAATAATGTCTTCTTTCAATAAAATGTTTCATATACAATATTCAAGGTACTTTTCCTCCATGTGGCATAGCCGTGGGACACCTGTATAATTACCGCAGAACGATTACATGTCGACGTGAGCTAAATATGTAGATGTAAACGGAACTAGCCAACAAACCCCGACAAAATGGGTATTGTCCCTTATAAACTGTGCCGGTCGCTTTTTTGCCCAGAGCTGGGGCGGATACAGAGCCTTGCTAAACATTAAACAAACATGTCTCGAATTTATGAATCGGGTCGGGCCTAGCTGAGTTTCTTGCTGGACTCTTCACAGCGTCCATGGAAAGATGGAACGCTTACGGCGTCCAACTCAAACACGACGCGTACACTTAGGCATTCCTGCCGGCGGGGACGTCTACCACGCGATCGCGGCAACACTGACACATATAGTCCCTATTCGTCCCGGTATCGCCGCACACCGGGTAGAGTCAGTCCGACCCAGGTCAGGCTTAGTTGAGTTTTTTGCTGAGAAGAGCTCAGCTAGGCTAGATTTAGTGAGCCAGCGACAAAACTTCCAATAGCTCTATTCCACTCACCTCAGATTTGGTTGAAACCGCTCAACCAATCTCAGTGGAGCGCAAACTTTTAGAGTATTCCAGTGTTCCGAACCATATGCGTGGTCGTATCGGCTTTCTCCTGGATGTTCCCCAGGCTACTCTCCAACCGCGCCCTCCTATCGTTTTATTGGGCCCGGCCTATAAAGCCACAGTCAGGTTAAAAAAAAAGAATTTATGAAGGAGATTCTTTTATTCAGACACAGTTTCTATTTACAAATAAATCTTCAATAACCTGCCTAACATAAAGTCGAAAGTATTTTGTATTGGCTATTTCGGTTTTGAAGTTCTTCCAATGACGTCGCGCGCCCAGCAGTATCTATCTCTGCGGGGCTAGCACAACTGCCGCTGCGACGCGACGCGAGTAGAGAAAAATCTACCCTCCTCTTTCTAATTCGCACAGTTCAAGTGAGACAGGAATCGCTGAGTCGCGCGAGATACGACTTGGCAGCAAGTTGTGCTAGCCCACCTGTTAAGCTGTAGGCCTAAGTAGGATAGGATGTTACTTTTATTTTTTTCTCTGTAAGTTCTCTATAGTATCTCCCCGGTGTGGAGCCGAGTTTTTTATAAACAAGCGTACGCGCCTGATGGTAAGCGGTCACCGTAGCCTATGGACGCTTGCAACTCCTGGGGTGTCACATGCTAGAATAGAATAGCACTTCCCATTTCTTCCCGTGCGTATCGTAAGAGCCGACTATGGGAACCGAGTTGTACTATGTTTATTTATTTATTATTTATTTAAACTTTATTGCACAAAAAGAATATAAGTACAAAGGGCGGACTTAATGCCATGAGGGATTCTCTACCAGCCGACCATAGGACCAAACAGAAACTAGCAAATGTGGGTGCAATGAGAAAATAATTCATAAAAGTTAAACTATTTCGAAAGAATAAACATACATATAATCGTAACTATGTTGTGGGCGAAGGGCTAATATATCACTGCAATATTACATTTTTTCCATTTTCAAACCTACAATTGCTAAATGTGGCACTGGAATTGAATTTCACGTGCTCTCCCTACCCCTTTTGGGTATACAGGCGTGAGTTTACTTTTACCTATTCCGACCCAGGTCGGGCCTAGCTGAGTTTGGGCCTAGCTGAGTTTCTTGCTGGTGGCTAGCTTGATTCCATTCACACCTTAGATTCGGTTGAAACCGCTCAACCAATCTCACTGGAGCGCAAACTCTTAGAGTATTCCAGTGTTCCAAACCACACGCGTGGTCGTGCCGGAGGTTTTCCCCTGGATTTTCCCCAGGCTACTCTCCAACCGCGCACTCCTATCGCTTTATTGGGCCCGGCCTATAAAGCCACAGTCAGGTTCAAAAAAAAATACCTATAATACATTATTTTCACACATTATTAATGGCAAATAGTATTTTACGCGATTAAGTCCCGTTTACGAATAAAAATGCTACAGGTTACTTTGATGTTTTCCCATGTTGAATCAAAAATGCGACGATTTATTCGGAATATATTTTATCAATTTCAATCACCTGGAGGAGATTATCCTGTGGGTTGAATAAGGAACCTACGCTTTTGACATGCAATAGCGTGTAATACCTATTGTTATTTTTTCCTCTACTCTATTTCTGTTTGTTGTTTATCACGTAAATTTACTTAAGTAGATTACGATATGATACATATTTCTCTGTCGCACTTAGCGAGATTTGTATATGACCTTCTCGCTTGGAACTGCGGGGTAACTGTCACGTAACTTTTTTACTACCGTTAGGTAGATTTTAATGTCAAATTTTAATTGTCACGTCATACATTTATACTTCAAAATTGACAGTAAAATCTATCTACCGTTAGTACATAAAGTTACGTGATTACCCCGCTGGTATTATTACCGAGTCACATCTGTATTTATTATAAGTCTGTGGATTCTATGGTTGAGCGTAGCGAGTGTGCAACACACGAGACGTAAAATATCTTTGCAGCCGTGTATAACACAAATCTTTTCACCTCACTAGAGCGAGGAAATTATTTTCCTCCTCATCATCCTAACGTTAACAATTGCGTCCTAAATATTTGTCCACTACCTAATCCCGAGATTTGGCGTAGGTACTAGTTTTTTAACACAATAGCACAATATAAAATTATTGTTGCTGGACTGTCTGGACTGGCCTTCACATGTTTAAAAAAGTTACAAATAGCGCGTTCGGATTTCAAATACTCTGCACTCTTGTGGATAAAATGCAGTTTTGCTATCTGTTTTTAAAGAATAAAAAAGGGATTTCCGAGCTAGTGAAGTGAAAAATAGTATACTGCGATAGTTATGGCAATCCGATACATCGATTAGTAATGTGTGAGAGGTCGTTAACTAGCATCAGCCCATCGATCGTATGCAGACGTGTGTGTGTGGTCGACAGTGACGTATGTGGGCCATTCTACTTTTTCATGTACATAATTTTCAGACACTTTTTTTTAAATGCAGATTTCGAATACTTCGCCAGCATTTCATATTTATGTTTTGTTATTTAGAAAGAGGTCTAATTGCAGTATCACTTCCGATAGTTTTGGCAATTAACGAACCACAGCTAATATACATAAATCGAGTAACTCAGTGGTCCTTGGATGTCTCACCATTTGTATGAAAAAATGGTTTTCACCACTGTGTAACCTTTTACAGCAATATGTTAATATTTAAGTATTTTTACCTATAAATTCCTGTTTTTAGGTTCAGGTACTATTTTGGAATCCTATTTTTGTACACTAATTCAATAAATATCATAGATTTTTTTTTGTTATAGAAAACTGGTCATGAAAAAGTAGAATGACCCAAAATGCAGTTTTGCTATCTGTTTTTAAAGAATAAAAACCGGCCAAGGGCGAGTTGGACTCGCGCACGAAGGGTTCCGTACTAGTATCTATAAAACAGCAAAAATAACTTAACCAAAATTACAGTTAAATCAACCTATCTCAAAAACTATAAGAGATACTTTGATCAAACCAAAAATCGTTGAAAGAGTTAATTAGCATGCATCACCTCTATTTTTTTTAGAATTTTATACCCCGTAGTTATAAAAATAGAGGGGGGGGGACATACTTTTTACGACTTTGAGAGCTGATATCTCAAAAACCGTTCACTTTAAGAAAAATGTTTTTTAGAAAACTTTATATCATTTTAAAAGACCTTTCCATTGATACCCCACACGGGTATGTACATCGAAAAAAAAATTTTCATCCCTCAGTTACATGTATGGGGGGCCCCACCCCCAATTCTTTTTTTTACTATTTAGTGTCATAATTTTGTAGCGGTTCATACAACACATATTCCCATCAAATTTCATCACTGTAGTACTTATAGTTTCCGAGTAAATCGGCTGTGACAGACGGACAGACGGACAGACGGACAGACGGACAGACGGACAGACGGACATGACGAAACTATAAGGGTTCCGTTTTTGCCATTTTGGCTACGGAACCCTAAAAAGGGCTTTCCGAGCTAGTGAAGTGAAAAATAGTATACTGCGATAGTTATGGCAATCCGATACATCGATTAGTAATGTGTGAGAGGTCGTTAACTGTGGCCGTCAGATGTGTGTGTGGTCGACAGTGACGTATGTCGTGTCACGATCCGGATTGTCAGTCCTTATTTCCTGACAGAGTTCTTTATCTACAATGACACATTATTTAACTTCCCAAATAAACACACCACAATTCCATTGATGGATGTCTTTTGAGAATTCTCCGCTTGACTGACCGCGGCGTCATTTTCCTGTTAACTTGGGGAAAATACCTTTTGAAAAGACACTCCTAAGAATACAGAATCTATTATGTAATTTAACTCGCGACCCGCCCCGGCTTCGCACGGGTGCACTATTTAATGGATGTTATTATACATATAAACCTTCCTTTTCAATCACTCTATCTATTAAAAAAAACCGCATAAAAATCCGTTGCGTAGTTTTAAAGATTTAAGCATACATAGGGATATAGGGACAGAGAAAGCGACTTTGTTTTATACTATGTAGTGATTTGACATTGTCGTTATTTTAAAGATATTTAGGGCCATTTTTGTACGAAAACTTTTCATTTATCAATTCAGTTAATTATTAATGACGATTACAGCTCACTTATTACTAGTAATTGGATATTTGACATATGTTAAAATTTATAACATACTGTGGTTGTATACGTAGAAAACCATCAACTTATTACAATAAGGCCGAGTTTTATAAAGATCCGTTAGACCAAATGTGAGATCAAATTTCAGTAACTCAGTACATTTTTTGAGATAACAAACTAATATAAGGTCTAATGGATTTTTATAAAACCGAGCGGAGCGGAGGATTGAGGGAGGCGATGGCTGAGATACGCGTCATATCGTGAACGAGTGCTGTTTGTGGGATCCGGTCTGTTCATGTTTGCAAGGACTAGTAACTTCGTACTAATGTTCAGTGGAATTGACATGATGAGAGACGCTCTGTTCTCATTTGATTTTATTTTTAGACTGACGCTCAGAGACCTTATACATCTCTGAGGATATTTATTTATTAGATTTTATTATTTTCATGTTGAAGCTTATAGATATAGCTCAAAATATTTTATTATGATTAGTGTACCTACTTTATTACCTTTTATCTTGACGCTTAGATAACTTATACATCTCTAACAAATCTCGATTGTTATTAGTTTCTTAGTCTTATTTTTGACATGTAACACTATATTTAATAATACTTTGATTATTGTATTATTTTTATTTGATGTACCTAGATAGATTTACACTTGTAAAAGTACCCTTGAGGCCTATTTGCAGAATAAATGTTTTGATTTTGATTTTAAAAGTAAATACGAAAAGATTTTTCCTAGTGTACCTACTTTATTACTTTTTATCTTGACGCTTAGAGACCTTATACATCTCTAACAAATCTCGATTGTTATTAGTTTCTTAGTCTTATTTTTGACATGCAACACATTTAATTATAATGATACTTTGATTATTGCATTATTTTTATTTGATATAGATAGATTTTGACTTGTAAAAGAGCCCTTGAGGCCTATTTGCAGAATAAATGTTTTTGATTTTAAAAGTAAATACAAAAAGATTTTTCCCCAACAATATTAACTCGTATCCGTGAGTTGTCTGGAAGTAATTAAGTGAGCGATAAGTCCAGAGACCTGGCGTCGAGGCGTTAATTGAGGACAGAGGCGAGATGCAGGAAAGGTATTCATAAAGCTAACCTACTCATCTCGGAGCCTGTGTAAGAGCTCCCGAAGATGTGAAATGTTGAAAGTAATCAAATAAATCAAGAAAGAGAAAGTGCACATGTTCGTAGGCTAGAGTGTCTACTTACGATCAAGCAGGCTATATTGCTGGTAGCAAAATTGCCGGTTCAAGAAAACGAAAATGAGGCCTTTTTTTGTATTTGGTAAATAATTTTTCTATTTCTTACAAATACAAAGTTAAAGATCCATTTGAGGCACTTTTCAAAGGGACTTTTGACTTTGTATTTGTAAGAAATAGAAAAATTATTCAAAATTCTAATTACTTATTCGCATAAATAAATCAGATAAAAAGCTTAAGCCTAGTGCCTAGTGTTAAGCCTTCTTGAGCTTACTGTGGGGCTAGTTTGATTTATGTAAGATTGTCCTAATATTTATTTATTTATTTATTTTTATTTTAGTTACTTATTTTTGATTAGCGGCTTCCATTACTTCGCACTTAAGAGGCCTTATAAGCTTTAAAATGTTTTGATTTCAAATTATGACAAATTATTGATAATACCAATAAAGTGATACGCAACGATGATTTCATTAATGTTTTAGATATTACTGTGTACATTTTTTGATGTTACTGTGTGTAGTATAATTTAAGCAAAAAAAAAACAAGTTTTTAGCTAAAAATTGGTCATTTTAGTGATTTTTGTAACGATATTATTTAATGAAAAATCGAAAAAACGCCTTTAAAGTTTATGTTATAAGGTCGCAATAGTCTGTTCTAGATAGTAACATGAGAAAATGTTAAGATACGTGTCAATTCAAACAGAAAATGGCCTAAATAGATGAGCGTTTTTTAACTGATAAGGATTTGATAGTTTAACTAAATCTATCATATTAGAGACCTTTAGCCCTTAATACTTTATTTATTTATTTATTTGACACACCAACAAGATACTAAGCGAATATTACATTAATATTAACATAAAGTTACCCCCTTATTCATTAAACCTAACAAACCTCTGCTAACTAAAATGTCTGTTGTCACTGTCTCGCAAGCACGTGTGTCAAAGTGACAGATAAGGACAAACGAACTTTAGCGGCTAGTTAACTAATATAGGTTTGATAGACGTTTATGAATACGGGGGTTAGATGATACAAGTCCTGCCTGTATCTCAATAACAGGCGTGCAACATCATTAAGTTAGGATACCAGCAGGCAAATCACGTAACTTTATGTACTAACGGTAAATAGAATTTACTGTCAATTTTGAAATATAAATGTATGAGCCGACGATTAGACATTAAAATCTACCTAACGGTAGTACAAAAGTTACGTGATTACCGCGCAGATTGGCTACCGCGAACCGAAAACGAACGAAGTTCTAATATCTCCCTCTCTGTCGCACTTGCTAATTCGTGAGGCAGAGAGGAAGATGTTCGAACTTCGTTTGTTTTCGATTCGCGGTAGGCCCGCAGGTTAGTATAACAATAATTTAGAGAACAATTAAGTTTCCGATATCAAAAGAAATGCAATTAAGCGTTATTTCAGCAGAGTATGGTGGGCCATAAAATTATTGTACCAACCTAATGTACCCATATTCCGCAAAATAAACATTCATTCATTCATTCAATTTTTATATTTATAATAACCCAGTTTCTAAAAGTCTATTCAATACTGTGATTGCCGGGATTTTCCCAATGTTAGCGGTAACGGCACATCGCCAATAATGCTTAAAAATTAGGGAGTAGTTACCGTAAACTGGGGTGACTTTAGAAAAAAACGGGGCTACTTCGATACATATAAAACACTTGTATATTAAATATAAATAAATATATTTTTGGACAATCTTACACAAATCAACCTAGTCCTAAACTAAGCAAAGCTTGTACTATGGGTACCAATTGACGATATACACATTTACATAGATAAATAGATACTTAAATACATAGAAAACATCCAAGACTCAGGTACAAATATTCGTGTTCATCACACAAATATATGCCCTGACCGGCATTCGAACCCGCTTCGAAGGCGTGACCTCCAGATTCGAAGGCAGGGTCACTACCAACTAGACTAAAGCGGTCGTCGGTGGCGGTGTTCATCACTAAGTATTTCTAGTTTGATTCAGTTTAGTAAATAGTTAGCAAATTAACGAAGGTATAACTTGACTCAAGGTTAACTAAATAAAAAAGTAAAACATGGCATAAAAACTGAATTTTTAAAGTCGCCCCTCAATTTAAAAGTAACCCCGGTTTACGGTACCCTATTTAAAGGTAGAGTTATTCTAACAACAGTGGTCATTAATATAGTTGCGAACAATTTGGCACTCTATTCCTTTGTGATAAGATCCAAAAATGCATAAATATTAGTGAACTGGACGAACAAATGTTGAAGTGAGAAGGATGGGGCTGTGAATCGCAAAACAGCAATGTATATGAAGCACTTACTTATTTACACTTACAGCGAGACAAACGGAGGACTTAATGAGAAACTGTAATCTCATCCAGTCCGAGCGGCTGTTGGAATTAACGCGGGATTAAGGTTTTCCTTCCGTATTCGTAAAACTTTATATGCCTATGTGAATTTTTTACTAAAAAAAAATTGTGGACAATCTTACACTAATCGACCTATGCCTTTAAGTTAAGCTTGTACCATGGGTACTAGGTGATGATATACATACTCATATAGATAAATATATACTTAAATACAATTTTTTAAACGAGTTGAAGTCACGGGGAAGCAGATCCGATCCACCGGGAGACTTGGAACAGTACCGCGTCGCATGGCAGTCTCAGCTAAAAACCCACGGGTAATTGGACCAACCTATTACGAGCGCCTACCCGCCAAATTAAGAACTGAACCATCTGACGAAACATTCAAACGTCAATTGAGAAACTTTTTATTAGAAAACCCGTTATATTCCATTAGCGAATACATGGAAATAAAATATAGTTGACATTGTTTAATTTAATTTAATATTATTGATTTAATATAATTCTTGTTTTAATATTTACTTTGACGATCATTACGAGATATTGATATTTAATTCCTTGTTATCCGTTAGAGTACCTATTAATATATTCATGACGATCCTCTCAGGTGAATTTTATCATACTCATTGTATTATTTAACTGCTATTTTATTCGTTGATATTTAATTTATTTTGTTTTATTTAATGTTGTTGACGATCACAATAGAGATCCTTGTAAATTGACATGTAATTTATATTGTAATCTTATATTGTGAATGAATCTGAATCTAAATGAATCTGAATTATACAAATGTATATACATTATTATGTTTTTTTAGATATTCTGATATACATTTTCATACTTTTTTCGCACATTTTATAAAATATTTTCAGTAAAGAGTAAATAAATAAATGCACTGACCGGGATTCGATCTCGGGACCTCAAGCTTCGTAGTCAGGGTCACTATCAACTAAGCGGTCGTCAAATGGAAAAAACAGATAAGTATAAAATGGCAAAATTAATATTTATTTCGATTTTGATTTTTTGAACATATAAATGTATTTAGGCTCATCGCACAAATATTTCATTTACCGGGATTTGAATCCAGGACTCTCAGTTTCACAGGCAGGTGCACTGCACTACCCACTAGGCTAAACCGGTCGTCAAATAGAACTACATTACATTTAATTATTGGTTAAGTACTTTTCTTAACTATATCATCATCATCAACATCATCCTAGCGTTATCCCGGTACAGTTGCATCCTAAAGGATGCCCGGGGTCCGCTACCTAATCACAAGAGTTGGCGTAGGTACTAGTTTTTACGGAAGCGACTGCCACCTGACCTTCCAACCTGAGGGAAAACCAGACTTTATTGGAATTAGGCTTGTCAAATGAGTGGGCAACTTGACTGTTAGAAGTTCTCAAGCCGCCCGAAGGCTTAACGACTGCTATTATAGACAGCAGCCGGGATCAACGGCATATAGTGCCGTCCAAATCACGGGAGCGTTATGCCTAAGCATAATAACTCACTAACGACTACGCTAAACCGGTCGCCACATTATTGGGTCCAGCTCTAACACAGCACAACAGTCATTAAGGCAACTCAAACAGCGAGATAAACAAACTGTAGCCATCTGACAACTGCGCCATAAACCAAGTTTATGCAGCAATAACCCCCATCCTCCCCCATTTCACCCCCAGATTGCAGCAAGCAGGCTGTTAGGGTGAAATTTTAAAACAGGGTTTTATGACGGAGCGTAGCTTGAGGGCTTGCTATTCACAACAAAGCTCAACTGGAAATTTCGCTTCTAGTATAGACCCTCAGAATAAGGTATGGACAGTCGACGTCAAAAATATGTTTACACTTTTGCACCTTATTCTATTGTAATAAGGCGAAAAATGTAAACATATCTTTGCCGTCGACTGTACATGCGAAATGAATAGTAAAAAGATGTTTACTATACAGCATGGGCGTTAATAAATCGAAAGATTTAAATCAATGATTTTAGAGCATAATTAGAGTATATGAAGTTATATAGTATGTAGTCCAAAAATCCATATTTTAAGAGATGTTAATGAGAGTTAATATAACTTTATTAAGTGAAAATTACAATTTTATATGTATACAACTATTAATCTAAACCTAAACAACTTATAAATACCTATAAATAAACTAAAGTGATTGTTATTATATTATTTTAAACCTAAATAGAAAATTAAATACATTAACATAATATGAGCGTATAAAAACTAAAAGCCTAATCGAAAAGTCCACCCCGTGTCGTAACCGGTGCAAAGGTGCCCATCACGCTTGCTGCGTTACCGCGTTGAACCCACCAGGAACGACCCGGAGCGGAGATCAAGGCCCTTATCAAATATTATTTATTTAATATTAATTATTTAAAACAAATCACAAGTTAACAAATCTCAATTCTAACACACCCTAAAGTCGTGACGTAACCACCTATTACTTTTACGCAGACGCACTAACTGCACAGTTGTTAGTCAGTTTTACTTAATTCAGTTTGGTATCTATCCTACAAAAAGGTTACACTACCGAAAATTTTTCGTCATTATAAAAGGATGTGAATTGCAAGTAAAATACAGCGTAGTGCTTAAATAATTATGATTCCTTTATCTTACACACTTTAATCACAAGTAGTTTTCCTCTTTCTCTTATCGCTAAGGCTAGACTATAGTTATGGTCTGTTCTCAATCGCGATAGTACAAACTATTTACATTCATTGATAACTGGCTTGATAATTGTAAATTGATGTTACTAAAATGATAACGCTCGCTCTCTGTTGCTCAACTTGAAATTAATTAAACTCACTCGCTCTCTCACCTCACTTCAGTAAAGGTTTGTTCACAGAGAAGCGGTCAATTAATTTGATTCAATTTGTACTGAAATAGTAATTTAATTCAGACACATAATTGAAATTGATATAGAATTATTTACTCGTACGGTCGTCAAAAATACGTGGCATAAATCTTTTATTTATTTATTTATTTATTTGGAGAGACAAACAGAGATAGATGTACAAATTGAAGTAACTTATTTTAGGTTAATGTTATACATGCATCCAGCTCCTCAACAGCTCTCACCCAGACATAAAATTTATATTATTTATGCACTACCCTATAGAAGATATTACATCCGAAAAAGTTGCAGAGAAATGTTACAAAACTTACAAAAGAAACACGTACTCGTAACGAGCGGGAGATTGAATATTACCAAGTACTTTAGCCTAATTGCCATATAATATTACCATTCTTCTTCAGGAATAACATTTAAGATTTGCTTTTTAAATTGCGCTTTAGACGTATTAAATATATCGACCGAGACGAGCGATTTGTTATATGCGTCACACATGCGGCGCAATGGCGCGCGCACCCCGGCGTTGCTGGCGCTCGCGGGCACGGCGAACAGGGCCGTGGACCGGGTCCTGCGGCAGGCCGGCACCCTGAACTTTACGAGCTCCAGTAGTTCACTGCTATTATATTCACTTCTGCAGATATTAAAAAGTGTTACTGCATCGGCCATTTTACGGCGAGTTAGAAGTGAAGAAACTTTGTATTTCTTTAGTAGGTTATTATATGATAGTTTTTTCCCAGTTAACCTTTTATGCATGATTCTTAAAAATTTCTTTTGCACCATCTCAAGGGAGTTACAGTATTTTGCATATAAAGGGTTCCATATTACTGACGCATATTCTACATGCGGCCTTATTAGCGTTTTATAAAGTACGTACGTATACGTATCTGGGCTTTTGAATGGTTTAGCTGACCTAATCACGAAACCTAACATCTGGTAGGCCTTACGAACTATTTTATCCACGTGAACATCAAAGTGTAATTTTTCATCATAGATCACTCCCAGATCCCTAGCCACTTGGACTTTTTTTATTTGTGTGTTACCAATACTATATTGAACTCTTACCACCTTTTTCTTGTTTTTCGTGAAAGTTATTTGCATACATTTGCTAGCCGCTAGGTGTATTTTATTGCGCTCGCAATATTCATAAAAAGTATCCAAATCTGTTTGAATAAGATTACTGTCAGCTTCATTATGTATTGCCCTATAGATTTTTAGATCGTCTGCAAACATCAAAAAATTACAATTTTTAAAACACATCTTGATATCGTTAACGAAAATAATGTATAACAACGGGCCTAAAATTGAGCCTTGTATCACTCCCGAGCTCACTGTGGCCAGACGCGACATGACACCGTTGATAACTACGACTTGCGTTCTATTCGCTAGGTAAGCTTCAAACCAACGTAACAGATTTCCGCGGATACCATTAAATGCCAGCTTTTTAAGCAAATACAGATGGTCAACCTTATCGAAGGCCTTTTGAAAATCCGTGAAGATAACATCCACCTGCCCTTTTCTATCGATAGATTTAAAGAGAAAGTCTGTATAAAGTAAGAGATTTGTGACAGTTGATTTGTTTTTCATAAACCCGTGTTGTTCAGCAATTAATGAAGGCTGCACAAGAGGGTAGATGACGTCGTGAATCAGGCCCTCAAACGTTTTTGGTGTAATAGATTGAACAGATACCGGTCTATAGTTTGTGACTTGGGACTTCGAACCTGACTTGTGAATAGGCGTAACATATGATATTTTCCAGCATTTTGGGAAAGTTCCTGTAACAAGACACTTGTTAAAGATAATGTACAAAGGAGCAACCAATGCTGCAGCTGTATTTTTTATGAAGAATGGACTTATTTTGTCTGGTCCGGCACCTTTTTTAGTATCTATACTTATCATTTTTTTAAATATTTGGTCGTGACTCAAATGAATATTAGATATAATATTCGCGTAGTCGGAGGACTGAATGTGATATACTTCATTATTGTTATTATTATTATTATTATTGCCACAAGGCTCAAATACTGATTCGAAAAATTCAGAAAATAATTCAGCTGCGTCCTCCGATGTACGTGCAACTTTATCTTCATAAAACATTGTCGATGGGTAGCCGCTGCAATTAGTTTTAAGTGTAGATATGTACGACCAGAATGTCTTGATATTCTTTTGGATACTTAGCTCTGTATTTGCTGTGTAAGTATTGAAACACTCTAATAGTAAAACTTTGCCCCGTCTCCTAAGTAAAGAGTATTCAGTGTAGTCAGCCAATGAGCTGTATACTTTCCAGCGGTGCCAGATTTTATTTTTTTTCGCTAGCGTCCTCTTTAGAGCAGGAGAAAACCACTTCGGTATATTTCTACTTTGAACTCTTTTCAGTGGAATGTAACTGTCTATAATATTATATATCAATGTATAAAATCTGTCAACCGCTACTTCAGGATGTAATTGCTGGAGTTCGGCCTCCCAGTCAATTTCATTGATTTTTTCTGAAACTTCGCTATAGTTGGCTTTACGGAAATTGTATTTAGGTATTCGTTTCTTAACACTTAGGTTTTTTATTATGATATTTACGGTAAATTCAACTGGTGGATGATGTCTATCCGGATTAGAAATGTCTATTTCAGGGTGTGTGAGATTACATTCCTTATTAGTGAATATCAAATCTAATGTTCTGTTGTTTATATTTTTTAATGAATTATATTGTTTTAAACCTAACATTTCTGTCATGTTAATCAATGTTGTCGCGCATGCATTCTGATTATCATTGGTCGGTATGATGTCTCCTATACTTGACAGACACCATGTTACTTCAGGCAGATTATAGTCACCCGCCAGGCAGAATATAGTATCTTGTGTAATTGAATTAATTTGTTCTAGTTTATTGCAGTAACTTTGATATACTTGTATATTCGACTTAGGGGGAATATAAACGCCATTAATGATGATCTTGTGCCCTACGCTAATAATTTCTATGTATATTTCCTCGGTGGTATGGGATTCCCAATCGGTACGGCGCGTGGTCGTGAGACTTGATTTAACTGCGATAAGTACTCCACCACCACCCTTCTTCGCCGTGCCAAGCAAGTCCCGGTCGCGCCGAAACACATTGTAGTTACTATCGAATAATTCGGCGTCATGTATGCCCGTTCTTAGCCACGTCTCGGTCAATATTATCACATCATAACTACACTGTAACAAGTTTAAGCGCACATCCATAGTTTTTGATTTAATACCACCACAATTCTGATAATAGAATTTTAGATTTTTAATTACTGTACCTGTAGATAAGTATTAATTTGTATATGCATATAATATTGTCTTGAACTATGTTACGATAGTGTGGTGGTATGTGCGTCATGTAATTATTCCTAAATTTAATGGCAATTTTTTTTAATTTCATGATATTTATTTTAGAAATAGTTTGGTATAGTATATTTAAATATGGCTGACTTTTGATTACTCCCTTAAACAGTAATGTATATATGAATATAATCCCAATACAATGTGTGTACAAATTTCATAGTTTATTTAGGTCCGCCTCCTTACGAATGCGGATCACTGAAGATGAATCATCTTTTCTAACTAGAATGGCGGAGTTTTTTATCCAGACCCACTTGTATTTTTTGGTACTAGCCACCTGACGTGTTTTGGCATGCAAAATCTTGTTCTTCAGAGTAAGATGTTCATTAATATATACAGGTCGTTGGTTCGTCCTCTGACTGTCGGTAGCGCCCGTGGTGGCGACGGCGGGGGTGCCTCGGGTTTCGGGTTATTAACACACATGGTGTATATAAATACATATAAATCATTAAATTATCACTATTAGACATGTTCAAAATGAAGATATAATATATTACACATGAAAGTACACTTGAAAGTTTAAAGAAAGAAACCTCCGACTCAGGTTTCCTTTCAAAACGTATAAATCTTTCGGGCTAAGCAGTTATGCTGTACTTTGACACCCATTTTTTTCTTTTATGTGTTTTTTTTATAATTATATGTAGGATTGCGTGAAAAGGAACGTATGGATAACGTATTGTGAGTGAATGAGATAGCATTGAGATAGAGTGAACGAGTGTGAAAGAGAACGAATTACTTTTACATATTAGACACGGTGGTGGTTTCCTATTGGAGAATCTAGATCGGAGCTGTAACAAGAAGACGCGCTGTTACATTATTTTCTTATATTTGTTTTGATATACAGTTTTTACATTTTAAAAGTGGTTTCTACTACCGCCCCATCCCACATATAGTTGTTCTACACAACCAATGTACCATACCCTGGAAGTTGGGACGGCCACTAGTCTGGGATGCCACATGTGTGGATACCCTGGCGCCCTCGCATCTTCCAGGGACGTCTGTTAAGGCTGGCGCTGCCGCCGACGCGGCTGAATACCTCAAGCGGCGCAAATATGCAGCCATTGACGGTGGCTGCATGTTTGAGCCGTTTGGGTTGGAAACTCTAGGGCCGTGGGGATCTGCAGCTCATTATATATTCAAGGAGCTAGCGAAGCGCCTTGTGGAAACGACGGGTGACCAGAAGGCTGGTGCATACCTCGCTCAGCGGATCAGCATTGCTGTTCAGCGCGGCAATGCGGCCAGCCTTCTGGGCACCCTATATACCGCCGAGCTCCGAGCTGGAGCCTCTTTTTTACTTGTAAATATTTAGTTTTTAGTTTAGTTTATTTTAACCTCCTGACACCTGGCGTCCTTTACAAAGTGCTAAATAAACCTTACAGTAAAGTCCGAATATTTTTGAACTTCTTATTTTTCCAACAGACGGCCGACCTTTTGGTAGCATCAATTCCCGAGCGTTTGTTTTTTCCTAAAGTCCTTTATAAAAGACAAAAAAATGCTCAATGTCTTTGTCAAGTAATATTAAAAACGATTTGTTTTAGTGAAAACTCGAGAAAACCTTAGTTTATATTTTATTTAACAGAAAAGGTCTCGGACTTTACAACAAAAACAGTTTAATGCTTTGCAAAGTACATT
This sequence comes from Epiblema foenella, assembly GCA_963556455.1. Taxonomy (NCBI): domain Eukaryota; kingdom Metazoa; phylum Arthropoda; class Insecta; order Lepidoptera; family Tortricidae; genus Epiblema; species Epiblema foenella. The sequence continues at coordinate 25,473,484 of OY747101.1, read as the reverse complement.
CGGCCGTAGTGGCAAGTGATTTCAGTAAATGCTCAGGGGTCAGGAGGTTATGGTTAGTTTATATTTTATTTTATTTCGTATGCCTGTTCATTATCAATAAATATATTTCATCCACAACCATTTGATCCTGTCTAAAACGGGTGTCTATTATTTTATCGAAATATCTTACATCGATTTTCATTTCACCGAAAACTGTTCAACGAATTTCATTAGGTTTTTTTTTCTAATCACATAATCATCAATTCATTGCATTTTATATAATCGAACCACTTTTCATCGTTAATCGTTTCGAATCCGTCTCTAATCGTAGCGTAACGGTACATCGAATTTACCTTTCATCGAAATATTCGTTATTCATAGTATTAATTTAACGAAACTTGATTCACAGATAGTACGTTCCATATAGAATTCTTGCCAAGAACAATGTTTCATCGAACAACCAAGCAAGCATGATTTTTCAAGGCGTATAATCTTTCTGGTCTTATATAAAAAAAATAACCTAGAAGATTAAGACGGGAGCAAAGCTCCCGTCTTAATCTTCTAACCTATCCGCATTACAGTCGGTTTTGCCCTAACTGGTCTTTTGTACATTTTAGGTTTTGGGTATTTTTGTTTTTGAGTATTTTTGTTTATGAGTACTTTTACACAAAATCTGAGAAAAAAAATAATTTTAGACTTACTTATACCAAGAATAGTAAACAGTGGTGAAATGATGTTCTAGGTAATAAGAATTTTGGGAACTGAAACCTTCGTTAAACCAAAATTATACTAAAGGCCATTCGATGAACGACTACGTCGATGAACAAATAAAATACTGAATTAAAATTCGATGAGTTGATTCTTACGTAAAAGGTAATTCGAGCAAATGTTTGAGCGATCTAACGAAGTTCGATGAATGATTCCTAAGTGATAATAAAATTCTGCGAATAGTGTTATGGGAAATGATAATCGATGTAACGATTTTCGGTAAAATGATGGATCCCCGTCTAAAACGGGTTCGAGTGAAGTGTATCATTTTATTCAAAAACTGGCACAGTCGGTAAGATAGGAGATCGGAGATCAGACTTACGCTGGTTTGTGTCGCGTCATTTTGTACCCGTTTTGCGAAGCCGAGTCCGAGGATTCCTTCACCCAAACCGTGTTTAAATTTAATTTGGTTACGGCATTGTGCCGTTTAAAAGTTTTGCTACATTAAAATGTCATTAGAAGCGCGATGTTCGTCTGGGGTCTTGTTGAAAATGTGCTTAAGGGTCAATCCGGTTTAGTTAGATTTGGTTCGTACGCTCATACAGTTTACCCTACCTATATTAAGTTTTACAGCTGATAACTGGGTCATTGTCAGATATAGGTTCGCGTCTATTCGGTGGACATATCAAAAGTTAAGGGCCACAAAGCTTAATTTTGGATTGGTCTAGTAACCCGCATAAACGGTGTTTCCATAACTATAAATCCATGTAATAAAAACATAACTTACATGTACATAAGCCGTTAACTATTAACCACCGGGGGGACAACTTTTGTTTTTACAACTGACAACGACCCAACTACTATAAATACAGGGTATCCCACGGCTATGCCACATGCAGGGAAAGTACTTTGAATATTGTAGATGGAACATTTTATAGGTACTGAAAGAAGACATTATTTGAATTTAAAAAATAATTTAAACTAAATTCACAGATATTTAAATAATTTTGTGGTTGAACCGGGAATCGAACCCTTTACACTTGATCAATTGATTAATTTTGTATTAAAAATGTTAAAATTCATGGTCTTCTTTTTATTTCTGATACTATGTTATTTAGCAAAAAATAATCCATATGATGAAGCCTTTCGATTGGTATGATAAAGCTACAGGATAATTATTTGATTGATGCATTAAAGAGGAACAGCTTTTTTGGAATGGCAACAAAAATATTTAATAGAATACCGAACACTATTCAAAGTTAGAGACACACCAATCTAAAAACAATCGGCTGAATTTTTGGTTGAAAAATGTTACTATTCAATAAAAGAGTTTTTAGAGACACCTTAAAGATGTTAATGTTGTTGTTTAAATATATTATTGTTAATATTTTAATATTTTATTATTGATATGTAATGATTTTCTAGTGTATTAACTATTTCTACGCCAACACTGGCAGGATGTGAACCAAAATAATTATATAACCCTAAATTGTACCACATTCATAGAAATAATAAATTGATTGACTGATTGATTGAATATCTCCCAACGAAAATAATTGCATACGATAAATAAATAAGTGAAGGCCTGAAATGTATGCGGAACGTATCGGGCTGTTTTTATATCAAAATCATTCACACACAGGTAAATCCTTATTCCATTGAATATTTTACACACTAATCTAATAGAGTTCCTATTATTATAAACTGTCTAAACGTCATATGTTTGCCTGGTGATTCTCATTTCAAAATTTAACATTTTCTTAATTTGTCCTTACCGGGCCCGGATTGTTAACGACTCGTGAGTGATTATTTCTGACTTTGTGACTTTAACTATTTTAACAGTTAGGGATCCAGGTATAAAGTAAACTGGAGTCAACAATAAGTTTAAATTGCACTCTGATTTCCTTAACTTTCACTTAACTTTCGGACCGGTAAGGACATGAATTAACTTTAACGATGAGAATCACCCAATAGATACTTTATTTGATACCTATATTGAATTTAAGATACTTACTTACTTTATAGCCTATTGATTGTCCCACTGCTGGGCAAAGGCCTCTCCCCATGTTTTCCAGGTCTCCCTATTGAGCGCTTCTTCCTCCCAATTCCTGGCAAATGCATCCAGATCATCCCGCCATCTCCGTCTGGGCCTGCCCCGTCTGCGTCGGCCATCATGTGGCACCCACTTGGTGGCTACATTAGCTATCTGGATGCATCATATTTAATTGACATCACCTATGAGTGCCAAAGTTTCAGTAATCATAAAATACACACATATCAGGAAAACTCCAAACATTCCAAAAGAATCATAACCAAAAATTCCGAAATTGTGAATAAATGTACGTACAATTTTATTTATTTATTTATTTTTTTATTTATTGTAATGGGAAACAAACAGCGTTATATTACACATACATATAAGGTAAAAATGTAGTTTGTACATATGCCAAAACAGTTTCCACCAAGAGTTAATTACATTTTTGCTCTGAGTATAAACAACATGCAGTAAAAGCAAATCTATTGAACCAATCGGTAAGCAATCATTCGAATTTAGAAAGAGTTGAACATAGAAGATAAAAATTAATAATAACAATAAAATAAAATAAAAAGAAATGACTTAATTACAATTAGAGAAATATTAGTGCAGTTTCCATTAATATATTTAACAAGGAGTAAATAAACTCTTAAGATTTAATACTTGCTTTAATTGCAGAAACAAACTTGTGTTTCTAATTTTATGAGAAATGCCCAAATTCGATATCGCTCATTACCGCGGAACACGCCCGGGGAGCCCGCAAGCAAGACTGCGGACTGAAATAGCGCCATTATTTATTTATCGTCCGTTCGGCTAACAATAATATTTTATTAAAAAAAGGTTTGTTGGTTTTAATTTAACCCGCTAATTGTTAACGTTAATTAATTCAAAACAAGCCGATGTATGTATTTGCTAATTGGGATTCTACTTTTTCATTACCAGTTTTCTATTTCAAAGAAAAATCTATGATATATATTGAATTAGTGTACAAAAATAGTATTTCGTAATAGTACCTGAACCTAATAAAAGTGATTTATAGCTAAAAATACTTATATTAACATATTGCTGTAAAAGTTGGGTAACACAGTGGTAAAAACCATTTTTTCATACAAATGGTGAGATATCCAAGGACCACTGAGTTACTCGATTTATGTATATTACGAGTAGCTGTTATTCATACAAATGGTGAGATATCCAAGGACCGCTGAGTTACTCGATTTATAGATATTAGCTGTGGTTCGTTAATTACCAAAACTATTGGAAGTGATACTGCAATTAAACCTCTTTCTAAATAACAATACAATATGAAATCAGGGCCAAGTATTCCAAAATCTGCATTAAAAAAAAAGTGTCTCAAAATTATGTACATTAGTCCAGAATCCTTCGGGCGGCTTAAGAACTTCTAACAGTCAAGTTGCCCACTCACATGACAAGGGGGGTCGAAGTTGCACCACGTCCGTAGGGAGTACCCACCGCTACCCTACACGTGACCTGGGTGGTGCTAAAAGTGCAAAAAAACTGGCAACCTTACTGTCTTCTCGAAGATTTCGAAATAACGCACCACGCGGTTACCATACGCTAATTAAATGAATAGTTTTTAAAACGTTAATGGGGAAAAGATCTTGAGAAAAATGGTCTAATCATAACAAAATCTGGCTTTCCCTCAGGCTTGGAAGGTAAGATGGCAGGCGCTTCCGTAAAAGTAATAACAGACTACGTTAATTAAGTCGTCCATTTGTAGGCTTAAGCATAAAATTGTTTAATAAAATACTACAAAACTTGATTGAATTACCTCTTAATAAATTTAAAGGGATTGTTAAAAAATGCTTACTAAAAAAAGCATACTATAAAATAGAAGATTACATTAATTGCAAGGAATGTTGCTTTAAGACTGACATTATTTTATTTTTATATTATTATTTGACGTTAGGAGATCTTTTACATCTCCATTACATTGGTTTCTTATTATTTGGTGGACTAAACATTTATTGATTTACAGGCGGTAATAATAGTTAAATAACAATAACTGAAATAATATTACAACTAACTTAAATCTAAAACAGGCCCGTCGCATTGTACTGAGGGTGCTGGCGGCATTTCCTCGCTGTATCGCAATGCTGATACGTTAATTTTAGTTTTGCTTCTCATTCTCATTATTTTTTGTCATGTTTAATATTTTTAGATAACATGAGACCTTTTACATTTCTAGAAAAATGGCAGCAGTTTTTAAATGTTAATATAATGTGTATGTACTATTAGTATGACATTCAAAAACGCCCGAGGGGTCCACTTGCATAATAAATTATTTCATTTCATTTCATAATGCCTACACCAAATCTTAGATTTCCTGCCAAAGTAGACTCGGGGTTCCATTTAGATACCACTGAAAATACTAGGCTAGGAGAAAAAGGTTACGTAAAGGCATAATTAATGTACCAACATAACCCAAATTCCCTTTCTCCAATGCCAAATTTATATTTTTCCAATATTACCTAATCCCCAGCTCGGCGTCTTTACAGGCCAATAAATAACGTCTAATTTCAACAATGTCTTAATTCCCGGCCCATAAACCCCTTGAATTTTACTGCCTAGGCCAAATAAAACTCCGCTCCGTTTTAAAATTTAAATGTAATGGCGCGCGGACTATAAATTCATTAAATAATTGCAGTGACAGTGTTTTGTTTTGTGCCGATGTAAATAACTGATACAGTTATTTATTGGTTCAGTTATCGCGTACGTGGTTGCGGTAGCCAATAATATATTGAACTAGCATTTCGTTTTGCAGTATACAATTTTCTAGTAATGCAGTTTCTATTTGTCCACGGATTGGACAAATAGAAACTGCATTACTAGAAAATCTCGAAAACCAATGGACTTTTACCTGAAAGTCCATTTTCTGGACCAGCCTCAGGTGCTCTATCGGTGGTTATAAGCTTGTCCATTATTTACTGGACACCCTATATTTTTTTGTATTTTTATTAGTCAATAAAACTTTCGGTCCGTAAGTACTATTAATTATTCTTAAATTTTTAACAGAACTTATACCGACATGAGGATCTTTTTCTCACTGAGCCTTAGGGTGGGCTGCACCAAACCCACAAATTTTGTTTTGTCTCTTTTAATTACTGTTTAAGTAATGTTTTTAGTATTGTTTGTTTGATATATTTTCGCAACTGTGTTAAAAAACGTTTGATATACATCGGAAGTGTCATTTTGCACGAGTCCCATGAAACCTTCCGCATTTGCATCAAAATGTACTATTTTATCGGAACATGAGACTTCTATTGGTAAAATTTGGCCAATAAACAAAAACCAACACTTTTGCGTCCCATATTTTTTTATGACTTTAATTAATATGTCTAAAATACTATTTTTTGTGATAGATGGTTTTCTAAGCAAATAGCCACACTATGTTATAAATTGTAACATCAGTCACCATTTATTGTCATTATATTTGGCTCTAATGGAAGAAAACCCAGGTCATCGTCCTATCTTGCAAAAACCTTCTAAGTACAGTAAGACACTGTACAGTTTACGTTAAGTTATATCAAATTGGAACCTTATGTTCTAGAAATAAGGCGAAAAATAACTCTGTACCCGGGAATTTTCATCCAAATATAATAAAACACGTTTTCCAGCGCAATTGCGTAAAACAATACCTGTTTCTCGACAGGTGCATATAATATCTCTCAAAGCTCGTGAAAGCTCCGCAAAAGTTCAAATAAAGCTCAACTGCGAGCTTTGACGCTAGCGTCTTCTTTATGTAACACATGCAAATAATTAGACAGTAGTATGACTGTGGTGTCTATTTTGATTTCTTAAAATTGAAAAACATATTATAATTAAGTTATATGCATATTAAAAAACAATCCTGAACAAGATCAAGCCCAAAGCAATCTGTGTATTTTTTTATAATTTTATTTTGCAGCAAAATAATTTTCTTATTTACTTTTCCACTAATGTAAGTGATGCATAAAATATAAGGGTGGGTTGCACCAAACCGTCTGTAATCGTAAGCGGTGTTCGTTAAAATCTGATTGTATGGAAAGTTTGACAAGGTTATATGGGATGACAGCTGCCGGCGCCATGTAAGACAACCTAATGTGTGATTGAAAATACTTTTTTTTGGTATAACTTGTATACTTAAGTGCAACTATAACAGATACGAAACTGGGTCCTGTAACACAGGGTTTCCTAGCTCAGGACGCAGGGTCGTGATACATCTAATGTAATACTCCAAGTGAACAATAAACTTTTTTCATCTTTTTTGTCATTTGACGATGACGGGCCTGTGATCGTATGTTGGTGCAACCGACCCTAACAGTTTAATATAATAATTGACATAACTTCATGAGTCATAATGATCAGTAGCCATAATTGTATGTTTCATAATTACAAAGGAGAATAATTTTGTTAATTCAAAAACATACGTCCGGACAGACATGAAAGCATTTTTACCCAAACTGAGGAGCGAATGCTTCGCGCTCGCTCGCTCAATAAGTTGACTATACACAAAGCACGATATTAACTGACTGGCTGAGTGATAGTGGGAATGGCATCCTGAAGACGTTGGTTGCCAAGTTGGATGCTCCATTGCTTAGGCACTGGAACAGCTTGCATTGCGCCGGAACAGATGATAGCAGATGGAGCGTGTAGCTGGCAATTAGTTTTTGATTATTTTATTTTTTATTTTATTTTTTACTAACCTTAGCGGATAAGTTTTTTGTTTATAAATACTATTGTACTAACAACATATGGATGTAAATATCTGAAATAAAGAATTATTATTTTATTATTATTATTATCAAGAAACTAACACAAAATGAACATCTAACAGCTGAAATTCAAAACAGGTAAGATGACGTGCAATTTGCATCGCGTTCCTAAAGAACCAATTTGGTAACTTGAATTTTCTGCATTCGCTTTGTTCTTCGGAAAATGCCAGAGAAATTTATGCTCGTTTCGTTCTACAGCTTTGGTCTACACTAGCACGACGGTGCATACTTCAAAGGAGAGAAAAGACAGACGTATATTGAGTTCACTGTAGTTCATTATTTCAATTACATAACACACAAATAAGAATTTTAATCCTCTCAAACAAAATGTGTGTTTATTATTTTAATAGTTGTGCGTTGGAATTGCTGGGAAACGACCCATGAGACAAACTATGTAACCTACTCAAAAGAAAATAGACACAGACAAGCATATTGATCGTTCATCATCATATCAGCCGAAAGACGTCCACTGCTGGACATAGGCCTCCCCCAAAGAGTGCCATAATGACCGGTCCTGCACTACCCGCATCCAGCGGACTCCCGCGACCTTTACCAGATCATCAGTCCACCTTGACACCAGACACCTACCCACGCTGCGCCTTCCGGTCCGTGGTCACCACTCGGGAACCTTCCGGCCTCAACGGCCATCGGTTCTACGTGCAATGTGCCCCGCCCACTGCCACTGCCACTTTATCTTGATCGCTACTTCTAAATTATTGTAAAATAATCTCAATTCTGCTTAACCCTCTAGCATTATCTCAATACAATCCTGAAGGATGCCCGGGAACTACCTAATCCTAAGATTTGGCGTAAGCACTAGTGTGGAAGCGACAGCCAGCTGACCTCAATTCTGCTATATACACCGTTAAAATAGAATCCACTTTTAGCAAAACTGACCCACTTTTTGATTAACGACCAAAATAGCAACGTTCAGGTCTAGCGCGCACTCTCGGAAATACTCCGGAAACAAGAGGTCTCCGAAGCACAGAGGATCTTAATTCCAAAAAAGTGCGTTTGAGAGCTTCCGGCTTTTGTGAGGGTCGATTGGATGCTTTCTTTTCACATTACAATTTAATGTTATTATTAGTTATTTGGGACTGGGCCGGCCACGTCTGTCGCATGCATCCAGATAGGTGGGCTAATGTAGCCACCAAGTGGGTGCCACATGATGGACGACGCAGACGGGGCAGGCCCAGACGGAGATGGCGGGATGATCTGGATGCATTTGCCAAGAATTGGGAGGAAGAAGCGCTCAATAGGGAGACCTGGAAAACATGGGGAGAGGCCTTTGCCCAGCAGTGGGACAGCCAATAGGCTATAAAGTAAGTAAGTATTAGTTATTTATTTATCATATGGCAATTATTTCGAACCGTGAGATCTTCGAGAAGACAGTACTGTTGCCTTTTTTGTTGCACTTTTGACCCAGGGGTCTCGTGTAGGGTAGCGATGGGTACTCTCTACGGACGTGGCGCAACTTCGACCCCCCTTTGTCAAGTGAGAGGGTAAAGTACTGTTAGAAGTTTTCAAGCCGCCCGAAGGCTTTCAACTAGGCTTAACGACTGCTGCCGGGATCAACGGCTTAACGTGCCTTCCATAACACGAAGCAACTTTAAATCAGAGCAAAAATGTCAGAATAACAGTATCATCCTCTTAATTTTTCTGGTAGTTCCGATCCAGAGGGAACGCTAGACTTTTCTGGGATTAGACGGGTTTGCTCACGGTGTTTTCCTTCACATAAAACGACAAACCAACCCACTCACTGACCAACCACCACTGGACCAACTCACTGACTACGGGTGGGCTTAAAACCAGCTTAGCGCTGTGCTCACACCAATTTTTCATACCCATACTTACTATAGATTGAGCATTGTAAAATTTTGAGAAATAAACCTTTTTGTATTTTTGTATTTGTACGAGCGAGAGTATAGTTACTGATATCTAAGCGAAATGTGTAATGTGATTGCTCTACGGGACACGTAGAGACAAAGACTGATTTATTATTTCAATCAAGACATACTCACCTGACGTTATTGCATTCTACCCACAACATCCATCAATCATATTCATTAAATAATAAATAAATAAATAAATGTATATATTTATTTGTACTGTGGACAATCTTACACAAATCGACATAGTCCCAAACTAAGCAAAGCTTGTAATATGGGTACTAGGCGACGATATACATACTTATATAGATAAACATATACTTAAATACATAGAAAACATCCAAGACTCAGGAACAAATATTCGTGCTCATCACACAAATAATTGCCTTGACCGGGATTCGAACCCGGGACCTCCAGCTTCGTAGGCAGGGTCACTACCAACTAGGCTAAAGCGGTCGTCATTCATTGGTCCACAATTCCACATAGCATAGCACTGGTGGAAACGGAAAGCATTCTCCTCGCAGCATAGCAATCTCTGGTGGAAAAACAGTCTAATTACTATTGCTTTTGGGTGCTTTTTCACCACTGTTACACCAACTCGTAAACTGACTCAAAGCACCCTTTTGGAACTTATTTTGCAAGATGAGCTACGCTAAGCTGCACGTTCGAAAGCTGAAATATGAGATTAACTTAGCGAACGTCTCGCACCGTACTACAGACACGTTTCGTATGAGCCAGCGGTGCATAACGCGTTCGTGACCGACTGTACCGGGCTACTCACAACAACGTCAGTTATGTTCTTCCTCGCTTCACCGCCTTTAGGGACTTTAATGCTCTTTAACTTTGTCATACATATATATTTATTGGTAAAAAGTTGTACATACCTCATCCACAACGCAGGCTTCGTCAATTTCACGGACAACAAGCATCAGCAACAGGCCTCGTCAAGCAATGCATGCATTGCACAGACTATAAATCCACAACAGGTTTCGTCAGCCTTATACTAAATTAAATTTAATTAAATCACACCTCACTCTGATACTCACCCGGACCAAACGTGCCAAAGATACTAGCGGCATTACCCCGCTGAATGGCTTGCGATATTTGTTGGATTGTTTGTCATACAATGTGGAACAAAAAATGTCCTTAGTTTGAGAGATAAGCAAGTATAAGAAGATGAGTAAGCAAGGATAAGTAAGTATATATTATTATTTAACCTCTTTATTTATTTTCATTCTTAGGCTGGGTTTATACAATATCTTTATAAAAAGTAAAATATAAATTACACTTACAAAAAAATATTATAAAATCATAACCTAGGGTGCTGCCGGCAGCGACGCGGGGACTAAACTACCGGTGGTTAGGGTGACAGATAGGAACCTCCTCACTATCCGCTCTGTGTCTAGGAGTACCACCTTCTGTATAAGCGAAAGACTGAAAATAGGGTCCTTGAGTTAGAAAACTAACGATAGTCTTCCTAGTGTTACCGCAAAGAACCCATTAAAGTTTCATTAAGTTTGGAATACATTCCAGCTACCTTCACTTCATTCGACATATCAACTGGATTATCGGACTGCTGACGGGCCACGTGCGTTCTCTGTATGTAATAAATAATATTACGACCTGCAATATTAGTCATCATCATCAGCCTGTGTCAGTCCACTGTTGGACATAAGCCTATCCCATGGCATGCCACTGAGCTCGGTCTTCAGCTCGTCTCTTTCAAACTCTGCCCGCTGTCTTACGAATATCATCGCTCCACCTAGTTACTGGGCGACTTAGACTACGTTTGCCGACACGCGGTCTCCACTCTAGAACCAGTCTGCTCCAACGGTAATATTACTGTACGGTAATTATTACTTTCTGGAGAAAACGGGGTATCACGACCAGGACGAAGATGCGGCTGGTTCGAGCACTTGTGTTTCCCATTTTCTTGTATGGCGTAGAGACGTGGACCATTTTGGCACGAGAAAGAAAAAGGATCGATGCGTTCGAAATGTGGTGCTGGCGAAGAATGTTGCGAATACCGTGGACTGCCAAACGCACTAATGTATCGATCCTCACGCAACTCCACATCAAAGATCGCCTATCCACTATTATATATGCCACCGCCGTATTCTTTCATACTTTGGCCACGTTACGAGGCGAGGAGACAACAGCCTCGAGAAACTGGTCATAGTTGGAAACTTGGAAGGGCAACGGGCCCGTGGTAGATCTCCGACGCGATGGACCGAACAAATCAAGGATAAGACCAGCAAGTTCTACGATGTGGTGCAGATGGCCACCAACAGAAGCCGTTGGAAGCAAGTCGTGCTGTTCAGCAAGACTGCCGATGATCACGATCTTCAGTCATGAAGGAACGACTACAAAGAAGAGAATTATTACTTTAAGTAATTTATCTGTAATATTATATTCTATGCCGGAGGTCTGACTTGCACTGGTTCGCCAGAAGAGTTGAAGGGCTGTGAATAGCTCAGCGTTTACATTTTGTGGAGGCAGCACTTATTGTGACGGTATAAGTGTCGAAATTGCTTAGCTTCGTTTGTGAAAACTGTTCTTAACTTGACAGACGGAGAGCGCGTTAAGTCCATTTATTAGGATTCTTGTATGGAGCATTCACTGTAAAAAGTACATGACAATGAGACGTGTAGACTAATATTGGGAACATCAGCACATTATGAGGAGTATGTGACCTCATGGTCGTTATTTAAAAGCTAACTCTCTTATTCATAAAACTTAACAAATTTTTGCTAACTATAAAAGGTGTTTTGTCACTGTTTCACAAGCATTGTCATAATGACTTACACTATTTTCACACATTATTGGAGAACGGGACTTAAGACGCCTTATAACTTTTAAAATGTTTTGATTTCAAATTATGACAAAAGTATTGATAATACCAATAAAGTGATTGAAGGATACGATGACTTTATAAAAGTTTTAGATAGTAACATAGAATATATTTGACGTTGCATGAAACTGAGACTGATTTATTATTTTTTGTTTTTGTTTAATGTCTTGTTATAATTTGATCGTTTTAATTTCTAGTAAAATGTGAAATACCATGTAAAAAATCACGAGTGTTGCAATGACTTCAAATGTGAATGTAAAACGGAAAATATTTCTATTGGTTTTAATTTCCCGCAGTCTACATTGCTCCGCTGCATCTTACATAAGATATTTTTCTATTTTATCATACTTAGATAATCTTTGTATAAGAAAATGGTTTTAAAAGCTTGTTTGTAAATTCACTTAAAACTTATGCAACTTATCTTACTTAATAACAACTTTATTAAAATTAAGTTTACATTGTCTTTTTTTTATACAACGCCGGTGGCAAACAAGCGTACGGTCCACCTGATGGTAAGCGGCTACCGCAGCCTATAACTACTCCAAAGGAGTCACGTACGCATTGCCGACCCTTTATAAAATTTGAGGATGCACTGTGTTGACAACAGAAGGGAAAAATCTAGGTCCCTCGCTCTCAACACAGTGCATCCTCGAGAGCTCTGGCAACCTTGCTCACCTCCAGGAACACAACACTACATACTTGTATAGTAGATAATGTTGTTATGGCTGTGGCTGTTGTCTTCTGCAAGGCGGAGGTACGAGTACTTCCCCAGTTGGGCTGCTCCAAATTCGAGCAAAATGACATTTTGCTGTGCCCTACCTCTCTTAAAAGTCTGTTGCCCTAAGGTGATTTGTGATAATCCATATTGAAAGGGACCTTATGGCGGCCGGCACTTACGCCTTTATTGCCGCTGTTCGAATACAATAGTGAATAGGTGCAACGTAAGCGCCTGCCGCCATAAGGTCCCTTTCAATATGGATTATCACATTTAGTTTCAGCGAACCTCAAACCACTTAGTTTTTCTGTCCCAGCTACCACGAGCATACTAATGAGTCCACGTAAAGCGATATATCCTTAGCTACTTACTTGTTTTCTCACTATTCTCTCATCAACCTCATTAAGACCGTCTACTTCACGTCCAGTAATTAAATTCCTTCCCTTCATAAAATAAACGGGTCATACACGGATTTAGGTTCGCGTCTTTTCTGTGGACCAAAAGTTAAGGGCTACAAAGCTTAATTTTGGATTAGACCAGTAACCCGCATACAGGGCTCGGAATCGGTTTTTACTATTTTTTTAATATCTTCTTAAGTATTTGTCACATCAAAAATCAAAATCAAAACATTTATTCTGCAAATAGGCCTCAAGGGCACTTTTACAAGTCAAAATCTATCTAGGTACATCAAATAAAAATAATACAATAATCAAAGTATCATTAATTAAATGTAGTGTTACATGTCAAAAATAAGACTAAGAAACTAATAACAATCGAGATTTGTTAGAGATGTATAAGGTCTCTAAGCGTCAAGATAAAAGGTAATAAAGTAGGTAAACTAATCATAATAAAATACTTTGAGCTATATCTATAACACGTCAACATGAAAATAATAAAATCTAATATCTGGTATCTGGGCGGATCAACTATTCTATGTTGCTCGTTACCATGTTTAAGTCTCCTGAGTCACTCTTAAAAACTCCGATTTTATGGGTCATCTCTTGAGCATGCTTGAAGTCCATATTATAAACATTTTTCTAAGAGACTCGGTTACTGTTATCTCCTCGCTGACGGGACAGAATAACAACAAGGAAAAGTTGATTGACCCATCTCCATTTTTATTTTAAGATTTGTATTTGTTAACCTTCATCTATGATATAAATGACTTAAAGAACGAAATAAATAAAAATAAATAAAAAATATTAGAGAGCAATCTTACACAAATCGAACTAACCCCACAGTAAGCTCAAGAAGGCTTGTGTTATGGGTACTAGACGACGATATATTTAATAGATATAAATACTTAAATACATAGAAAACATCCAAGACTCAGAAACAAATATTCATGCTCATCACACAAATATTTGCCGTGACCGGGATTCGAACCCAGGACCGTCAGCTTCACAGGCAGTTGCACTACCCACTAGGCTAAACCGGTCGTCAAATATCTCCTTAAGTATTTGTCGTATCTCCATTTTTATTTTAAGATTTGTATTTGTTAACCTTCATCTATGAAATAAATGACTTAAAGAACGAAATAATATCGTTAAACGTAATTAACCGAAATTTTTAACCGGTTAATTGTATAAGACGAAACCGGTTTCTGAGCCCTGCCCGCATAAACAGTGTCTCCGTTACTATAAATCCCTGTAATAAAAACATAGCTAACATGCACATAAGCCGTTAACTATTGACCACAGGAGGGACGACTTTTGTTTTTTCAACTAAGTATGTAAAATCACCTATTTGATTTTACCAACAAACTATGGGAAGAGCTGTAGCCTAACAAACCTAACTGCCCTATCTTCCTAACAACCCTAAACAACCCTAAAACCCTACAATGCATAGCCCTAACCATAGATTCAAAATATACATATATATAATAAGTGCGGGAAGTCTGCACCAAGAGACCTAAGGCAACAGACGGAACAGGGTAAAGGTGGGATTTTCTCACTGCCAATCACACAGACTCATGTGACTGATCGTAAACGACGGTTAAAGGTGTCTTGACCACAGTGAGAGGAAACCTTAAGAGTGACAACAGCAATGTCCAAACTAAAAGAGACTTTATTTACAAATTTACAAGATATTTATACTAATTTATACATATGTGTGCGTTAATACGAATAATCCTCTTCTTAGGTGTATATTGTTAAGTCGACAAAACGTGGTCTTAGCACTTTGCCCGCTCTCTGTGCGACTGCAGTTTCTTGTCCCAGATCTTGGTGCTGATGTTGTGTACGCATGTTCAACGCACGTGAACAAAGTATGACCCAGACATCCTTCTCACACTTACTACATTCCCGTAAGTCAGAGAAAGACGCCAAGACGCTGTCATGTCTGACGTGCGCTGAATTATTTAGTGCCTCGAGAAAATATTGTGACGTATCTTGACATGGTGAACTATTTAATATTTAACGTTAGATTTATGTTCTGATTATGGAGGTTTCAAATATTTATGGAGCACAAGTCGGACATGAACAGTATTAATATAAATAGAATTTTACATTATTGAGCAATAAAATTGTGTGGTGCACAGCGGGACTTTATTGTGTGTTGTTCATATTGCGAAATGAACAACAGAGGTTTTGTTTTTTTTATTCTTTATTTAAAGAGTTCAGTCACAATGGCGATTAGTCACAATTTCATAACTATGACATTAGATGTTGACGTTAAATTTTCCTCTTGACATTCAGATTTTATTCTAGAAACTGTCTAGATTATACTATTTTTTATGTTTTTATTTTGTGAATTTATTATACTCTCTTTTGATACATTACAGTAATTCATGTCTTTTTTTAAATTTCATATGCATCAATAAATTGCTCTGAATTAGATTCAATTTATGTAATATATAACTGACGATTTAAAAGTGCTTGTTGCTAGGCCTATTTGAATAAAGAATATTTTGAGTTTGAGTTTAATGCAATTGGGAATTGACATGGCAATGGCAGCCCCCGACGGATTTTTCTGGGCTTGTAAATATACCTAGCAACCAGTTAATCGTTTAGAAAAAAAATGTTTTGTAACGTAGAGATCTACGTCACCGCGAGGCGCGCAGGGGGAGAGCCGCGCCGCAGCCACACGCCGCGCCGCCCCACCGCTGCAGCGTATATAAGCCGCCGCGCGCCCGCATAAAGTTAGCGACACCAGCCGCACGAGACACACCAGCAGCAGACACCGTAGCGGGCCCCCAGGCCGGGGGCTCGCACACCACCAGCAGCATCCGCCGTCCCCCAAATGACGGCCAGAAGCCCGTCCCGCCGTAGCGGTGACGCGACCCGCAACAGCTCCCAAAGCGCCCAGCGCAGGCGGAGCCTCCTAGCACCCAGGAGGGTGCAGAAGAAACCGGGAAAGCATAAAGTTAGAGATCGGTCGGCGCTCGCACGCGCACCCGGCTCTGCCCCCCACCTACCCTTCCGCTCCTTGACTGCCCCTGGCAGCTCGGTTCCCCCGAGTTCGCCGTCGCAGCCCTCTCTCCCCGCTACCCCTGGCAGCTCGGTTCCCCCGAGTTAGCCGTCGTAGTGCTCCCGTTGCTCCTGGCAGCTCGGTTGCCCCGAGTTCGCCGTTGTGACGAATCCGCCCCCACACCGGCACCCGCTGGCGGCTCGGTTCCCCCGAGTCTGCCCTCGTACCGGTTCCCGTCTTTCGCGTATTGCCCGTTCCCTTCCCGCTGGCAGCTTGGTTTCCCGAGCTAGCCGCCACTGCCCCTGGCAGCTCGGTTCCCCCGAGTTCGCCGTCGCAGCGTATCCTAATATACCCGCTCTCCCTGCTCACTACCCCTTGCGTAGGGAACAACCCGGTTTAGGCCCCGTATCGCCCGTGTTTAGGTTTAGGTTTAGATAAGTAGAGTTTGAGATTAATAATCGGGCGTAAGACCCTTTATTGTGATTAAGGATAAAGATTTAGATAAGTAGAGTTTGAGGTTAATAAACGGGCGTAAGACCCTTTATTGTAGTTAAGGATAAATTGGCGTTCTTATTTCTCCCCTACTTCCCGTTAGGTGCTCCTGAACCCGCTGAGTTGCTAGGAAACCTCCCTACACGCCCTACAGGCAGGAGGATATGTGTGTGTGATTAAAACCCACACATCACAGTTTTTATCTATATGTAATTATTTCCTATAGAGAGTCGGGGGATTTTCAAATGCATTATTTAATTATTTTTCATTTGAGAACATCCGTCGGGGGTATTTTCAAAATTTTTAATTTTGCCTTTATTATACCTGCTCTTTATTATAACTGTAAATTAATATTCGGACATAACAAATGTATTCTTATAGTCAGACTTTCTTAAATTTATTTCATAAATTAACATTTTGACATGTAAAAGTGCCCTTGTGGCCTATTTGCGGAATAAATGTTTGATTTTGACGTGACAACGTCTTATAAATTGGTTTGCCGGGTGACACTTCAAGAAACTGCGTTACGCTCCGCTCACGTTATGCGCTCACAATGAGAGCGAGTGAGAGGCATGGTTAGCCCGCCTAAGAGCGAGAGAGATAGACATGCGGGCGGGATGTCGGTATACGGGCGAGCACTCAAAGTCGTTGTCACGTAAAACTTTCGCCCGTATACCGACTTTACAGGCAACCAATAATTTTTTTTGTTTTTTTTTACTACTGCACTTGAGAAATTTTATAATAAACTACCTACAAACGTGACTAATTTATCAATATATCAATAACTATTCTTATAGTCAGACTTTCTTAAATTGTAAATTAATATTTTGACATGTAAAAGTGCCCTTGTGGCCTATTTGCAGACTAAATGTTTGATTTTTGTTTTTTTCTTGACTACTGCACTTGAGAATGCCTGTTACAGTGATTTGTTTCAGTTTAGACGTGCATCCATATTTCCTCTTTATTGAACTCTGAGCCCGGCTCACTCATAAAGCTGTCGCTACTATTGAATGAATTCTCAGGCCACAGCTCTGATTTATGTCCGACTTCAGTTTTGCTATTCACAAACGCGACTCACCCGCAACCAGGGACCGATACCGGTATTTAAAAAAAACCCTGAATCAGCCCAATATTATGGATTATTTTTTGCTCTTTACGTAGGGCTGAATCATGTATTTAGGTAACGTCGTATTATTAGATTGTCCCATTAAAAACGAAATAATGAACCGGTGACCGTAATAATACCGGTATTTTTCTATGGAGAAAATACCGATATCCGATCCCTGCCCGCAACACTCGCTCGGGTACTTTGACCTCAAGCTTCTTTTACACCTCAAATTCGGTTGAAACCAGAGGGGCTACCGCGAACCGAAAACGAACGAAGTTCGAATATCTCCCTCTCTGTCGCACGAATTAGCAAGTGTGACAGAGAGGGAAATTTTCGAACTTAGTTCGTTTTCGGTTCGCGGTAGCCCCTCAGGGATCGTTACCGGTATTTTTACTACCGGTTTTAAATAAGGTATAACCGGCTGGCGAATCACGTAACTGTATGTACTAACGGTAGATAGATTTTACTGACAATTTTGAAGTATGAATGTATGAGCTGACAGTTAAAATATGACATTAAATATATCTAACGGTAGTAAAAAAGTTACGTGATTGCCCCGCGGTTATAATTGCATTTCGCTATTTATATCGCTAAAGCTCTGATTAGCGGTATAATCAAAACCGGTATTCAAATATATTAGCGGTTTCGCCAATTGACAACGATACCTCTAGTTGACACTATACCCATAAAAACCATTACCGGTAATAATAACCCATTTAATAACCTATAATATTGCACCATATTCTTAGAAATAAATGATTGATTGAAATAGATGATTGATTGATCCTCGGTCAAGTGTCCTGTCAATAGGAATTGGTGCGTGGTGTTATTATGGCTGCAATCTCCTCTAAGGGTCTCCTAGAAGCACTTCCCTGTTGTATTGCTGTATTTTTGTAACAACTGCCACCGCCTTCCCCCTTCTTCTATCGGACATCCAGACGTACGGCTGGATACCATCCTTACTTGGTCGAAATTCCTCTTATTCGAACCAAGCGCTTTGCATCATCTTTTATGATGCGCACTTCTAAGGTTTGGAATTCTCTGCCGGCGTTTGTGTTTCCGAGCTCATATAACCTAGACCTTTTTAAGGCACCTTCTGAGTGAGCTCGCTTCATCGTCAGCCTCATCTTTGCCCCCTAGCTAGATGCTGGCCAAGAGCGATCCCATTTTTAATAATAAAAAAAAAACTGCGCCAGATCAGACTTACGCTGGTTTCTCCGAGACTGTCGGTTACCGTTGTGAACGGTCCGTTTGGCTGCGTTCCAGGAGCATTGTTTATGCAAACTAAAGATTAAGAATGAAACAATAACTTACTGATTGCAAGTTTACTGAAACATCTGGAGATGATGTTTGAGTTGAATGTTTGTTAATGTACTTGGTAGGGGTGCGCGGTTGCCGGGAGCATTAGAAATCCCGGAACGGCGGCAACTCGGCCGGGAACATTATTTATGTTGCCGGCAACTTGAAATCCGACTAAGGGCTGTCGGCTTATAATATTATTATTCGAGTCATTCTACTTTTTCATGACCAGTTTTCTATTACAAAACAAATAAATAAATATCAGAGGACAATCTTACACAAATCGAACTAGCCCCACAGTAAGCTCAAGAAGGCTTGTGTTATGGGTACTAGACGACGATATATTTAATAGATATAAATACTTAAATACATAGAAAACATCCAAGACTCAGAAACGAATATTCATGCTCATCACACAAATATTTGCCCTGACCGGGATTCGAACCCAGGACCATCAGCTTCACATGACGACCGGTTTAGCCTAGTGGGTAGTGCCACTAGGCTAAACCGGTCGTCATTAAATCTATGATATACATTAAATTAGTGTACAAAAATAGGATTTCGAAATGGTATCTGAACCTAATAAAAGGAATTTATAGGTAAAAATACTTCAATATTAACATATTGCTGTAAAATGTGGATAACACTAGTAAAAAACATTTTTTCATGAAAATGGTGAGACATCCAAGAACCACTGAGTTACTCGATTTATGGATATTAGTTGTGGTTCGTTAATTACCAAAACTATCGTACCTAAGTGATACAGCAATTAAACCTCTTTCTAAATGACACAAAAATATGAAGTGAGGGCCAAGTATTCCAAAATCTGCATTTAAAAAAAAGTGTCTGAAAATTATGTACATGAAAAAGTAGAATGGCCCATTCTGTGTCATAAAATAACACTTAACATTTAGGTTTAGTTTTAAAGACATTTATTCTCATATAAGATCTACAATCACGTCCATGAGAACATGGTTATTAGACAAATACATGTATTGGACTTGGTTGTTGAAACCGCAAGAATGCAAAATCATATTTAAGGTAGACAACATATACAGTAATAGAAAGTAATAAAAAAAAATTAGTAATAACAGGAATTAAGTCATGTCATTGAATTAAGAATGAAACAATAACTTACTGATTGCAAGTTTGCTGAAACATCTGGAGATGATGTTTGAGTTGAATGTTTGTTAATGTACTTAAGTAGGGGTGCGCGGTTGCCGGGAGCATTTAGAAATCCCGGAACGGCGGCAACTCGGCCGGGAACATTATTTATGTTGCCGGCAACTTGAAATCTATGGCTGTCGGCGCATATTATTATTCTGCGTCATAAAACAACACTTAACATTTACCAGAATTTAACCTGAAATTTAGCCTTTAATCTTATAAAACTCGGGCTAAATGCCGTCTTAAGAGGCCTTATAAATTTTAAAATGTTTTGATTTCAAATTATGACAAAAGTATTGATAATACCAATAAAGTGATTAAAGGATACGATGATTTTATTAAAGTTTTAGATAGTAATATAGCCATCTGTTGATATTGTGTGTAGTGTAATTTAAGCGGAAAAAACAAGTTATTAGCTTGAAAATGATCGATTCAGATTCAGATTCATTTATTTTATAGATGAAAATTACAATATAAATTTGGATTCATGTCAAAAGTATACGAATTCACATCATGACGTTATCATCGACGGTAGGTCATTAATGTATAATATAAATAGGGTATTTCCAAGGGCAGAACCCTGTGGAATACCGATATTTATGTTCCCTGAGTCAGATTGTAGTGGCTTGCCGTCATCGACCAATTTCACGACTTGTTTGCGACCTGACAGAAACGCTGTAAACAGTTTATGGGCATTATCCTCAATCCCATATAAATACAATTTTTTTAACAATAAAGTGTGACTAATAAGATTTGGAGTGATGTTTGAATCGATTGTTCATAATTAAAAAACCAAAAAATACATTAAAAGCAGCTACTTGGATGTCTTCTACGTATTTAATGATCGAAAAAACCAAAATTAAATTTAAACTGTTTATTTCATTGAGTTCATAATAAAGTTACATTTGTTTCTATACTTAACTACTAATCTTAATTATAAAAGATTTTTTGAGTTAAGGGGCCTTCTTACATAATCACTAAGTTAAACTATTACATATATCTTCTATAGTTGATATTTGTTTCGCAGCATGTGCTGTTTGACAATCTATTTATCTATATATGTATGTAACCTATATCTTCGCCTAGAACCCATCATGCTTTGCTTAGTTTGGAACTAGGCTGGTTTGTGTAAGATTGTGTACAAAAAAACGCTCCAACTAGTAGCTCTGACAGCTATAGACGCGGGTTATATTTTGTTTTTAAAATTTACAAGAACTAAACCTAAAAAACCTATACTTACGCTAAACGATAATTACTATCGAACATTCTCACTAAATTTCACGAGAATCGGTTAATATAGGAGAACCGCTGACCATCCGCTAGACAGACATAAGCTGAAACGGAGACGCTACGCTCACGTCGGTCGCTCGGTCAAAAATAGCAAACAAAGTAAAACTAGTTTTAACGGTATATTAGCTAAAATTTATGAGTTTATAAGGACATTATAATTCGCATATCTATTCACATATCTTTCTCTCTTTTATAAGCGTATGTTGAAAAGAGCCAGATGTATAATGGCCGTGGATTATAGGATCCATTATACTACAACAGTACAGTCAGCTGCCATTAAGCACACGTGGCTTCTAAATGAGATTGATCGACGCCGGCGAGCTTACCGCTGTTAAGCTTAGAGGTAGCAAGACTAAGCTCGTTAATAACTACAGCTTTCGAACCACGGCTTAAGCTTTGTAGCAAGCAACAGTTTATATTTAAATTAACTTGTTTATAGCGATTTAATCAAAAGCATGCTAAAGCAATAACTTCAGCATATATTATGCTTGGCTGTATACACATAAGGGGTTTTTTCGTATTCGTAATTATTCAGAATAGTAAAAATAAATAATAATAAATAAATATTAGAGGACAATCTTACACAAATCGAACTAGCCCCACAGTAAGCTCAAGAAGGCTTGTGTTATGGGCAGAGCTCGGAATAGGTAGTGCCTATTTACCTAAACTTCGCGGGAGGACGTAACTAAGAGTGGTTACAACCACCAAAAATAATTACTTCTTTTTATTGAATGTGGGGTTTCCCGGGATTTACTGTATTATTCTAGAGGCTTAATACATTTCTCTTTACTTATAAATCTTGTTATATTGCATATTATTTGTTTAATTACCTTGAAATAACAATCAGTCATTAAAAATATAATATGGATCATATTGAATCAAAAGGATTCCAAAATTTGATACTTTTTAGTTGGCTTAGACAGAATTATACTCCTTTTTTCCATGAGAGGGGACCTGTGTCCAGCATTAGGACGTATATAGATTGGTGATGAGACAGAACTATGATATCGTATAGAAAATTCTGACATTCATTCCGACGTTTCGAGTCCTTTACAGCACTCTTAGTCACGGAATCTATTTTAAATTCATTATACGCGATATAATCGGTTGAAAAATAGTTTTATTTAATATATAAGTACATGTACACCATCATATTAGAAATAAATTAGAATACACCTGTACGATATCTTCTATGCCATATCATAGTTCTGTCTCATCACCAATCTATATACGCCCTAATGCTGGACACAGGTCCCCTCTCATGGAAGAAAGGAGTATAATTCTGTCTAAGTCAACTAAAAAATATCAAATTTCGGAATCCTTGATGTTATTTCAAGGTAATTAAACAAATAATATGCAGTATAACAAGATTTATAAGTAACGCGAAATGTATTAAGCCTCTAGAATAATACAGTAAATCCCGGGAAATCCCGCATTCATTAAAAAGAAATAATAATTTTTGGTGCTTGTAACCACTCTTAGTTACGTCCTCCCGCGAAGTTTAGGTAAATAGGCACTACCTATTCCGAGCTCTGGTTATGGGTACTAGACGACGATATATTTAATAGATATAAATACTTAAATACATAGAAAACATCCAAGACTCAGAAACAAATATTCATGCTCATCACACATATATTTGCCCTGACTGGGATTCGAACCCAGGACTGTCAGCTTCACAGGCAGGTGCACTACCCACTATGCTAAACCGGTCGTCGTCGGTAGTAGATGTAAACCGAGGGTTGAAAGTGACTCATTTCACCCGAAATACTTTGGCGCTCGAAGTGAGAGCGCCAATAGTTCAAGGGTGAAATGTGTGATTTCACCCGAGTTAAACACTACTATTCTGAATAATTACGAATACGAAAAAACCCTTATGTGTATATCATTATATTTCAAAATAAACTAAAAATGATACTAATCGAGAAATGTTACTATTCTATTGACGAATTCTTAAATGATGATAAATTGTGAAATTGAAACGTATTCATGTAAGAATAATAAGTAAAAGATAAAAGTTAAGAAAAATATGTAAGATTTATTCTTCTATCTAGCAATATATCTAGCAAGTCTAGATGTAACGTGACTTTGTTGCTTGGCCAAATAAAGAAACTTAAACTTAAGTAATCCTGACAAGATAAATTGTAATTTTAATACTATTAATATCAGTTTTAGTTTTTAATTCTGTTTTAATGTATTATTAAGTAGTATCATTGTGTGCCCTTACGGGACGTCATGGCCTGACTAATATAACTTTATAACATCTTTACTGAAATGTACATGACTTAGGTATACAATTGAATAAATAAAAAGTCAAAAGTGGTGCCATCACTATCAATGTCTGTATCAGACACATCTTTCAAGCAGTTTATTGGATTTATGATTTTGGTAAAAATTGAATGAAAAAAGTTAAAAAATTAAGAGGCCTCTTAACATTGTATGTTACTCTACACTGTACTCTTACGGATCAGGGATCGGATACCGGTATTTTCTCCATAGAAAAATACCGGTATTATTACGGTCACCGGTTCATTAAATTTCATTTTTAATGGGACAATCTAATAATACGACGTTGTTACCTAAATACATGATTCAGCCCTACGTAAAGAGCAAACAATAATTCAAAATATTGGGCTAATTCAGGGTTTTTAAAATACCGGTATCGGTCCCTGTTATGGATTCGATGAGTAATCGCAAGTGCACCCCTGTGCCTTTACCATGAGTTTACATGACCATACTCGCTAGCGACTGCGTAAAAAATTATATGGGCAAAAGTACAGCGCCTCTGGCGGATACACAATAGCACTAAGAATCGGCATACTAAATCGTTTACGCAGTCGCTAGCGAGTACGGTCATGTAAACTCATGGTAAAGGCACTGAGCTGTTCTGTCGAACGTTTATCCGTCGTGTTTGTCAGCCGTAAAAAGACATTGTGCGCTAGCTTAGGTAAGCTGTGGACAAACAGTCACTTGTTTGTGTTGTTAATTGGGTCATTGTCAGATTTAGGTTCGCGTCTTTTCGGTGGACATATCAAAAGTTAAGGGCCAAAAAGCTTAATTTTGGATTGGTCTAGTAACCCGCATAAACGGTGTTTCCATAACTATAAATCTATGTAATAAAAGCGTAACTTACATGTACATAAGCCGTTAACTATTGACCACCGGTTGGACAACTTTTGTTTTTACAACTGAAAATGACCGAATTGATATTTGCACGATTCGTACAGTTTATTCATAAAACCAATTTATATGATAATTCTGACATTTGATATGAAAATAATAATTATTAAATGAATTAAAAAATTGAAATAAAAACAACTATACCTAACTAAAAACTAAACATTAAAAATTAGGTCCCCTCAGGATGGTGCCCATACCGCAGGCAGCAATCCCGCGCTGGATTGCGATGGCAATTCTTTGCGCGAGAAAACTGCCTGCGCGTGGTTCACCTGTCGCCTCCATCAGCCGCTTACTAAGCTCCCTGTGGAGTCCCCGCGCGCACCTGCCCCATGGGCCGAGTGTCTCGACCCCAAATTATTTTTTTTAAACTACGTCAGTGGCAAATTAGTTCAATGTCTGCTTGATGGTAAGGAGATACTTGCTTCAGACAAATCATAGGCTAGTAGCCAACCCTTTATTATTATAGAGAATATGAGCGATATGATGTTCAGATGTTCCCTAGGCGGAAAGTATACCTAATTTCCACCACGCATAGCATATTTAAAGTTTTTTAAGACAATTCCGTAAAAAAGCGGCAACATTTTCCACCGCCTAATCCTGAACAGATTTGCATGATTTTTAGAAATGTTGTAGATATACATGATGTTAGGAATCGATTAAAGTCAACCACGTTGTCGCCTGAAGTACTAATTCTGCGAGAAATTAGCGCCAAACAGCTGATAGCGACGACTCTCTCTATCGCACGCGTGGCACAAGATCCCGACGAGTAAAACAGAAAGAATATTCCTAAAGGCCTGTTCTCGCCTTGCATGACATGACATTTTAATGTATATAATTATCATGCATGCATTTGACAATACATCAAATGTGATACCAACTTTCACATGCCTGTTAAGGCTAAACATATTAAGGAACCTAAGATTAATTGTAACATCTATATTTGTACCATATGTTTAAAGTGAATAAAACGTTTACTCATTCATTCATTCATTCACTTATTTATTCATTCATTCATTTATTCATTCATTCATGATAACAATAGTCTTAAAGTATGAGACATAATATTTGCATTCGAACCCGGATTTTATAAGTGAAGCGGTATTTTAAATACTACCTAAATATTTGAGTGAGATAACTAGCGTGTCTGAACGCGCGTTGCCCAGTGGCGGATTAGCCATATAGCAAGAGTAGCAAATGCTACGGGCCCCGCGAATTAGGGGCCCCGCGCACCCACGCTGTCTGACCCTATTATAAAAAAGTATCTAAGTATCTTCCGGTTGGAGTATATTCATGTTGGACACAACATGTTGTCGACTTGAAAAATCTAATAAAACGTCTATTGTGGGGCCAGGTTTTTATAATAGACTACCCGAAACAATTAAAAATATTGAGAGTGACGTAACATTTATAAATAATTAAAAAAAACGGCTAACGTCGAAGGCCTTCTATGACATAGATGAATATGTAAATCAAATTTGTTGCATGCTTCTGTAATTGTAATTTTTTTTTTGACATTTAATTTCACTATGTAATAATTTAAATAATGTAGGTACCTAATCTAATTGAAATATTTATTTTTTATTTAATGGACTAAATTAAATTATTATAACAATCTTCTGACATGTAAAATTTCTGTATATTTTATGAATAAATAAATATGAATATGAATATGAATATTCTCCAAGATAGCGGCGGCTCTAGAAGGTCCTAACCTGGGGACTTGGGGACGAAAATAAGGCCATCAATAAACATTCGTACCAGATTTCATCAAAGTTACGAACGTCTCGAGGTTTTGCTTCCTCGACTGGGTTGTAACCAGGTGACGGCTAAAATACTTACTAAGACACCTTTCCCCAAAAAATATCTCCATACGCGCACTTCCCTACAGGACGTAGTCCGGTCCCACTCATATTTGCCCAAATTAAATCCAGAAAAGTTTGTTTGTAACAGTTTTGTTTCATTTTAATACCATAAACTTGAAAACCTAAAACAAACCAGGGACGCTTGATAGAATTTGCTACAGGCCCCGCGCTACCTTAATCCGGCACTGGCGTTGTCTATAAAAACTAAACAATCTCGGAATGTGAAAACCAAGTCTGGAATATACCCCTCGCATATTGTTAGGTTGATTCTATTGCAAGTTATAATTGCTTTTGAATGGAGTTTGTGTATGTCTTCTGAGTGCAGGGCAGTTGGTAATGAACATATGCACCTAATAACTTCTGCCTGTGGCAGGCATTGAGCAAATACAATTTAATTAGAATATTGATTGAATCAGCCACTGCTGCTGAGCGGTAAACAGCCATAGCGGTATACTCACACCTCAGTTTTTTTTTATACAATGCCAGTGGCAAACTAGCGTACGGTCCACCTAATGGTAAGCGGCCATCGCAGCCTATAGACGCCCGCAACTCCAAAGGAGTCACGTGCGATTTGAGGATGCACTGTGTTGACAGCAGAAGGAACACATTTAGGTCCCTCGCTCTAAACACAGTGCATCCTCGGGAGCTCTGGCAACCTTGCTCACCTCCAGGAACACAACACTACATATTTGTATAGTAAATAATGTTATTATGGCTGTGGTCTTCTGCAAGGCGGAGGTACTTCCCCAGTTGGGCTGCTCCAACTTCGAGGAAGATGACATTCTGTTGATCTCAGATTCAGTTGAAACCGCTCAACCAACCTCACTGGAGCGCAAACTCTTAGAGTATTCCAGTGTTCCGAACTACACGCGTGGTTGTGTCGGAGTTTTTCCCCTGGATTTTCCTAGCCAACCGCGCACTCCTATCGCTTTATTGGGCCACAGTCAGGATTAAAAAAAAAATATTAAAAAGACCATAGCGGTGAATACCAGGATAATCATGTTACTTTATCTACTAACGTTAGGCATAATTTAATGTCATTTTTTGACATTAGCTCAGAGTTATTCTTCAAAATTTACAACCTTGAGTACATACAATTACATGGTTAGGATGCAGAGGCGGTAAAGTACGCGATTTTTAATCTCGAGGCCGCATTTTTCAAAAATCTTATGTAAGAAAGACCGGAGGCTTCCGACACGGCAACAATACAAACACAAACTAAGGACTCTGGAATGTTGCAATACGGCGCTGATGAGAAAAAGTATTTTTGTATGGCACCGAAAATATTTAATAAAATTCCTGACGCAATTATGTCGCTTGACATACATAATTTTTAAAAACAACTGACGTTATTCCTTATTGACAAATGTTACTATTCTATAAATGGTTTTTTAGTGAAACTACTAACACAGCTTTGTATTAATATCTAGTAGGTACAATTATTTTATTTGAGTATGCGTTTGTATGAAACTAATGTAATAGTTGTGTTTAAAGTACATACAATGTTTAGTTATTTAATTTTATAGTGCACCAATTACATGGTAGATGGCGGTGTTACATTCGGAAACACGCTAACGAAGTTTTCACGTGGATTGTATAAAGCTCCCTGCCAAATACGAATTAAATGAGTTATAAGTTGTCAAGGAAGTGTTTCATTACAAAGGGTGTTAAGTGCAGTTGCAGTGACGTAGTGAGTAAACAGGTTGTATGACATATAGACATGGGCAAAATGTGTCACTTTAAAGAAAAGAGTGAAACATATCTTTCAGCTCCCGGGATATATATCACTGTTATATATCTTTATATCCGTATGCATTCGTCGATCAGTAGCTCCGTAGCTCTCTAGCTCTCGCCACGCAACGCGACTCGCTCGGCCGCTCACCGCTCAATTTTACGTCGTGAATTACGGATCGAGATTGATTCGAATGAATCTATCTATCAAGTAGATCAGTAATTCACTAAGAGCTATAGATTTATTTGTAGTGTATCTACGCTGGTAGATTTTTTATTTTAGTAGGTATTTAACTGTACGAAGCATTGAGATTAGTAGTTAGTTCAATACAATAAATAGGTACGTGGAACCTACCTACCTGGTGCGATGTGATGTCGCTATTGCAAAGCAAACGATACCGGGAGCGAGGGAGTTGTACGGATATACAGATATACTGACATACTCGGATTTTGAAGGATATGAAGAGTGATTCGTGCGGGTGGAGCGATTTATATCTTTTTTATATATCACTCCGGAGTTACCCATGTCTAATGACATATACGTTTATTATACAACATATATAAACCACACGAAGCGAATTTTTGTACACCTGCATCATGGGTAAAACATAGTGCTCAACCGTATCTGTCTATGTACCATCTTTCACTACCTATATTTTCGGCTTGTGCGCGCTCTTTCACTGAGCGGATCGCTCCTGACTAGTACATTCGCTCAAATGTACTAGTTAGGTCTTTTAAGGCGCGATTAAACGACGCGGGCTAGCCCGATCCTACGCGAGCCGAGCCGTCCGTGGAGATGCGGCTCGGCTAAATACGGAAGCAAACCTGCTCGTTTAAACGACGCGGGGTAGCCCGATCCTACGCGAGCCGAGCCGTCCGTGGAGATGCGGACAAAATAGGTCTTCCTTCGTCGCGCGCTCTGTGACATCTGTTTAGACGGCGCGTATTAACACAAGCCGAGCCGCAGATGGCGCGCGCGCCTTTGATCTGTGTCGAAAAAACCGACAAGTGATGGATCGTGCGAACTTTGCCGAGCCGCGCCGAGCGCAGTTGTTTACACAGCGCGTGGCGCGGCGAACCGCGAGCGGAGCCAGGCTCGGCTCGCGTGTTTGCGCGCCGTTTAAACGCCGCTTTAGTTCTTTTAGTACACCGAAAGAAACGGGTCTATTTGTTCTCGTCTGACAGAATTGAATGAACGAACTATATGTGTGTGAATGAATGACCAGTAATCGAACGGGATCATGATCCGTTTTTAAAGTAGTACAGATCAAATTCGTCATGTTGTTACTCCCGCGTGATTCTTAATTAGTTCACACAAGTTTCGTTTCATTCGCTCGCTCCAGTCGAGATTTCGAGAGCCGTTCAGTTTCGTTCACTCGTTTTCACAGGTTCGGTCATCTGATCGGATATTGTTGTTTCGCTCCGCATGTACTAAATGTACTAAGAGCAGAAACGTTACGGAATAGTTCACTCTAGTACAGTGTTGGGAATTAGGTCTGTTAAGTTCTTAGTACATGTACTACACAAGCCTACTATGTTTAACAAAAGTAGATATTCTGATTCTGAAATAGGTCTCATTTGTTAATTAACAGTGTAAGGTCAGAAAGCAGTAGATTTAAAGTGAGGGAGGTAGATACCTATCGTTACCTCACCAAAACTTCCGCGGAATAATTGTTTTAAACGCGTTCGGTTTTCGAGGTGTTACTCTGAAAGAGTTGGAAACGTTCGGTCGGTTTGCGGGGTGCCGCCGACGCTGTTTAAATGCAAAACATATCCGGTTCGAAGGACCATTATAAAATTCACTGTAATAGGGATGAGGACTGACAGTGAAATCAGCAAGTTTGATGAAAACGAAAGTTAGAAGTTAGAAAAAGGAAATACAAACTGCTCAGGATTTTAAACTGTACTTAAGTACGGTTGCCAGTTGTGTTACACTTTTAGCACCGTCTAGGATCACGTGTAGGATTTTTAGAATAAAGGAAAAATTGGAAAAATTTGGGCACCGAGCAGGATTCGAA
Source organism: Epiblema foenella (assembly GCA_963556455.1). Classification (NCBI taxonomy): domain Eukaryota; kingdom Metazoa; phylum Arthropoda; class Insecta; order Lepidoptera; family Tortricidae; genus Epiblema; species Epiblema foenella. Next base: position 25,442,977 of record OY747101.1, on the reverse strand, counting down.
CCTGCGACCTCCCGGCACTCGCGGCTAGTCGCTCTATCCAACTGAGCTATAGGTGCAATCGCCACCCAGTCCCAAATTCATCAACCGTTCCATGGTATTAAGCAGTACCGCTGCTAACGTAAACTATATTTTATACAAATTTTTCAATTTTTCCTTTATTCTAAAAATTTGAGTATGGGATGGCAACTGACGGTTCTCAATATGATTTGAGACTTTAGTGCCGTTAATGAAGCATGAGCCTCCTGGCAGATGTCGCTGTACGCCTCCCTTAAGGCGTTTGTATAAAATATAGTTCACGTGTAGGCTCCAAAGGAGTCACGTACGCGTTGCCGACCGTTTAAAAAATTTGAGTATGCACTGTGTTGACAACAGAAGGGACAAATTTAGGTCCCTTGCTCTCAACACAGTGCATCCTCAGGAGTTTTGGGAACCTTGCTCACCTCCAGGAACACAACACTACATACTTGTATAGTATGGCTGTGGTCTTCTGCAAGGCGGAGATACTTCCCCAGTTGGGCTGCTCCAAATTCGAGCAAGATGACATTTTGCTGTGCCCTACCTCTCACTACTACTGTAAAAAGTGTGTTTTATACTGTAAAAAGTCCAAGGCGACAGAGTTACTGAACAATTTTAATGAATAAATCCAAAGCTACCGATTAAAAGTGTCTTTTAATAAAGAAACCGGGAACTTGTTAACTTCGTCGCCTCCATTAACGCTCAACTATCTCGGACCGGTACAAGCTGTATCTAGTGATGTGCCGTGGGAATATTCTCAGGAATATTCCCAAAACAGGGGAACATTAAGTAAGTAAGTAAGTAAGTATCTTTATTCGCATAAGACAGAGTACAATAGGATCTTAGTTATAGTGTTTAGAACTAACTATCTCGTCACGCGGTGACATGCAAATTTTTAGTTATATCTAGGTTTTGGTCATTAAAAATAACAGCAATGCACAAACATACATGGCAGGTAGTATTAGTATTAAGTACATAAGCAACCAATCATTAATTTAGCATTCATCAAAAAATAATAACAATAATAAGTATATAAAAAAAAAACTAATATAATAATGTCAAAAAAAAAAAAACAAATGGAATGTCAATATTAAATTCACTGAGTCACAATTGAAGTTATGTCTTACAATATATAGTCACTTGGCATAAAATTCTCACATTTGTGTTCTAAGAATTCTTGGACTGAATAATAACATTGTTCTGTTAACCACTTGCTCAGTTCCTTAATAAAAGCTTTAGTTGGTAACTTCTCAATTGATTTAGGAATGTGGTTATAGATCTTGCTAAGCATATAAAACGCATTACTCTTAACAATAGTCAGTTTTGTTACTGGTAAACACAAAGGCTTATGAGTTACAGTACGCTTGTTGTGATTATCTTTTACATTTCATTTTTTTTTTTTTCATTGCAATACAGATTGGGCAAATTATTTGTGTGTGAATGAATGACCAGTATAAACGAACGGGATCATGATCCGTTTTTAAAGTAGTACAGATCAAATTAATTAGTTCACACAAGTTTCGTTTCATTCGCTCGCTCCAGTCGAGATTTCGAGAGGCGTTCAGTTTCGTTCGGTCGCTTTCACAGGTTCGGTCATCTGGTCGGATATTGTTGTTTCGCTCCGCATGTACTAAATGTACTAAGAGCAGAAACGTTACGGAATAGTTCGCTCTAGTACAGTGTTGGGAATGTCTTTTTAGTTCTTAGTACATGTACTACACAAGCCTACTATGTTTAACAAAAATAGATATTCTGATTCTGAAATAAGTATCATTTGATAAAAGTAAGTTAGTTAATAATAAAGTACTCAGCAGAATTAAATGACTTTTGACAAAAACCTCATGTTATACCTACTAGATACACGTAATTCATGTTTTATATAATAAAATTTAAGCTATGTTTCGATGACAAAGTCGTTTCTCTTTTTGTGATAGATACCGTTTCTGAGTATTATGTTTCTGTCTCTTTCTTTCAATGGCTGTCTCCCTTCCTCTAAAAAGATAAAACGTGTTGCACTTGTTCAGTCTTCTAACGTATCTGGTGCTATCAACATGTGCGTAGATGTGCTTGAAATGAATGCATAAAAAATTGTCGGATTGTCCTAGTATTTATATCGTAATAAGTACTGCACCGTTACAAAAACCAAAGTACATGATTTACTGTGATTTTTAATGAAACTGTGATGATTTGTATAGTTATTGCTAATAAAATTTAATTTTCTAAAAAAAATGATTCAACTTTCCTAGCAACTACGGAAATATTCCTGGGAATATTGGGAATATTCCTGGGAACATTGGGAATATGCCCCGGAAATATTGAGAATATTCCCGGGAACATTGGGAATATACTTTCGCAAGCGAGTTACACTGTTTAATGTCTCGGTAAATAGTTTAATGAGTAACGTTTTGATATAGTAGTAGTAGTAAACTCTTTATTGTACACAATAACAAAAATTACAAATACAAAAAGAAATGGTATGTACAAAGGCGAAATTATCCCTTTAAGGGATCTCTTCCAGTTAACCTTTGAGCAAATGAGAGAAGAAATGAACGGAGGTAGACAAATTCAGCAACCTGTACAACAAGGTATAAAAAAGACAAGAGATATAAAACGTACATACATATATAATGTATTATGGAAAAGTATAAATATTTGTGTAAACGATATTAAGAAGGACATTATAGCCTGAGCAAAACAAAAGGTAAATATTTTATGAAATTAGCCAGAATCACAAAGCCACAGTTTTTTCAAACCTCAATCACACAATATGTAAAATTATACACTTTCAAAATTCCCCAATGTTCCCTTTGTGTGGGAATATTCCAGGGAATATTCCCACTTTGGGAATATTCCCTGGAACGGCACATTACTAGCTATATCGGTACTTGTACCAGTACGGTACCGTAACGATAAGGCTACAATGGCGGTTGTTGATGAGTTTTAAAGCTATTTCTTGTTGAGTTTGAACTGTTGTCTTTGTGTGCATACAAGGGTGCGATGTTGCAATGAAAAGTTAGCGAAGATTGCGAGTTTGCGGAGGTTTTTACGTTTCACAGTCGATAGCAATTAGGACTAGAATGCGCGTGTTTTATAGTGTTTCTTTACAAAATATACTCATTATTAGTGTTAGGAGTTTCGGTGGCAAATTTCACAAAGGTATTATTATTATTATTGTTTGTTGCGGGCCTTCGTTGCCGCCTCGACCAGTATTGATCTACTGTGGCAGCCCTTAAAGTTCTTTGCTTATACCCGTTGCCTCCAGGAATTTCCAGATTCTTTGGGTCGCAATCTGTTGCATCTCCTCTGGGGGCATGATGTGCCTCCCTAGGTAGATATTTCTTTTGCGCATAAGTGGTCCACAGGAGCAGAGGATATGGATGGCGGTTTCCTCCGACTCTTGGCAGAATCTGCATGATTCGCTTTGTTTCACAGAGGTAAATGGAGTCGCCTAACTTTTTTTTTTGATTAAACGAATAACGATTAAATGATTAATTTTTCAATATACTCCTTATAATTATAAACTATCTTGCGAGCATTACCTACTTATACCACGATAACACAGGACTACTAATAACACAAGTATGTAAGAAAACATTTTTTAATAAATTTATTTATATTTACTTATTACATACGTACAAACATGTCACCTAAACAGTCGGGACAGTATAATGTTTGTACCTGCCGCCAATTATACAATTCGGTATCACAAACATCATACTCCCTATGTCCACATCTGGAGCAAACTTCGGTAAAAACCAACCTTTCTACGTCTAGGTCTATATCTTTTGATGGTAATAAATAGTTTTAAGTACTTGAAATTTACGAGTACCTACCTAATTAATGTGTCATACTAAGTACTTCAGGTAAATGAATAATTAATATTTATTTATTCAAATCTTAAAAAGTTAATCATAAAATCGACTCCATTACCTACTGTGTGAAATTTGCCACCGATACTCCGAACACTGCTCATTATATTGCTTTATTTCGAGGTCTTACATGTTTTAAAATGTTTTGAATTCAAAGCTGTCTGTGTAGAAAGAAAGAAAGAAAGAAACATTTATTCACAGACACAGAAGACACACATACAGAATGTAACAAAACTAGTGAGGATTCGTTTAAGGGCATATGGCATATTCGATATCGTGTTCTAATTAGGAAAAAGAAGAAGAAACAATTTTTTCATGCAATAAATTTTTGGCTTTTCTATGGACAGTTGGCTGACTTGGACGACCTGCCCCATAGAAAAAAAAATCTCGCGTCAAAAAAATTTTTCTTCTACCTTTTCCTAATCAGAAGACGATACCGAATATGCTCTTAAACTGATCCTAACTAGTTTTGTTATATATATATCCTGCATATGACAAAAATGATAAATTAAGAAAAACATATACACAAGCCACATAACATCGGGGATTGCAGTACCGCAAATCCGCGTAACTGGCACTGGTTAATACCGCGTATAAAAAATGTAGCAAAAAATCCTTTAAAATCCTTTAAATAAACGTTTTAAGCTTCCCTGTAAAGTTGGGTGTTGTGTAAGATACGCAGTATATATCGGTGCTAGTTACGCGGTATTGCACTATGGGTGTTGTGTAGATACGCAGTATTTACCAGCGCTAGTTACGCGGTATTGCACTATGGGTGTTGTGTAGATACGCAGTATTTACCAGCGCTAGTTACGCGGTATTGCACTATGGGTGTTGTGTAGATACGCAGTATTTACCAGTGCTGGGATACTGGTAAATACTGCGTATCTAAATCTGTAAATACTGTACTGGGATAACGCTAGGATGATGATGATGACAAAACTGTCGAATTGTATTACCTAGCCGCGATTACAATAGTATTAGAGACAGTATTTCAGATACTTACATCAAAGTGTATATGAAATGTCTGCTATTCCGAGTGTAAACTAATCCCGCTCTCGTAATACTTGTCCCACGATAGTCAGCTAGCACAGATTGCCGATGGGCAGAGCCCGAACTGAAACTCGCGACGGTCGGAATAATTCATTAGAGCGAGCCGACCGCCCGCCGCGGACAAAGCAAGTAGACAGAATAGTAGAAACTACAAACTGTGCATTGGCTCGGAAAACCGCTCGTTTTAAAATCAAAAATCAAAATCAAAACATTTATTCTGCAAATAGGCCTCAAGGGCACTTTTACAAGTCAAAATCTATCTAGGTACATCAAATAAAAATAATACAATAATCAAAGTATCATTAATTAAATGTAGTGTTACATGTCAAAAATAAGACTAAGAAACTAATAACAATCGAGATTTGTTAGAGATGTATAAGGTATCTAAGCGTCAAGATAAAAGGTAATAAAGTAGGTACACTGATCATAATAAAATATTTTGAGCTATATCTATAACACGTCAACATGAAAATAATAAAATCTAATTCTTTTCTAATTCTTGTTTTCTGGACGATTTCATGTGTAAACGAATGGTTACAAATCTCGAACCAAAAACGAAGTATGTCCCTCTCTGATGCTGGAATATTAAGTGCGACAAAGCGGCAGATATATGGCAATAACTTTGCAAGTTTATCTTCACTGTATGACATTAATTTTGTTATAATTGTAAACTCGAAATTATTATTCCTTCTTGAACTGTTAATTAATATTTTGACATGAAAAATGTATTACTTATTATAGTCAGACTTTCTTTTTTTTTTTTTTTCCATGGCTTTCACTCCTTGCTGACTTTGGCAAGGGGTATTTCGCCAATGTCGCCGTATACAGACATATCACACGAAAGGAGAATGATTCAGACTTTCTTAAATTGTAAATTAATATTTTGACATGAAAAATGTATTACTTATTATAGTCAGACTTTCTTAAATTGTAAATTAATATTTTGACATGTAAAAGTGCCCTTGTGGCCTATTTGCAGAATAAATGTTTGATTTTGATTTTGATATATTATTTCATTTTCGGTTCGCGGTAGGCCCTCTGGTTCGGTCTTTAAATACTTCCGCTACATCATATGTCGGTAAGTTATTTAAAATCTACTGTTTTACCAAAATCCCCAGAAATATTGTATCTTGACTTCTTGATATCATGGGTAGAATGTTAACTGCCAAAATTTACATAATGAATGAATGGCGTCTTGTTGCAACATTAAATAATATACGGTGGACGATCCCAATAGTTGATACATGTTGTTCGATTGTGATTTGTGAGAAGTTGTTTCAAATATCATGTCCTATGTTGATGAGAAAAATACAGTTATTTTTTTTATACAAACGCCTTAAGGGAGGCGTACAGCGACATCTACCAGAAGCCTCATGCTTCATTAACGGCATTAACGTCTCAAATCATAATGAGAATCGTCAGTTACGATGCGCCATCCCATACCCAAATTTAGAATGAAGGAAAAAAGGAAACGCTTCAAGGGAGGGAGGGGAAGGGGGCATTTGTATAAAAAATAGTTTACGTTAGCAGCGGTACTGCTTAATACGAAGGAGCGGTTGATGAATTTGGAACTGGGTAGAAAGAAAGAAAGAAAGAAAGAAAGAAACATTTATTCACAAACACAGAAGACAAACACACTACAAAAAAAACAGCAACAGAAAAAAACAAACCACAACATGTGTGTCCCCGCGGCAGTGAAACGGACACTGGCTCAGCATTATGCTGAGGTGTCAGACACCTACAGAGCTGATTTTCAGCTAGTACCGTCGGTGACTCACGGACCGCCATACACTAAATAATAGCCAAAAGGGTAGCGATTGCACCTATAGCTCAGTTGGCTAGAGCGACTGGCCGCGAGTGCCGGGAGGTCGCAGGTTCGAATCCTGCTCGGTGCCTAAATTTTTAAATTTTTCCTTCATTCTAAATTTAAATATGTATACGTAAACTTTTGAGTAATTCAAATAAGTACCTAATAAGCTCACGAACTATTCAATCTCTTGAGAAATAAACTGATACAAACTTGCTGTGATCCCAGAGCTGGCTCGTTTATCGAACAAAGGCTCAGCATTGCTGTGCAGCGGGGAAACGCCGCCAGCATCTTAGTTTCATTTTCGCCAATGAGCGACCTTTTATATTTCATTTATATTTAATAATTAACGTTAATTTAGAACTAAATTAGATTTAGAAATATATAATTCAGTGAACTCATTGTAATACATGTTTACATACAGTACCCAATCAATTACAAATAGTGGAAATATAATATAAATACCAAAATGTAATTTCCCTACATTGGCAACGTCACACTAGCAGAACTCCACTTAAATATTCACAAACATTAACCGTTTATTAATAAAGTGACCACGCTGTCCTCTCCGAGTACAATACCTGGCACTGCGAACAGTTTGATAAACTAATTAACAACTGGACAGGCCAAATAAATTGCGTTCGCCGGCAAATTGAGCCCGCTGTCGCTACAACTTCTGTAACAATGTACAATTGAATTTGTTGAAATTATTATTTTATTTTTGTTTTCTCTGGTCGCGAATATTGTTCACTTTTTTATGACGTTTGATAAGTTTCTTTGTCATACAGTACACAGGAGCCCGTTTTATGTAGAATTTTCAGTCCTATATAACTGGCAATATTGAAGTGTTTGTCATGCGCCAAGAACCATTTGACCATATATATTTTTACTATATATTTTATTTTTCATACTTATTTATTTCTGGTTATATTTGATTATTATCCAAAGGAAGCGATCACTCTTTAGCGAATGCCGTCTTTTTTTTTGAACCTGACTGTGGCTTTATAACGATAGGAGTGCGCGGTTGGAGAGTAGCCTGGGGAAAATCCAGGGGAAAACCTCCGGCACGACCACACGTGTGGTTTGGAACACTGGAATACTCTAAGAGTTTGCGCTCCAGTGAGATTGGTTGAGCTGTTTCAACCGAATCTGAGGTGTTGGTGGAATCGAGCTACTGGGATTTTGGTCGCTGGTTCACTAAACCTATCCTAGCTGAGAAGAGTCTGCTGGACTCTTAAACCGACCTGGGTCGGACTGACTTCATTTTACCACTGTTGCTTCTGAATAAATGCACACATGAGGTATATCTGCCGCGACATTTTTCAATTCAATTCAATTCAATCATTTATTTATAAAATTTTACATTTTACACGTCAAATAAATATATGTGATTACATTAGGTACATTATCATAATACAGGTTATAGTGCAAGGCTGGGCAAGCGAACCGATTCCATTTTGAAATGTAAAACCTACTTAGCGCAGGTGTTAGCTCTCGAAAAAGGCATCGAGTGTGTAGTAGGCGTTGGATGCCAGTTTCATTTTAAGTTTTTTACTGAAAGATCCATAGCTAGTAGCTTGTCTTATTTCTAGCGGGATTTTATTATATACCTTGGGTCCTACCGTGTGTATACACTTTCTGGATTTGGCAAGTCGTGTTTTCGGTGGATAAAGTTCACCGTGCCTTCTTGAATTCGCATTACTGCGGGTCGGAAATTGTTTTAAATTGCGTTCCATTATTAATTCGTTGTGCGAGAAATTTAGATCACTGGGGGCCGATTTTGATACTATGATGATTTTACAAATGTCGAGTGGAAAGCCGAGCGTTCGACACTCAAAAATCGGCCCCCTGAAATGTAATAGTCGGTGTGGTGTGTGCTTTTAAAGTATAAACCTCTTTCAAAAGCCTTATAAATGTATCCCATTTTAAACGTAAAAATAAACAATGTTACAGCTGGTAGTCGCACCACGTCGGCCATTCATCACTCCACTCTGAGTTGAATGCGACAAGGTTCCTCGGGGTCCGCCATAAGGAAGCATAACAACCCTTTTGGATTAACGGCAGGGTTGGGAGACGGTAACTCTTTAATTTATCGCGTCACGTAGCCAGTGCTGGTTGGAGACCGCGGGCCATACAATGGGATAGCATAAGAGCTTGAAAGCTTGAAAAACTTTCTTTCTTTCTTCTTAAAAGTGACTAAACCAAATCATTTATTCCATAAATTAACCAACTAATGTACTATTAATCCAAAAATTAAATCCGCAACATGCTTCGTCAAATTAACTTAACATAAAGGACCGCCCCGGATCGTAGATGGCTCGAAAGTTCCCATAACCCCGGCGGCGTCGCCACGCTGAATGGCCAAAGAGATCTGTTGAGCCAAGAACGAACCGGACCGAGGATCGCATCCCCTCTCCCTCAGCCGTCGACCCAAATCCCTGACAAAGTCCCTGGCCTCCGCACCCCACGGTTCCGCCGTCTCCACCGCCACTGGCACGAAGTCGTACATTGGTTCCAAGGCAGAGTACTTCACATCATCTTAAAATACTTTAGAGCATTTTTATCCTTTGAGCTAGTTCTTTGAAAGGTACGCCAAGCCGTTGATCTCGGTTACTGTCTATGATAGCAGTCGTTAAGCCGAGACGCTTTCCGGCGGCTTGAGAACTTCTAACAGTTATGTTGCCCACTCACTTGACATGCCTAATTCAAGCTCTGGTTTCCCCTCGGGTTGGAAGGTCAGATGGCAGTCACTTCCGTAAAAACTAGTGACTACGCCAAATCTTTGGATTGGGTATCGGACCCCGGGTATCCTTCAGGATGCAACTGTACTGGGATAACGCTAGGAAGATGGTGAGCTAGTTCTTTGGGGAAAATTTTGACACCTCAACCTCACCCTTCTGTCGTAAAATTCGACGTGGCTATATATAGGTAACTATGATGCAGGGTGTGCATGGTCTAAGAAAACAATCCGGATCGTGACACCCCATGCGTCACTGTCGACGGGACACTCACACTTTTTTTTTTAATTAAAAATGGGATCGTTCTTGGCCTCTAGCCAGGGAGCAAAGATGAGGCCGACGATGAAGCGAGCTCACCCAGACGATGCCTATTCACTCGTGCCTTAAAAAGGTCTAGGTTATATGAGCTCGGAAACACAAACGCCGGCAGAGAATTCCAAACCTTAGAAGTGCGCATTATAAAAGATGATGCAAAGCGCTTGGGTCGTATAAGAGGAATTTCGACTTACGTCCGCATACCATCGATAGGTCGATGCTGGCTGATGACGTAGCTCGTGTCGCTCACACTACTAACCGATGCACCAGATTGCCATACCTGTCACAGTATATTATTGTATCATGAGGGCGTTGCACACGCAGCATGGTCTAGAGACACCTCTGCTCTTTAGTCGCGCATCGGTAGAAAGTCCATGACTTCCATATGACAGAGGCCACGGAACTCGCCTAAGAACCGCAGAGAAAAAGAAGACCTCCTCTCAGCATCACAGATAACTCACCATTCGTGAACCTTGCAACGGGGTAAGGTCTACCAATGGTCAGTTATGTGTGATGCTTATGATACAAACGTGAGCTAGATGTAGCGTAGCTCCAGCGGGCTCATTATGAGACCCTGGATGAGACTTTAGTCACCCAGACGACAGGATACCTAATCCGATTAAACTGTAAGAGTATTAAAACTACATGAACGAGTAAAGGACACGTGTGAAAGAAATTTGTAATTTTGCTTTTACAAGCGAAATTAATTTAGTTTAAAAACTCGTTAAAGCCTGAATGGACCTTAACGAAGTTGGTAATTTTCCTGTAAGTTCTGGAACGTGTGCATTTGCCACCTTCGCTGCAGTTGGTCTAATAAAGTTTTAGAAGACACGTTTAGCTAGTAAGTCTAACTGTCTCATTCCTCCCAGTGGAATAATTTGAAATAGGAACTATCGGAGCCCAATTAAGGCGAGTTTAGCTAACATTTGAACGATCTTGTGCAATTCCTTGCCAGTCTTTCGAGTCATTTGCCTTGTTTTGCTCAATCGCGATTTTAATTTGTTTTTGAACCTGACTGTGGCCAAATAAAGCGATAGGAGTACGCGGTTTTAGAGTAGCTTGGGTAAAATCCAATGGAAATTTCCAACACGATCACGTGGCCTAGAAGGCAAAATAAAGGGAACAAGAGGGAGAGGAAGACCCAGAATACCATACATGGCACAGATGAAGGAATGGTGCTGTAGCCACACATACCAGGAAGTGAAGACGAAGGCCCAAGATAGATTGGAATGGAGAATGCTGCAACGACAGAGGACCAGGCCCTCTTAATATTGATGATGATCACGTGGCGGGTTTGAAAAAATCAATTTAAATATCTGCCAGTCAGACTATAGTCATAGATCTGTCAGTGCGGAGGTTAGACGCCCCATCAACATTTCTCCAGAAGTATTTACGAAAATATGGTACCTATCTCACCGCTTTTTTCCTCATCTCACGACATTAATACCCGTATTGTCCCATTGTAAACAAAATATAATATTCACCAGAGCCTTTTGCAATGTGGATTCCATGACACGTCAAGAGCAAAGCCCTGCGTGTGACGCGCATATTTATCTGAATACAAAACAGGTGTACCTATTCAATGCTATTTTTGGAATTATCCTTTTATACCTTCGTGTCAATTAAATGGACATCAAATTGTTGTGAGGTAAACGGCGGTAATTTTTTTTATACCACGTCAGTGGCAAACAAGCGTACGGCCCGCCTGATAGTAAGCGGTCACCGTAGCCTATGGACGCTGATGGCGAGCCTTGGGGGAGGCCTATGTTCAGCAGTGGACATCTTTCGGCTGAAATGATGATGATGATGATGATGGACGCTCGCAACTCCTGGGGTGTCACATGCGTTGCCGACCCTTTAAAAATTTATACACTCCTTTCTTAAAGAACCCCATAGCCCCTCCCACTCCCTCGGGAAAACCTCGAAATTCAGAGGTATCTCGTGCTGGGAAGAATGAGGGGGACTCAAGACTAAACACTTTGGTGCTTGGACATGGCTTATCTACGATCTCTCTCTCTCTCCTTTGTGACACAGCTAGTTATTATATATTGGTACCTTACGTGTTTGGAGAGTATATACCTTATAGGGTGTGATGGCATTTATCTATGTTTTATTACTCGAATCTCTTGATATCAAAGTGTATGCCTGTCACACAGCATTACAATTAACAGATCATTGGTAGCCCTTATCTCGCTGTTGTAATATTCAGGAATGGTTAAATAATTGTCACGCTCATAGTGCCACAGGATTTTGACCAACAGAACGATTAGCTGTGGCAGCTAAAAGCAGAAAATACAGTATCTAATATATATATTTATGTATCTATTTATCTATATAAGTATGTGTATCGTCTTCTAGTACCTATATCACAAACTTTGCTTAGTTTGGGACTAGGTTTGTGTAAGATTGTCCACAAAAAACATTTAAAATAAGTATAAAAACAATTACGAAATGTAGGAGATGCCTTTAAAAGATCAAGTTAAACTGGACGCGGGAAATAGGTGTATAGACCAAACAAACTTCAAACATTAGAATTACGATTTAAAACGGGATATTTACCATCATCACTCAGCCGGAAGACATCCACTGCTGGATATAGGCCTCCCCCAAGTTGGGAGGTTTTGCCATAATCCCCACGCTTGGCAGGCGGGTTGGGGATCGCAGTAATAATAGGTGTGACCTTCAGGGAACGCTGCTGCCCGTTCCCTGGATATTCTCCGTTAGTCGCCTCTTACGACACCCACCGGATGATATGGGGTGGTGCAATTCTAACCCGACACCACACGGGTTACATATTTACCATGTATATTTGTATTTTTGAGTTCCCGATATTTCGGCACTGTTGCAAGCGCCAACCAGCCAGTGTCTGGCGTCCAGTGATCCGAAAGTTCTCAAATCCAAAAGAGACTGTTTCCGGAAAGAACTCGCGTATTGATACTGCGAGTGTGGTGTGTCGTGACCGTAATCGAGTTTCAAGTGACAAGGCGGACGGTGGTAGTGACGGTGACACTGTGCGAAAAAAGGGAACCAGGAAGAGGGTAGATCGCTATGGTGTGTGGGTAGACCACAACTAAAACTCGCAGCACGTCAGTTAATCCTTGATAATGGCGCTTGCAACAGTGCCGAAATATCGGGAACTCAAAAATACAAATATACATGGTAAATATCCCGTTTTAAATCGTAATTCTAATGTAAATGACCATGTAAGCTTGAAACTTCAAACAGGTGGTCCAAAATGTTAATTTAAAGAAGTTTGTAGGGATGGCGGCCATGTACTAAGAGCAGGTCCTTCGGTTTGTCCTTTTTACTTCTCGGCGGATTTGCGTAAAGGTCCGCTCCACATCTGTATGTTGTCAACCGTAAATGGACACAAGCAAAAATCTCCGAGTTAGTCTTATGAGGATACTACCTATTGGGTAGCTCAATTCATAAAGGGTAAATGGGTAATTCTACTTTTTAATAACCAGTTTTCTATTACAAAAAAAATCTTTGATATTATGTGTTGAATTAGTGTGCAAAAATAGGATTTCGAAAGAGTACCTGAACCTAATAAATGGAATTTATAGGTAAAACTACTTAAATATTAACACATTTCTGTAAAAGGTGGGTAACACAGTGGTAAAAACCATTTTTTCATATGTGAGACATCCAAGGACCACTGAGTTACTTGATATATTGATATTAGCTGTGGTTCGTTAATTACCAAAACTATCGGAAATGATACTGCAATTAAACCTCTTTATAAGTAACAATACAAAAACATGAAGTGAGGGCCAAGTATTCCAAAATCTGCATTAAAAAAAAGTGTCTGAAAATTATGTACATGAAAAAGTAGAATTGCCCAAATATCCGAGCGCTCGTAACTGACCTAATACATGACACTTAATCTTATGGGGTGAACGATAGGTGTCAAATAGTGGGCATTAAGGTGTCGCGCAATTGGAACGTTTACTTTTATACCAGGGCAAATACGATGTCCGGGTTTTGACTGGTTCTACCTCGAAATCGCATTTTGTTAAAATAGCGAGTCTCTCGCAAAAAGAATGGATTTAAGTAAAGCCTTTTTCATTTATAAAAAATACAACACAAATACTCTTTAATTGCAGACCTCAATAAAAATATAAAACAATTCAGAACATAAAATAGCGATATATGAGCAGAGGTATACAAAAGGATTGAGCACATTTTTATTCATCTATATTAACTTGTGAAACTATGTACACTATATTTGAAATACAGTATGACAGATAGGTTTCAAATACGAAATTAACTGCTGTGCGCACTTACAAAAAACATTTCGGACAGATATAAACAATTCGCTATACTTATTTATTTCTGGTTTTATTTGATTATTATCAAAAGGAAGCGATCGCTATTTAGCGATTACCGTCGTCCCCGGGGAAAAAAGCAACAGCATTATTTTGTTATGATCCTTGGGATCCCACGGACCGGTAGACAACGGGTTAACCCTTTTCTCTCCTACTACACTCAAAACCAGGGATGTAACATATATGTGGTTTTATCGGAACCGGAAGCGGAATCAGATGTTTTAAATTTGGTATATCGGAACCAGAACCGTAAACGGAGCTGGAACTGAAAACGGATGCGGAACCGGATGCGCCCGAGTGATAGATGGATAAGATGTTAAGGGCAGGGCAGGTCTAAGCTCTCTATTCTAAATAAAAAATCCACACATTAATCGGCCTTTATTATTGCAGTACCTACTTTGAAAAAACGTAGATCTTCTGGGTGTTCAACAAAAAATGTTACCTAATTAGTAGATATTTTTACAAACATTTACTAGTTATAATTAGCATCATCTAGAACTTTTAGATGTTAAATTAAAAATAAAACAATCATAATGATATTCATTATTGAATTACCGAAGTACACGGTCAGAGCTCAAAATTAAAACAAGTATAAACCTGTTTGTTTTTGATGTACGCTGCTCATTTCCCCCCGCTGCGCTGCTTTGACATCCGATATAACATCCGTTTTAAAAATAACAGAACCGGAACCGAAGCGGATGTTTAAAACCAATCGGAAGTTCCGACTTAACGGAACCGGAACCGGAGCTCTGTTACATCCCTGCTCAAAACCTCTTTGTTGTTCGCTCTTTCCATCCAGCTGATAATACATATACAAGGCAAAATCTATTAACAATAGTAGATTGTGTCTCAAGGGAGCAAAATGATATATTTACGGCGAGGGCGGTATATTGAATTCTGAGTGAAGCGAAAGATTCTACAATAGAATCCTGAGCGTAGCGAGGGATTCTAAAGTAGAATCTTGAGCGTAGCGAGGGATTCAAGTGTTTACGCCCAAGACGGAAATAATTTTGCTACCGCGTGACACATACTGCTTTTCACACCGTCTATGAGGCCCGCTGCTAAAAACATGAAATATCTTACAAATGATTTTACTACCGAGTGTCACATACTGGTTTTCACACCTTCTATGAGGAAAAGACTCATTGTTGCCCTCAAATGAGGGAAGAAAAGTACATCTTTGATCCCTCATTCGAGGGAAACAATAACTCTTTTCTGAATAGCAGGTGTGAAAAGTTTATTTAAAAGACCTCTTGCGAAAAAATAGCTAAAACAAACATATCACAACGAAACGTGAAAATTCCTCTTGCAAGCTTTATGCTGCCATTTTGTTGGATAAAGTTATTTGTATCATTTGAATCCCGCGAGGATGCGGGAATCCCGCGAAGAGTATTTAGTATTCGAAGCGAGATAACTGCTGTCATTGCTTGCGACGTTCTTTGAATAAATACATTTATCATATAAGTATGTGGCTTAGTTCTATCCACACTTACATATAAGACGGCTTATAAGTTTCAAAATGTTTTGATTTCAAATTATGACAAAACAACTGCGAGTCTACTCATAGGCTGTGGCAGAATAACAGCGTTGCAGTTTGCACGGCAAATAGCAACACATGCTGAGTCTCAGCCTTTTCTTTATGGCACACATTGCTGGACTCATTGTGCACCTTCACTCACTGTGTATTATCTTACACCTATTTATTAAGACCGGTTGTGTGTGCTTTATTGAATAAATGGTTTTTTCTTTCTTTCTTTCTTTACAAAAGTATTGATAATACCAATAATGTGATTAAAGGATACGATGACTTTATAAAAGTTTTAGATAGTGATATAGCAAGTTTATGATTTCATTTTGTGTAGTAGAATTTAAGCGGAACAAAGCCGTTTTTAGTTTGAAAATGGTCGTTTTGGAGTGACGTTTGAATCTATCCAGACCAGCTCGACAAACGCCGGTAAACGCGCACCTTTACGCCGCCTTTGTAAATCATTTAATAAATCATTTACGTCAGTAGATATATTCAACTCAAGCAAACCACGTTTCCAAAAACAGATACTCGATATCTTAGCTGAGACAACTTGATAGCCTTATATTATCTGTATTTTTAGTACCTACCTTTGTCTATAAAGTGCGTCATGTTTCATGTTTTATATCTATTTATTGTTTGCTTACCTGCTTTTGTTGCATTAACCATGTATCTCTTAGTGAGAACATTTAAGGAAGTAGGTACATACCAAATGTCCTACATACTCACTTACATTATAATATTATGCCTACTTCTGTTGTTTCTCCAATAAATAAATAAAAATAATAATAAATAAATAAATAAATATATTTCTTATTGACAAATTCTACAATACATTAAAAATTCATGACAAGGTCGCATTAGTCCTATTATAGATTAGTAATACTGAGAAAATGTCAAGATACGTGTCAGTTAAAACAGAAAATGGTCTAAATAGATGAGCATTTTTAACTCATATGCTCTAGGAGCAAATTAGCATACAGAAGGTATCCATCAGACTCCAAACTAGGCTAAACCTGTATCTTGAACGAGCGATTAACAATTTACGAAATAATATAGGATCCCACAAGATGGCTACCGGAACAGAGGCAGACCAAAAAGAAGATGGCGGGACGACTTGGACGCATTTTCCTTAACTTGGGGGGAACAAGCTGACAATAGGGCCGAATGGAGGAACCATCAGGCCACCAGGCCATCAGGTGGACCGTACGCTTGTTTGCCACCGGCGTTGTATAAAAAAAGAGAGGGGTGCTTTTCCCAGCAGTGGGATACTCACATAGGCTAGTGTGAAAAAAATAGGGCATTATTCTAGGTACATATGTTATAATGTATGGAATACAAAACATGTGTAATTTATAAGAAAGTATCAGGTGAAAATAATAATTTAGTGAAAAGGAAAACAAAGAACTAAAAATTGAGATGGCAGTTATTTACAAAAACTACTGTACTTAATTTTATAAATACGAAAATAGCTCTGTCTGTTACCTCTCCGTTGAACCGATTGAGATTAAAGGTATGGAGATAGTTTGAGATCTGGGAAGAACATTTTTTCCATAGTAAATCTTTTCCTAAGGTATTGGAAGTTTGTATGTAGTTACAAAAACTATAATTAATAGACAAGCACTCGTGAGAAAAATGCAATTCTACTGCTAATTGCTAAATTCGTATCCTCGAAATGGTAAAACGTTGCTCCGGCTATAGCCCTGAGCCGACGATTACCAATCACTTCCCACTGCGTCAGTAAAACTACAGTGGAATCTATTAAAATGATCTATTAAATACCTATGATTATATAGAATGATAACAGAGTTTAGTGGCTGATAGAGTTGTTTCGTGGTTAATATGTTTTTAGCAAGTGACATAAAGACAATACAAAAGAATATAAACAAACCGTTTCTAAGTAAGTTTAAATCTATGACAAGTACGTAATATTGATTATTTATAAACAGCCAGCAGGTACATATGCCACCTCCAATAGAATACGGATAAAGCGACAGTCAAGGAACCGGTGATATTATATACGTCGTATCGCACAAAACGGACTGATTTACTTTGATAATGTTTGGTATCAAATTTAATGTGTGGTGATTAAAGTCGTTAAAAGCGGTAAAATGTTATAAGCGGAGTCGTTATAAGCGGATTCTAATGTAGTAAAAAATTACGCATGCTGTTGAGTTTTATGGGGAAACTGTACAAATTTTAATAGGGCTTTCATAGCTCAAAAAAAATGCTTGAGGGCGATATGTGGTGTATCTCAATTTAAATCATGCCGGCCTATATTTAAGAACTTGAAATTACTAACTTTACCATGTTTATACATTCTAGAAGTCTGTATTTTTGTTAAGAAACACCCTGAATTGTTTAGAACAGCAAGAGACGTGTTTACACGCAATACTAGAAATCCAGGGCGGCTGGCACACGACTGCGTCCCACGAACATCATTCTACTTTAAACAATGTTATGGCATGTGCATTAAGCTATTTAATAAGTTACCGCTAAACATCCAACAATTGCCTTTCAATAGATTTCGAAATAGTTTAATAAAATTGCTGCAAGAGAAACAGTATTACGAGATAAAGATGTTCCTTTTAGATAAGTTTTAATTATTTGCATGCTAGTATTATTTTTGTAATACCTATAGCAGAATATGTTCTTTAATTGTATTTTATCATCCATGTAATTAATTATTCTATGCAAATAAAGAGACCTCCGATTAAGTATGATTGTAATGTTCTTCGCGTTAACTTACACTGGAGTAGTAGAAAATTGAGCCTTAATGTGTCACTAATTGCACGCCGTTTATTGTATTGTTTCGGTACCCGAATTGGGATTATAAATCTATTTAATATTACCTCACAATGTAATTACCATGTTGGCGTCTTTGTTCAATGTGTCATACATAGCTTTTAGCTCATTTTCATAATATAAACTCACTACCTTATTGTCCGCGAATGTTGTGTCGATACAAACCCGACAGGGTTTAACGACACTTATCTGTCAAACCTAATATAAGATTTTTCTTTTTAATGTAAAAAAAAAAAGAAGTTTGAAGTTTGAAAATCTCAGTTCAAGTTAGTATCGACGAGTTGTGCAACGAGTTGAGAGTTTTGTCAAAAACGGGCCCGAAAACATCGAAGGGTAGTTAGGTAAGCGCTTCCACCGACAAACACAGGCCGTTTCGGCCCTTCCACTCAATTACTTGTTGCCCCTATTGTGGAGAATACAGATGTGTTCCGTGTTGCGAGGCTTTTGGTGGTCGAAGTTATTAGGTAGGGTAAGTAAGGGTTATTAGGTACAAGCGGCCTTGCAAACTCGTAAAAGTACGTGTGTACTGTTACGTTGATTCTTTCTATCCTCCTAAGACCCCGCGTCCTATATAAAGGACAAAATATGGTCAACGGAAAATAAGTTAAATTTTGAAGTGATAGAGTTGCATTTGTTTTGGTTTGATTGATTGACATAAAATAAAATTCAAATTTGTAATCGGAACTGTTAGGTTCAAATTCGATTGTATTTTTATTTGTATGGTGGGTCTCAGGAGGTTAAATTTAGTTTGTCATACATAGTATCGTGGCGCGCTCGTGGCCTAGCGGCGCCCGCGTACCGCGTGCGGTATGCGAGGTTAAGCAACGTGGGTATAGGTCAGTTGAATGGGTGACCGCTTTGAGTGGTTATGAACTGATCGCTCCCGTGCTTTGGAAGGCACGTTAAGCTGTTGATCCCGGCTGCTGTCTATGATAACAGACCTTCGTGCGGCTTGAGAACTTCTATCAGTGAAGTTGCCCACTCACTTGATAAGCCTAATTCCAATAAGGTCTGGTTTCCCCTCGAGTTGGAAGGTCAGATGGCAGTCGCTTCCGTAAAAACTAGTGCCGATGCCAAATCTTGGGATTAGGTTGCGGATCCCGGGCATCCTTCAGGATACAACTGTACTGGGATAACGCTAGGAGGATGATGTTGACATACTACTGTCAAAGTGAAAAGGTAAT
Organism: Epiblema foenella; assembly: GCA_963556455.1. Lineage (NCBI taxonomy): Eukaryota > Metazoa > Arthropoda > Insecta > Lepidoptera > Tortricidae > Epiblema > Epiblema foenella. The sequence continues at coordinate 25,423,338 of OY747101.1, read as the reverse complement.
TGCTACCAACATGTTATTATTTATTATGAAAAGCCTATAGAGTGTTCCATTGCTCGTCTATAATGCCTTTGTAAGAAGAAAGCTTCAGACACAGTCTATCCTTTGGCATCCTCACGAATCGACTTACGCTTTGCTTCTTGAAAAGGTTCAAAAAGCCTTTCTAAGATTTTTGAAGAAGAAAGTTTATGGGTGCTATCCGTTTCTCTATCTAACGAAGTATCTCATTGGGACCTTGGGTTACAACTGTTTGGAGGGTGAAATGTTATTGGCCTATTGTCGTTTGCGTGTCGCGGTGTTTCGAACTGTCCGGAACTGGTGAGGCGACTTGTGCGATCGTATCGGACATCATCAGGATGGCCCTCAGGCCACGGCGGCCAAGAGTGCATTCATCAGCGCATGAACTCTCCGCTGCTTCGAGCCCTCGCACTGATGAATGCGTTCTTGGCATCAGCACCGGAGTACGATGTTTGCGAGGCGATGGTCGGTTATTAAGTTTATGTTTCATGGCGCATTGGACTTTCTGCAAGATTACCTGAACACAATTATTAATAAATAAATAAATTTAATAAAAATTGTTATTCAATTGTATTTAGGTACATAAAATGAATAAAGTGGGTAAAGCTAAAGATATATATTCAGAGAGGTAGGGCACAGCAAAATGTCATCTTGCTCGAATTTGGAGCAGCCCAAGTGGAGAAGTACCGCCTTGTAGAAGACCACAGCCATAATAACATTATCTACTATACAAGTATGTAGTATTGTGTTCTTGGAGGTAAGCAAGGTTGCCAGACCTAAAGTCCCTTCTGCTGTCAACACAATGTATTCTCAAATTTTATAAAGGGTCGGTAACGCGTACGTGACTCCTTTGAGGTTGCGGGCCGCTTACCATCAGGTGAACCGTACGCTTATTTGCCACCGGCGTTGTATAAAAAAATATAATATATTTAAAATCGTATATGTGTTTGATAAGTCTGAATATTAATAGTATACGTTTAAATATTTTTTCAATCTGATAATCAGTTAATAAGCTTCACTAAATATGGGTAGCACATACCTACTACATTCAATAAAGGATCTGTATACATGAAAGCATAATAAAGCCAAACATTAACAGCCTAAATAGGCTTCCAAGCAACCTCAATCGTGGGTAAACAAAACCTTATCCCCGCGAAATTTGCATGAAAAAACCATGAGAGCGATCGCAGCCAATATGTGTACAGTGTAATGGTCCTGGTACAATCTGGGAAAGCGGGCGGGTAAATAAGGTTCTATAACCGTGCCCGGGGCATGATGTAGATAGTTTTCTGATCTATTGTTAAGTAATGGCTGTTTTGTTGGGGAAATATCGCGTACTCGTAACTTAAGTGGCTTCACGCGCTATTCATCGATGTTTGAAGAGTTCTGATTTGATATTGCTCCGTCAAAACTGTAGATATATTTATGGTACAAACGATTATCAGTAGGTTATCTTATGTCTATTCTTTATCTACATCTGCAGGAGCTAAATTTTGAAAAATCTGACTGCTTATTTTTTATGGTTTATTGAAATGTGGTCCAAAAAAGATCTTATGTTCGATACAAGTATATTATTTATGCATTTATATATATGAAATGTACATGTAACTATTCTTTATTGACGTCTCTAACAACGAAAGCGAAATATTTATTTTTATCTTCACAAAAGTTCACACGTCTAAAAAACAGGTTTCTTGATCTAAAATTGCCAGTTTGGTGCCATATTTCTAGAAGACAGTAAGTTTTAATGTAAATATGGTACATTATTTCGGTAAATCTCGTTGTTCGTAATACGATAAACCATGAAAAAAAGAGAAAAAGGAGAGTTACAGATTGAGGGTCTAAGGTCTAAGGAGCTAGGAACCCCTTATGTAAGGAAGGATGGTTAAGGGTCCTTATCAGATAAAAAACACTCATCTATTACGCCATTTTCTGTTTGAGTTGACAAGTATCTTGACATTTTCTCAATGTTACTATCTAGGAAAGGACTATTGCGACCTTATGTTATAAACTTTAAATGTGTTTTTTAGATTTTACATTAGGAAATACCGTTTCAAACATCACTCCAAATCGACCATTTTCAAGCTAAAAACTTATATTTTCCGCTTAAATTCTATTATACACAAAATAAACAAAAAAATGGCTATATTACTATCTAAAACTTTAATAAAATCATCGAAGCCTTTAATAACTTTACTTGTCTACAATACCATGTCAACACTTTTGTCATAATTTGAAATCAAAACATTTTAAAACTTATAAGGCCTCTTAAGCACGAATAATTTAGTACATTGATGACCATTTCTTATTTCTATCGGCAGATCTGCATCCATTGACACTGAATTTAACCCTCTTTAATATTGACTGGATTGACATTTTTCATCGGACGTACCGTTTCGAGCTACGACCAAAAAAAACGAAACATTTTATTGCACAACTGGGATTCGGCAAACTCGGATTACACACATTTAGGACCAAAAGAAGGCCAGTATCAACTAAGCCGAAGTGGTCAACTACCACGCCTTACTGAAGTCGAGTCACGCACGGCTCATTGATCCTGGTGATTCTCATCCCAAAATTTAACATTTTCTTAATTTGTCCTTACCGGGGGGATATGTACTTGCCACGTCTGTCGCATGCATCCAGATAGGTAATATAGCCAAGTGGGTGCCACATGATGGACGACGCAGACGGGCAGGCCCAGACGGAGATGGCGGGATGATCTGGAAGCATTTGCCAGGAATTGGGAGGAAGAAGCGCTCAATAGGGAGACCTGGAAAACATGGGGAGAGGCCTTTGCCCAGCAGTGGGACAGCCAATAGGCTGTAAAGTAAGTAGTCCTTACCGGGCCCGGATTGTTAACGACTCGTGAGTGATTATTTGTGACTATCTATTTTATCAGTAAGAGTAAACTGGAGTCAACATTAAGTTTAAATTGCACTCTAATTTTTTGCTCAGGCTATAATTTCCTTTTCAATATCGTTTATTTGTGTATTTATACTTATCCTTAATAAATTATATATGTATGTATGTTTTATATCTCTTGTCTTCTTTATACCTTGTTGTACAGGTTGCTGAATTTGTCTACCTCCGTTCATTTCTTCTCATTTGCTCAAAGGTTAACTGGAAGAGATCCCTTAAAGGGATAAGTTCGCCTTTGTACATACCATTTCTTTTTGTATTTGTAATTTTTGTTGTTGTGTACAATAAAGAGTTTACTACTACTATTACTATTTTCTTAACGTTCGAGCCGGTAAGGACATCAATTAACTTTAACTATGAGAATCACCTTCCTGTCTCTCCTGTCACTCCCCGTGTGCAAATTAGAGAGAAGAGGGTAGAATATTTTGTCTCACGTCGCACATAGAGACGTTCATTGCGTTGTTTGTTGTGTGGTGTTCTCCGTTACTGGTTATTGAATTTCCTATTAGCCGTTGTTCATTTAAATTCCCCTTCAAGGGCTATACCGCTTCTTTGATTATTAAAATTAACTTCGTTATTTGAGGGCTTCCTAATCTGTGAAACTCCGTAATCTAAGCCTCTCAATAAGTACTAGTACAGTCGGCCAAGTGGTCTGCGTGTACTGTAATAATCCGGCGTTAGTACAATCGACTACAATGAGTATCTACTTTTGGTTCTTATTACAATTGTAAAATCTTCCCAGGTCCGTAGTGGTAAATAAAATAGTGGACTGTAGATTTAGGAGCTGGTGTAATCCAAAATAGAAAAATATACAGAAAAGTGAGTGTAACAGTCTTTGGGAATTGCTGAACCACCGTAAGTTATTAACGTAAGACAATTTTGAAATCTCAACATTGCTATATGAAAATTGTCCATATTAGCTCGACTGGTTATGAATTTAATATTACATTGAATATTTTATTTAAAAAATATGCAAGTATGATTGAAATAATTATAAGATGAATTTATTACATACAGTTAATTGTGTTATTTTTATATGAATTATTGAATACAATTTTGATTCATGAGAAAGGATTAAAAACGTTTTAGTTTTTAAACGATTCTGAAGAACAATGGTATTAGGCAATATTCTAATAATACTTAAAATTTATAATAACAATAATACATCGACCAACAAAGCTGTCACTATTATGTAATACATCTAAATTACTGACATAATCGTGATAGTAAAACAATAGTAGATTGTTAGTCAAGGATTCAAAGCGGCTCATTTTACCCCAAGAGTGCTACCGCGAACGGCATTCGAAATTTTCCCTCTCTGTCGCACTTGCAAGTTTGCACGTAAGTAAGACAGAGAGGGAAAACTTCGTTCAATCAACCAAATTAGAAATAATGAAAAAACCTAACTATAAATAGTAGTTTATGCAACTGATACATAATGAGAGGTCTCAAAACACGAGTGTGGTTTTATGAAACGAGCGTCAGCGAGTTTCATAATAGGATCACACGAGTGTTTTAAGGCCTAATTATGTACAGTTGTATACACTACTTTATCTACATCCATACATTAAATCCTCTTTCATGTGTTGAGGCACCATTGCGTTGAAAGTGCTGGAGTTCGAATTCGTGAGCTCGTTGAAGTCTTTTTGAGCACGAGCCTGTATCGTAATGGGCGGAGCTGGCCATAACGATACCGTTTTTGATGCTGTTATGGCCATCTCCGCCCCGGACCGGCGCGATATTGTAAAGTTGGTCCTACACTTTTTGAGCACATAAAAGAGTACTTACTGTATGGGTGTAGATAAAGTAAATTAAATCTAAAACCGGCCAAGGGCGAGTTGGACTCGCGCACGAAGGGTTCCGTACTAGTATCTATAAAACAGCAAAAATAACTTAACCAAAATTACAGTTAAATCAACCTATCTCAAAAACTATAAGAGATACTTTGATCAAACCAAAAATCGTTGAAAGAGTTAATTAGCATGCATCACCTCTATTTTTTTTAGAATTTTATACCCCGTAGTTATAAAAATAGAGGGGGGGGGACATACTTTTTACGACTTTGAGAGCTGATATCTCAAAAACCGTTCACTTTAAGAAAAATGTTTTTTAGAAAACTTTATATCATTTTAAAAGACCTTTCCATTGATACCCCACACGGGTATGTACATCGAAAAAAAAATTTTCATCCCTCAGTTACATGTATGGGGGGCCCCACCCCCAATTCTTTTTTTTACTATTTAGTGTCATAATTTTGTAGCGGTTCATACAACACATATTCCCATCAAATTTCATCACTGTAGTACTTATAGTTTCCGAGTAAATCGGCTGTGACAGACGGACAGACGGACAGACGGACAGACGGACAGACGGACAGACGGACATGACGAAACTATAAGGGTTCCGTTTTTGCCATTTTGGCTACGGAACCCTAAAAATGGCCCACGGCATGGTGCCGAAGATTCGGCGTTTCCTCTCTGAATAGCCAAATAGGAAACCATTTGTGTTCTAAAGTTGTAACATGTTGAAAACATGGTTTGACTAAACACTACTCAACGGGTGCATCGAGTGTGAGTGTAATTTCCACAGTCACGATCGAGTGCTGAGAACACAAATGAATTTCGAGCTGAGCAAACCCATTTCCAGAGACGTTATTCTTCATTTTGCGTAAAATTCCTTCCGATACCTTTAAAGGGCTAACGTGACACGTAAGTTTAGCTAACATATGACGTTTTAGCCAACGAAATGACAGCTAGCTACTCTAACAGAGCGCTTACTTAAAGTCAATGCTTGGAATTGAACGAAAATACGTAGATGCATGTCAAATGTTCTATGGGTCTTTCTACTTTTTCATGATCGGTTTTCTATTACACAAAAAATCTATGATATGTATTGAATTAGCGTACAAAAATAAGATTTTGATATAGTACCTGAACCTAATAAAAGGAATTTATAGGTAAAAATACTTAAATATCAACATATTGTTGTAAAAGGTGGGTAACACAGTGGTTAAACCCATTTTTTCATACAAATGGTGAGACATTCAAGGACCACTGAGTTACTCGATTTATGGATATTAGCTGTGGTTCGTTAATTACCAAAACTATTGGAAGTGATACTGCATTTAAACCTCTTTCTAAATAACAATACAACAATATGAAGTGAGGTCCAAGTATTCCAAAATGTGCATTAAAAAAAGTGTATGAAAATTATCTACTTGAAAAAGTAGAATGACCCTATACCTACCTTGTTTTTTAGCATTAGAAAGAATGACAGAGAACGGCTTACGTGGTTTTATCAGGCATATGTGTTCTGCGGTATAGGTAAGTGCCAAATCCGTATTGTACGAAGGGTCCAGTGTTGCCAGATGGTTACATTTCTTAAATTTTTCGTAACTTTTGACCGGCTTGCGTAACATGTAAGTAACTTTTGTTTTAAAGAAAATTTTCGTAACTTTTGAGAATAATGAAACTATTTAAAAAGAAAGGTCAATTGTATGTAACCAGGACCAAGCGAGACAATTTATAGGCTTCCATACAGAAAAGGTGACAAAGAAACCTACATGGTAGGACTCTGTCTGCCCGTCTGTTGCAACTATCTATGACATTTGAGATACCGCCCATCAGCCTGGCGTAATTCTGCAGCCGAACTCGCCGAATTGTAGCTGTATATGGCTACTCATTTCTTAAAATCAAACATTTTGATAAGTAATTACGAAAAATATAAAAAATGTAACTTTTGCATCAAAAATGTAACTTTTCAAGAAACGAAACGTAATTTTCATCCAAAGGGCCCTGGCAACACTGGAAGGGTCGGCCTGAAAATCAGCGTTGTAGTAGGTAAGCCTGCTGCAACACATGCTGAGGTTCGCTCCTTTTTAGGATCATAATTGTAAGTCTTTATTTCAACATGTAAACATATCAATTTGTGCCTATTTAAGTTTTATTGTAAGCCTTACAAAGGCTTGTAATGTTTTATAGCATTGTCTGTAAACACTTATCAATTTGGTGTTAAATAAAAATTTTCTATGTCTATTTTTATGTCTACATAAACTTAATGAATACTCAACCCGTTATATCATGCTTAAATTACATGTTGTTATTCAAAAATAAGACTACATATCCTAATTTATGTTTACTTAAATATATTTTTAAATGTACATATGTATGTAAGCACTTTATTGTAAACAATAACAGGTTAAAATAATTTACATGTCACATAAGATTAGAGCATAAAGGCGAACTTATCCCTATGCTTTATCATAATAGAATCATTTTTAAACTATTTCATTTAATTAATCTGAAACTTCACTATCACTACATAGTATAAAACAAAGTCGCTTTCTCTGTCCCTATATCCCTATGTATGCTTAAATCTTTAAAACTACGCAACGGATTTTGGTCCGGTTTTTTTAATAGATAGAGTGGTTGAAGAGGAAGGTCTATATGTATAATAACATCCATTAAATAGTGCACCCGTGCGAAGCCGGGGCGGGTCGCTAGTATACAATAAAAAACCAAAAGAGGCGGGGAGAGGGTTTGAGCTGTTCCTTCTGCTGTCAACACAGTGCATCCTCAAATCTTATAAAGGGTCGGCAACGAGCACGTGACTCATTTGGAGTTGCGGGCGTCTATAGGCTGCGGTGGCCGCTTACCATCAGGTGGACCGTACGCTTGTTTGCCACCAGCATTGTATAAAAAAAAAGAGTCAGTGATTTTAAGTGTCATATTTAATATTACATTACTGCAGAGGACACATTTCTCAAAAAATGCAATGTAATTTGAAAACTATAAGAAAACGCGAAATGACATTCTAACGATTCAGTAACAAAAACACGCGCTGCAGCAGCCGGCGGCCGCGCCCCCGAAACAAAATACGATCACTTTGCCGGCCTACGTCGGTAATGTTGTATGAAAATCCATTATGTGCATCTCGTTGAGCGGCATCCGAAACGTGATACTTCTTTGCCTCTTATAACGAACATAACGTCAATATTTCATTGAATGTTTGAGGTTTGAATATTTAGGCGATATTCGTATTTATAGGTTAGACACCGTAATTTAAGGTAGGTTTAGTTTAGTTTTAGCATTTGTATTGTGTATTTTCTCATGTTTTTAATTTTGGTTGTAATTTCACTTAATTAGGCTCGGTTTTATAAAGATCCGTTAGACCTTATGTTGGTTAGTTATGTCAAAAAATGTACTGAGTTACTGAAATTTGATCTGACATTTGGTCTAACGGATCTTTATAAAACCCGGCCCAGGGACCGATACCGGTATTTTAAAAAAACCATGAATTAGCCCAATACTTTGGATTATTTTTTGCTCTTTACGTAGGGCTGAATCATGTATTTAGGTAACACCGTCGTATTATTAGATTGTCCCATTAAAAACGAAATAATGAACCGGTGACCGTAATAATACCGGTATTTTTCTATGGAGAAAATACCGGTATCCGATCCCTGACCCGGCCTTAGTGTATTTTTTATTCTGAAATAAGGGCTATTAGTCATGTTTGAGAAAAGTGGTTTACCCGCAAAACTGTGTGGTGAGGTTAGCGATGTAAATACTTCGTGTGTACATAAGTAAGCTTGGTTGTGATAAAATGTTTGTGGTTGTGGCATGAACTGAATAAAAGGTTGGTTCGACGAGAAAGGTTATTTGTTTATGACCCTCTTTTAGGCACACGAAGTCTACGAAGCAAACATTTAGTTATCGCGATAATAAATTAGTAAAATAACTAAATATTAGAGGACAATCTTACACAAATCGAACTAGCCCCACAGTAAGCTCAAGAAGGCTGGTGTTATGGGTACTAGACGACGATATATTTAATAGATATAAATACTTAAATACATAGAAAACATCCAAGACTCAGAAACAAATATTCATGCTCATCACACAAATATTTGCCCTGACCGGGATTCGAACCCAGGACCTTCACAGGCAGGTGCACTACCCACTAGGCCAGTGTAGGCGAACCTTTATGCATCAACGTGCCATTTTTTCTAAAGAATGTTTAATGGGGTCATTGACGTGCCATCAAATAATTTTGACTTTCTGATTATTTGAAAAATAATAATAATAAATACTATCAAAACTCTTTATTAATAGTACATTACTTACCGAGGGCGGTAAAACAAAGAATGTCTCAGATCGCAGGTATTTGACGCCCGAGCCGAAGGCAAGGGCGATAATTATGCGATCTGAGGCTTTCTTAATTACCGCCCGAGGTAAGTACAAATTTTATGTCACCCCCTGGCCAGGAAGTGGGATTTTCCGCGCGCGGAGCGTGCGGTAATTGCCACTTTATGGCCAGATGTGACATAAATAAAGTAAACAAAGAAGGTACATTTTGGAATGTTTTTATTACACGCATAAATTAAATTACTGTAAAATTAGTGTCACTTCTGTTGCTGCAGGTTAGATGACAAATAATTTATGTTAGGGTTGTAAGATGTTACTTTTAGCAAAATGCATGCTGAACTGGATTCATCTGTCAAACGGTTTCTAACCGAGTTTTTAATGTTATTCATGTCTGAAAATATTGACTCGCAGGCATAGCTAGATGAAAACATTGTTACACATTTTTTACACATGTTTTATGATCGGCGACGTGCCCAAAATATTGTGCCGCGTGCCATCAATGGCACGCGTGCCATTGGTTCGCCTACCCTGCACTAGGCTAAACCGGTCGTCAATCATCATGTTATCATTATTATTTTTTATTTATAGGCAGTAAAAACACAAATTACGGTATCTCAAACTCAAACTCAAAATATTCTTTATTCAAATAGGCCTAGCAACAAACACTTTTGAATCGTCAGTTATATATTACATAACTTGAATCTAATTATTCAGAGCAATTTATTGATGCATATGAAATTTAAAAAGACATGAATTACTGTAATGTATGTCAAAAGTGAGTATAATAAATTCACAAAAAGATCGTCAATATGTAAAATAAAAACATAAAAAATAGTATAATCTAGACAGTGTCTAGAATAAAATCTGAATGTCAATAGGAAAATTTAACGTCAACATCTAATGTCATAGTTATGAAAATAGTCATTAACACGTAATGTCATAATTATTAAAATATAATTAGTATTTCAACCACAATTATACCCACGGTGTTTTATCATTCATGTAGTCTTTTGTGCTATAATATGCTTTCGATATGAGTTTACGCTTTACATAAGTCTTGAATTTATTAATAGATAAATTAGTTAGGTTTCTCGTAGTTAAAACTATCGTTTTTTTGCCTAGTAACGTGGCTAAGGTGGTCTGTTCGCTCAGTCTATTCCATCAGAAATGGCTCGACTAATGGCGCTCTACGAACCCTCGAGGGTTCCGCTACATTGGAGAAATGAGACTCGTTCACATAAGAAATATTCTTGGCCTTTAATATTCAGAATACTACTCTAAGTAGCAGTTTTCACAGAACCGTTTTTAATCGTAAGCGATGATTGTACCGAAAGTTAATTTTCATGTTTGCAAGGACTAGTAACTTCGTACTAGTGTTCAGTGGAATTGTTGTGACTTCACTGTTCTCATTTGATTTTATTTTTTTAGACTGACGCTCAGAGACCTTATACATCTCTGAGGATATTTATTTATTAGATTTTATTATTTTCATGTTGACGTGTTATAGATATAGCTCAAAACATTTTATTATGATTAGTGTACCTACTTTATTACCTTTTATCTTGACGCTTAGAGACCTTATACATCTTTAACAAATCTCGATTGTTATTAGTTTCTTAGTCTTACTTTTTGACATGTAACACTACATTTAATTAATGATACTTTACACATAGATTTTGACTTGTAAAAGTGCCCTTGAGACCTATTTGCAGAATAAATGTTTTGATTTTGATTTTTTTGATTTCTGACAGCTACTTGTTAGAACCATATTAAATAAGGTTGTCTATTGTTCTATGTATTACCCAGTATACGAACAAATTAAGGGATTTAAACATCGATATCGCCAGAAGCCTTAAATCATATCATAGTTGTTAATTTTTAAACAGTGGCGATACCGATGACGTGGACAAGTAGACAGTGGTGGCCGATACGGGTAACTAATCCGTTTGCCGCCTTTTCCGCGGTCGCCTTGGCAGATGGGAAATTTAAAAAAATATATAGAGGCTTCTTGAAGCAAATATCGATTGTTAAAACTGTTGTCATAACGTTGTAAATCAATATAATTCAGAATTTATAATTCAGAACTGATTGTACAAAAATACTACTGAGATAATTCATAATACATTTAATATTATTCGGTCTGTATCTGTATTGTTGTGTCCCTAAAGGATTTAGGTGTCAACAAAACATTGATGTCAAAGGCTTATTATAGGGTTGAGGACTATGTAACAGACAGAAATGCATGGCCCAAACCAAATACCTAAATAGCGTAAAGAGTCTAATATTTTCATTGCATGTAGTTGACACATTTCTTGCAGGAAAGCATATCAAACGATTCGACATGTTTTGTTTTCTTGTGTAACTACACATTGTAAATACCTATTGTTATTTTTTCCTCGTCTTTCTTTCAATTCTCTTTTGTTGTTTACCACTTACATTTACTTAAGCAGGTTAAGTAGTATCATTGTAATAAGCATATTTTGGAGAAAATGACTGACTGTCGAGTTTCTTTCGGCGTTTCTTCTCGGCAGTGGTCTCATGAGAAACGCTAGTAGTTTTTGACTTGTAAAAGTGCCTTTGCGGCCTACTTGTAGAATAAAGTTCATTTATTTAATTTAATATTAATCGGTCTGTATCTGTATTGTTGTGCCCCTAAAGGCTTTAGGGGTCAACAAGTGTCCGCGGTTCGCGGAAGTTAATTTAAGTATAAGTTGTATACTAGATTCATAAGAGCATCTCGTAATTTTTGAAGTCTGGTACAATTCTCTATTATTTAGCTCCAAACCTTTTAGTGTTTAAGAGGCCTTATAAGTTTTAAAATGTTTTGATTCCAAATTATGACACAAGTATTGATAATACCAATAAAATGATTAAAGGATACTATGATTTCAATAAAATTTTAGATAGTAACATAGCCAATTTTTTATTTTTTTTGCGTAGTAGAATTTATCCGGAAAACTAGTTTTTAGCTTGAAAATGGTCGATTTGGAGTGATATTTGAAACGATATTTCTTAATAAAAAATCCGAAAAATACATTTTATGTTTATGACATAAGGTCGCAATAGTCCTGTTCTAGATAGTAACAGTGAAAAAATGTTAAGATATGTGTCAATTCAAATAGAAAATGGCCTATATAGATGAGTGTTTTCTAACTGATAAGGGCTCTTAAACCGCACGTGGTCGTATCGGAGCTCTCCCCTGGATTTCCCCAGGCCACTCCAACCGCGCACTCCTATCGCTTTATTGGGCCCGGCCTATAAAGCCACATCATCATCATCATCATCATCAGCCTGTGTCAGTCCACTGCTGGACATAGGCCTCTCTCATGGCACGCCACTGAGCTCGGTCTTCAGCTCTTCTCCTCCAATCCCTGCCCATTGCCTTACGAATATCATCGCCCCACCTAGTTACATGGCGTCCTGCACTACGTTTACCGACACCCGGTCTCCACTCAAGAACCAGTCTGCCCCAACGGCCATCGGTTCTGCGACATATGTGACCTGCCCACTGCCACTTCAGCTTACTAATTCGCTGAGTTATGTCGGTAACCTTTGTATAAAGCCACAGTCAGGTTCAAAAACAGAAAACACTCGTCTTATGTGTTTCTTGACGGGCAGTCGTTCTGACGTGGAGTATATATTATCTACATGTTTAAACAACGCAGAAGGATGCGTCGCAATCACCATCAAAATCATTTATTCAGCCGACGGGCCCCAGGGGCAGCGTAAAACTGACTGACACAGCACTGGAGCAAGATAAGCTGCATTGTATTCCGCAAAATGGAATATTGGGCAAAGTAGATAAAATTTTGAATTACGCTTGAAAATATAAGATTTCAAGCTTACATGGTCATTTACATTATAATTACGATTTGAAACGGGATATTTACCATGTATATTTGTATTTTTGAGTTCCCGATATTTCGGCACTGTTGCAAGCGCCATTATCAAGGATTAACTGTCGTGCTGTGAGTTTTAGTTGTGGTCTACCCACACACCATAGCGATCTACCCTCTTCCTGGTTCGCTTTTTTCGCACAGTGTCACCGTCACTACCACCGTCCGCCTTGTCACTTGAAACTCGATTACGGTCACGACACACCACACTCACAGTATCAATACGCGAGTTCTTTCCGGAAACAGTCTCTTTTCGATTTGAGAACTTTCGGATCACTGGACGCCTTCGGGCGGCTCGAGAACTTCTAACAGTCAAGTTGCCCACTCACTTGACAAGCCTAATGCCAATAAGGTCTGGTTTTTCCCTCGGATTGGAAGGTCAGATGGCAGTCGCTTCCGTAAAAAACTAGTGCCTATGCCAAATCTTGGGTTTAGCTAGTGGACCCCGGGCATCCTTTAGAATGCAACTGTACCTAACAGTTGTATAATTATTGCAAACAGTCAAATCCGTCCAGCCGTTTTTGAGATTAAGAAGAACGTACATCCATCGGCAAAAACTTTCACGTTTACAATATTATTAAGATTAGGATTTATTCCCATTCACAGGAATTATTACCGAGGTTACAATACAATACAAATAATCTTTATTGCACACCTGACACAAATAAATCAGCTGCTACACACAGAAACCTAAAGACGTATTTGATCAAAATATGTTACTATTCAACCTAAGAGTACCTAATAGATAAGGAGTGTAAGTAATTTTAAGGGATATATTATATTGTATTGTTCTATTGTATTTTATTTGTATAGCCGTAAGAATGCAACACCCCAGCAGGGTTCATGTTTGAAACTTAATGCAATTATGTATTAGAAATTAAGACCTTGTAAACAACATGATGCAATAAAAACTTGTAACTTGAAACAAAACAACAATAGTATACAGGTAGAGGTAGATAACAGTTAGAGAGTAGAGGGTAGAGGTTAGTTAGTTAGTTTTATTGGGCATTTTCATTTGTTTTATTTTGTATCAAGCGGTATCTTTAAGTTATAGGTTTTGAAATATAATTTGTTTTAAAATTAAACAGGATAAAACAAAAGCAAAGACTCTCTTTCTTAAAAAAAATATTTATGTTCAATTGAACCATTTTTTCTTTCTATAGGAACATAGGAATCGGGAGGATTAATTGTGCGTGTTATAATTTTTGTTTTATCTAATTAATCTAACTATCGATTATCTGATGTATTAGCTTCCGTAAAGTAACAGATTACCAACGTTTACACATCCAAGAAATCACCATCACTGAAACAATAACTCAGATAATAACCAATCAGACACATATTGATAGTCGTCCATTAGAACGTCATGTGGCGGAAAATAAATTAACCGCGGACATCCGGGCGGCGTCCGGGAGGCATCCGCCGGATGATGGATGCATCCGTGGATGCGGGGAAAAATGAGGTCGGTTTTGGGGAGAGTAATTGTCGGTAGTTAAAACATGGTTGCAATATGTGAATATGGTTTATGCTGTAACTTATATAAATATCGATTTATGATAAAAGCTCTGGGTTGGTTCGAAAGATCAGACGTTTTTGTCAAACTACTTACCACGCGGAAATATGGACTTAGTTGCTAAAAAAGACCCCGGGGACCTTTAGTCTACATGCGCTTGAAAAATGTTGATGATGATAGTATATTTCACTGATGATTCCTGGGAATGCTAATATTGTGCCAAATTACCGAATGCTGAATTTCAATTGAAAAGCTCTTACCGTTCACGAGATTTTGACGTCTGAAAATGACTATTTTTGTACTGACTGACTGACTCACTAATCAACAGTTCATTGTCCTGTGTCTGTTCTAAGCCTAACGTAGGTTCCTATATCGCTTTATTGAGCCCGGCCTATAAAGCCATAGTTAGGTTAAAAAAAGGTTCTTATCTTAAATGTTTGTCAATGGCGTGTAGGATAGAATAGACAACATGGATACGGTCGACCAAATACATAACGTTATGTAATCAAGTAAGCCGGACTATTGTTAACACGGTGTCAGTCGGTCGACTAGTAACTGATACGTTTATTAAGCTATAACCACACAATGGACTATGATGGCCCAACCCGTAAAGAATGCAGTTATGCGATGGAATGAGATACAAATACAAAAAAAAAATACAAATACATTTATTTTTGCTTAAAATGTCGTACAGAAGATATTATAGAGTTCAAGTCTCACACATTTTGCCAGCAGGCATGCAAAATAATAATAATAATTATTACAAACTTAATGATACAATTGGATAACAATAAAATGATGAGATTAAAGTCAAATAATAATATTACACAATGTCATTAGAAACCTAAGTATACACAATTGCCAATTAGATAATAATAATGATGAGATTAAATCGAGATACCTAATAATATAATTTTACGTAATGTCACATTTTTTTATAATTATTAAAATATTCGTTTATAAAATAAAAACATTGTTCTACAAACACAACACATCTTTTTTCCTTTAATTAACCCATCAGAATATCAGCGTTTCGACTTGCATTTCTTGCAAATTGCAAGAGTCCTAGCCTTTTCTTTATTGCACACAAGACATTGCTGGACTTCCCTTGTGACCTCTGTATGCGATGAACCTACAATTATTATATTTTTTTAAGGGTAGGTATGAAAACAGTTGTGCATGGTTGTATGACATATATCTGTATAAAAGTCTTGTGTGTTTTATTGAATAAATCATCTTCTTTCTTTCTTTGTTTGTTTGTTTGTTTGTTTCTTTCTTTCCATTATTGGCTTAAGAATGGCTTCAACTATGGTAAACAGCGTATCTGACTGCGCCAGACAGTCTGCTAACAAGGAAAGATGGCGGGAGATCGTGCGAAGAGCTGTACCTTGACCATGAGTTTGCATGACCGTACTCGCTAGCGACCGCGTGAACGATTTAGTATGCCGATTCTTAGTTCTATTGCGTAACCGCCAGAGGCGTTGTACTTTTACCATGCAATTTTTTACGCAGTCGCTAGCGAGTATGACTGTAAACTCATGGTAAAGGCACTGTATCCGCCTCTACCACCGACGTGGACGCCTCAATGTGACCACGACCGCTGAGCAAGGAGCGAAACAACGGAGAAGACAAGAAATTGAATATGAGATGTTAAATAGGAGATGCGGTCATTATTGAGGAATCTAAGAAGAATATTTCAAATAATTATACATTTACTGATTTACAGGCCGTAATAATAGTTAAATAACAATAAATTAAATAATACAACTAACTTAAATCTAAAACAGGACCTTGGGGCATTGTACAATACAATACAATACCTACAAAGACTCTTTATTGCACACCTCAATCAAAGGATACAGTACAGTACAAAAACACAATTTGTAGAGGCAAACAACAGAGGTGGTCTTATCGCTAAAGAGCGATTTCTTCCAGACAACCTTAGAGTAGCGGAAATGAAATCTAATCATAACGATTCATAGCAGGTGGTGCAGAATTAATACATATAAAACCTATTAATAATTACAACAATAACATTTAATTAAAGATAATAAACATACATAATATAGTATAAAAATATACGTACATAAACATATACAAAAATATAGTCAGCCACATAGTGTAAAGAAGCTAAGTCTTAACTGTGTCATGAGAGAGACAAATAGTTATCTTTAAGCTGTTTCTTGAAGACAGCAAGAGATTCAGCACGCCTCAAATCAGGAGATAAAGAATTCTAAAGCCGAATAGCTCGGAAAGTGAAAGAAGAATTATAAAATTTTGATGAGGAAGATGGAACAGTAAGAATTCGAGATGATTGTACCGAGGATATTGGCGGAATTTCCTCGCTGTATCGTAATGCTGATACGTTGTGCGAGGAAGTCGCCAGCTCTTCCCTCACCAGTTACGTCAACCAAACGCTTCACAATTTCAGTGAATAACTTTTGTGCGCTGGGACTCCATGGACCAAGAGTTTCGACACCAAATAATATATTTTTAAATCATCAGATTCTACTGGTTTTGCCAATAACAAATCATTTTACCACGAACTGGATATTAATATAAAAAGTTAAGAGGCCTTATAAGTTTTAAAATGTTCTGATTTCAAATTTTGACAAATGTATTGATAATACCAATAAAATGATAAAAGGATACAAAGGCTTTATAGAATTTTTGGATAGTGACATAGCCATTTCTTGATTTTACTGTGCGTTGTGGAATTTAAGTGGAAAAAGGCCGTTTTTCATTTGAAAATGGTCGTTTTGGAGTGAAGTTTGAACGATATTTCTTAATGTAAAATGCGAAAAGTACATTTAAAATTTATGATGTTAGGTCGCTTTATTCCTGTTCTAGATAGTAACATTAAGAAAGTGTCAAGATACTTGTAAATTCAAACAGAAAATGGCCTAAACAGATGACCGTTTTTCAACTCATAAGGGGTCTTAATGAAAAAAAAAAATCTCTAGCAAATCAAAAGCTTCCATATTGCGATGTATTTATTCCAAGTCACCGTCATTTCATTTCAGATATGGGAATAAAAGATATAAGCCGCCTGATGTTTAGCCCGATGATTCTGTAATAGACGGGGGGGTTAGGGGAGGGAGGGACAATATTCGGGCTCGTCAGCGTGATCGCTGACTCGTAAAAGTTCTCGACGCGAGTCGAATGTGGACACAGAAGCAAACAGATAAATCATGTAGAAATGACAGTCGCTTATTAATGTTCTGAATTGTTTGTTGCGAGAATCATGTTTTTCCTGATACGTTCATAAATAGGTTATTTGACTGATTAGATATTTGGCGTTTTTAGTATTTGTGTGTATTGTGTGTATTTGTGTGTTAGGGCACCCTTCCACTGTCACTGAAGCGAAAACTCGTCGACATGTGTATTTTGCCTGTCCTAACCTACGGTGAACAAACATGGTCGTTAACTGAGATCCAGAAATCCAAATTGAAGGTTTGCCAGCGCGCTATGGAGCGCAGCATTTTGGGTGTCAAAAGGATGGATCGTGTCCCAAACACTACACTGCGCTCTAAAACACGCATTGCTGACGTAGGTAAAAAAACTGCCAGGCTCAAGTGGGACTGGGCCGGCCACGTCTGTCGCATGCATCCAGATAGGTGGGCTAATGTAGCCACCAAGTGGGTGCCACACGGTGGACGACGCAGACGGGGCAGGCCCAGACGGAGATGGCGGGATGATCTGGATGCATTTGCCAAGAATTGGGAGGAAGAAGCGCTCAATAGGGAGACCTGGAAGACATGGGGAGAGGCCTTTGCCCAGCAGTGGGACAGCCAATAGGCTATAAAGTAGTAAGTAGTATTTGTGTGCCAAAGTGGAGGAAATCGAAACGTATCGCGATAATAATAGAGCATGACTGATACTGTAGAAATCGTGATTATCGAAATAATATTGACTTAGGGTCGATTTTTCAATAGCCAGATAAAATTATCCGTCACGTAGTAATGCCATATGAAAGAAAAGGACACGGCTAACATTTATGCCGGATGTTTTTATAAGGGGATTGAAAAATCGGCCGTTAGTCACTTGTTAAATATTGACATATTTTTAATATATAATCTACCAGCGACCCGCCCCGGCTTTGCACGGGTGCACTATTTAATGGATGTTATTATACATATAAACCTTCCTCTTCAATCACTCTATCTATTAAAAAAACCCGCATCGAAATACGTAGCGTAGTTTTAAAGATTTAAGCATACATAGGGATATAGGGATATAGGGACTGAGAAAGCGACTTTGTTATACTATGTAGTGATAATACAAAAATACAGTGTTATACATGTACATTATGAAATCTTAATTGAATTTGTGGCATAAATTGACGAGACCTGTGGTGGATACTTTTTGTTCTGGTTGGACGAAACATGTGCTGTGGATCTTCATTGTATGTGTTTCTGCTTCTTCTCATTTCATAATAAATATTAACAATATGTTAGAGATTTGGAAAAAATGTTAGAGATTTGGAAACAAAGTATAACTAATGTACGCAGTTGTGTTAGTTGATTAAAGTATTAAATTTGTTCAAATTTGAAGCAGATTGAAAGAAAAAGAATTTATTCGTGGCACAGGAGTAATACTATGTGTATTACTCCTGTGCCACGAATAAATTCTTTTTTTCTCCAAGGATTAAAGTTGAAAAACGAGTAAAAACAGTAAAAAAAGGTGTAAAACAAAAAGAAAACAATCAATAATGCCACGAAATGGTCCCGACTCAGCATGGTGCCAACCTAACTGCATGCTTGCTGGTGCTGATTGAATAATTACTTATAATAAACAAAATTGTCCGCCCTCAACACAACCTAATGTCGCCCGAGGCATCGTTCCCAGCACACTCGCCGCATTGACATATATTATTTCAAATAATACTTCATATTATAATCCAATTGTTCGCATGTGTCGGGAGTTTGATGACTTGGTTCGCGTCTGTAAGGATCTTGATGTTTATGTTTCCAATATCTCTCAATTCAAAAAATCTGTATTTTTAGCTACAAATAATTTAAAATGATTGAATAACTGTTTGTTCGCCTTTTGCTATTCTTTTCTCTGTAATTCAAACTACTTTTTTATTTTCTCTCTAAATTATAACTCATAGCCATGATGTGTACATATATTTTTGGACTGTAATCTAGTCATGTGTGTCTTCTTATATATATTATTTCACTGTACGTTTCGATTACTGTCTGTTTTATGTACCTTTCGAAATAAAATAAAAATAAAAGATAAAATAAAATATAACGAGCTTACAACTGTTTCAATCCGAGTGTAAGGCTTCATGAAGTGACTGTTTACCCCATCTGTGTTTAGCTGTAATGACTATGTAGCATCCGAATCAGGGGTAAAAGGTTTCTCATTATCTTGATGTTGAGATAAAGTGGTGACGCCGCCGCGACACGGCTTAGCGTTCGATTTCTTCAGACTCCGATTCTAATATTTATTTATTTTTATTTAGAGAACAAGAGATACAGGGGTGTCTATTGTTTGCCCGAAATTCATATGGAATAATTTCAATTATCTCGATAAATATATGCCCCATTTTCATTTGCCCGAATGGTTGGGAACGTCTCCTGAGTCACTCTTTAAAACTGTGATTTTATAGGGTTTAAATCTACCTACCATGAGTTTTAGCGATGAGTACAAATCCATGGACATGGGTCATCTCTTGATCATGCTTGAAGTCCACATTATAAACAATTTCCTAAGAAACTCGGCTACTATTAATTGTCTCCTCGCTGACGGGACATAATAAAAATAAAGAAAAATTCATCGACCTGACTATATGACTGTGTTTCTGACAATAGCCAAAACATGGTTGCTTAAAATTTTCTTTTAGAAAAAAATCCTCACTTGCGTCTTTATTTTACTTTTTTACTCAGTCTACTAAAACAACGCATTATTAAACAACACAATTAAGTTAAAATTAAGGTATTTAACCTCATCTAAACTTTGTCAAGAGGAAATTTAATAAAATGCACACAGTCAGATATTTATCGAAACTTGTCTAAAATGCCATTCCTGAAGAGTATTGCATGCCGTTTTATCGTGCGCGAAAGACATAAGTGTGTCTCATTCACGGGGGGTGTGGCTGATCGAATCGAGACATCCCCTTAAAGCGAGTATCGTAAAAATCTTCTAAAATAAGAATGCTTTAAGAAGTTACCGCTACGGTTTCTGCTTATTTTACTATTAGGCAGGTGAGCTTGTTTGCTTATGACAGCTTATATCGGTAAATTATGTCAAAAAGTTAATTGAGTACATAAATATTAGCTTGATACCTTAATATTGTAATTGAGGGTATATACACGTTTTCTGCCAACAAACTGTAATATACAGTTTGGCAGATGAGCAAAAAAAAAAATATTTATGCAAAGTTCAGGTAATAAAGTTATTAAATTTGATCTGACAAAACTCGGAACCGGTTAATATACCGGTAAAAACCGGTATATTTCGGTTTAGCTTCTAACTTTCCGTGGGAACGCGAACGTTTTAAGAACTTTATATTAACCGGTTTATTCGACGAGAGGCCAGGCGGGCGTACTAGTGGGGCTCACGTCTGTAGGTATTACGATAGGTAGGTGTAGTTGAGATTCCTTTCGTTGACCTAATTTTTATGAACATATTATTGGATTATGAACCTTTTTGTTTACACAGTAAAATAGCTTTTAAAGAAATTAAGTTGATTCAACTCAGAAAACTCAAATGATTTCAATCGTAATCGTGCGCCCGCATTAACCGGTTTATATCGTCTAAACCGGTTAATCCGAACAAAACCTTTATAAGTATAAAGCTCCTCCGTAAACCGGTTTAAATAATCCGGTATTTTTAACAAAAAATTTTCCTTAATATTAAAAAATATGTATGTATGTTTACATTGTAGCATTTGAATTATGTAGTATTATGATACTGTTATTTTATATACATTGTACATTGTTTTGAAAAAATGACACCTCGCCGAGTTTCTTACGCCGGTTCTTCTCGAGGCAGAGGTTTATTTTATGAACCGGTGGTAGTTTTTTGATATTCATAAGTGCATGTAACATGCCTAAATTGAAGAATAAATGATTCCATTTCATTTCATTTCATTTCTGAACCGAAATAGAAAGGTTTTGCGGCAAGTACATGATAACGGTTTGAAAAATTAACCAGTTTCCGAGCCCTGTGATCTGAGAGTTGATTAACGGATCATTATAAAACCCTCACTAATTTTACTGTTACTTGTGCGTACGCGTTGCTACTTTAATTTAGCGGCTTCTACTACACATGAAAGTGCGTAGCTACAGCCAAGAAAGTGGTCTACCACTTTCGACTCCATAATTCTAACATTAAGGTTGAAAATGCTAGATCACTCTGGCTGTATTCTGCTCGTTTGCCATAAAAAGGAGTGATACTCGTAATTCTCACGGACTTTCAAGTCAGAGTGTTACCGTGTGAGGCAAGAATAGGGTTGCCATAAGCATGAGGACGAGCACCGGGACAGTTAAAGAAAAAGTAGTATAGCTAGAGCTCATGAAGAAAAATTGGAAGGACATCAGCGCAATGTCGTCCACAAAGTCAAAGCAGATGTGGGAGCGGGTCTGGTCTTTGCCATAGGATATCCTTCATGCGCGCGCGCCACGCAAGCACAGCCTGTCTTAAGCGTTAGGCTTATAGCCGTCCGTACTGCGTACATGCATAAGTACTTAAGCTGCTGGTCCCTACTAATTAGAGGACAATCTTACACAAATCGAACTAGCCCCACAGTAAGCTCAAGAAGGCTTATGTTATGGGTACTAGACGACGATATATTTAATAGATATAAATACTTAAATACATAGAAAACATCCAAGACTCGGAAACAAATATTCATGCTCATCACACAAACATTTGCCCTGACCGGGATTCGAACCCAGGACCGTCAGCTTCACAGGCAGGTGCACTACCCACTAGGCTAAACCGGTCGTCTAATTAACTATGCTTTTCAAACCGGGACAATTTTCTTAATGGGCGGGACACTGGGACACCATGCTTCAAACCGGGACATGTCCCGGCATACCGGGACGTATGGCAACCCTAGGCAAGAGGCAGGTCTAGGGCCTCATTTTCGCAATCTCGGGTGCGTTAACGTCTGACGACGCTTTTGTTTCAACGTGCGTGTCTTTGTTATTGAAGGAATCTTTGAGTGTTCACTGCTGGCTGAAAACAAAGGAGTGCGTGGATTGCATGCGTAGGTCGTTTACGTGTCACAGCCCTTGTCCTAGAAGAGCTACAAAGATTTTTTGAACATGATGAATATATATATATTTATATATATATATTTATTTTTTTGACGACCGGTTTAGCCTAGTGGGTAGTGCGCCTGCCTGTGAAGCTGACGGTCCTGGGTTCGAATCCCGGTCAGGGCAAATATTTGTGTGATAAGCATGAATATTTATTTCTGAGTCTTGGATGTTTTCTATGTATTTAAGTATTTATATCTATTAAATATATCGTCGTCTAGTACCCATAACACAAGCCTTCTTGAGCTTACTGTGGGGCTAGCTCGATTTGTGTAAGATTGTCCTCTAATATTTATTTATTTATTATAAGAATTTGATAATTCACTTACATGAGTAACTAAAATACGCAATGTAATATACAAACTTGGCGAGTACATGCTTTTCGCTTCTTAAGTTAGTACAAAGTATCCTTTAATAATACTTAATTTTGAGTGCATAAAAATACATTTACTTAAAAACTATGTGGGTAAACATATAAAGCGCGCGCGCGCCCAGCAATATACGCAAAGAAGCGCTCCTGCGCTCTGCTAGTGCGGCGATAACAACAAAGTTGTATAGCACGACCCAAGTAATAAGGCGTGTGGATTAAGCAATAATAGTCTCTCAGTCAACTACTTAAGAGCTTTGACGCGCGCCATGTTAATTGTGTTCTCCTGTACTGACACAGCTTACAGTTACAGTAAGGGCACTGTGACATACACGGACAAGAATTTACATTATAGTATCAGTTTTGTTTAAATTAAAAATTGGTTGACCAAATCGGTATTGGAGGCTATAAGAATTATTATATATTTGTGTAAGATTGTCCACAATTATTTATTTATTTGTTATTTTAGGGGTTATACTTCTGATTTAGATTTACGACTGTTTATTTTTTCTTTCACGTTTTTTTTTAAATATCCGCTTTAGTATTGTACTTTTCTCTGTTTTTACGTGGCAATAAAGATTTATTATTATTATTATTTATTATTATATGCAGCCAAACTTTTTAACTCAAGCCTCTGCTAACTAAGATGTGTTTTGTCCCTTTCCCAATACAAATGTTAATGTTAGTGACAGATAGGGACAAACGAATTTAGCGGCAATTAACTAGGTTTGATGAATGATTATGTATAAGCGGGTAACTAATTAAATATGAGTATTAAGAGGCCTTATAAGTTTTAGAATGTTTTGATTTCAAATTATGACAAAGTATTGATAATACCAATAAAGTTATTAAAGGATACGATGATTTTATTAAAGTTTTAGATAGTAACAGCCACTTTTTGATTTTATTGTGTGTAGTAGAATCTAAACTTAAAAAACAAGTTTTTAGCTCGAAAATGTTCGATCGGACATCGAACATCACTCCATGTTTGAAACGATATTTCTTAATGAAAAATCGAAAAAATACATTTAAAGTTTATGACATAAGGTCGCAATAGGCCTGTTAGATGGTAACATTGAGAAAATGTCAAGATATGTGTCAATTCAAACAGAAAATGGCGTAAATAGATGAGCGTTTTTTAACGGATAAGGACTCTTAACATCAGAATCACTAAGGAACCTACAAAGTGAAGCACCGAATAATTGGAAAACAACCTCGAGACCTCGTTACCTGAAGTGCACTCTTCAGTTAAAGCCCCTCACGATCACCAAAACGTTACAATTTTCCTCGAGTACCCTAAAACGTCAGTTTATATATTCAAAGAGCCACCATTCTTAGATCTTCAGAAATTACCTCTCTTTTGTTATTATATTTTTGTCAAACTTCCGATGACTTCAAAGGAAAAAAATATCGGAACAGCCTGAATTCGTGACGGCGAAATCTTTTAAATACGTTTTTAGATTGTTTCCGTTGCGTGGAGACATCTTAGATCTCGTGTCATTTCGGTGACTTGATTTCATGCGGACATTGTTCGTTATCAGTCGTTATTTTTTATTTGCTATAAAGCCTTTCCACGATTGATATTCAGCAACTTCAACAAAAAGTATTTTTTACCCTAAAATGAGCTCATCACACAAATATTTGCCCTGACCGGGATTCGAACCCAGGACCGTCAGCTTCACAGACAGGTGCACTACCCACTAGGCTAAACCGGTCGTCAGTTATACTTTTCTTCTCTGACATGCTATTTTTTTTAAACAAGCACAGTTATCTTTTGGGTCATTGTCAGATTTAGGTTTGCGTCATTTCAGTGGATATCAAAAGTTAAGGGCCATAAAGCTTAATTTTGGATTGGTCTATGGGTGCAGCGCCATCTATTGGCGAATTTTGTTACAAATTTGAGCCAATGAATAATTTATTTATATTACTTGAACCGATTTCAATTTTATTTCTTTATTTGAAAGAAGATACTTTAGGCGTCATCGCGTAGGGATTCATAAAACAAAAATACATTCAATAATGATTAAATTACAATTTTGTTTTTTGACGATAAAAAAACGAAAAACTAGATAGAGCTATAGTTATATTTTTTCTGTGAAATATGCATTGATATTAATGTTATGTAATAATTCCATATTTTTCCCTTGGTAAACTTCGGAAATAAGGGAGGACGGTCCGTAATTGACCCTCCCGTAATTTTTTTACATTTTCGGTCATAAATCGAAAATGATTAGACAAAAAAATTGTTTCATAATGTGTATCTAACTCAAGCTCTTTCATATGACACCTCACTTAACATATTCACTAGACTTTCAAATTTGTCATTTACTACAAAAGATTAAAACAAAATTAAAAATAAAACATTTATGCATCTGGTTTACCCTACTTTATAATTATTCCGAATTTCAAATCTATAGCATAAGTAGTTCTTGAGATATTTAGCGATGTGACAGACAGACAGAGTGAAGCCATAAGGGTTCCTATTTAACGTTTTGGTACGGAACCCTAACAATATGGTTTAGCATTATAAATAGATAAGAGATTTATGTTCAAAAACTACATATCAGTTATATAATTTCAGTTAACATCTCATTAAACTAATTTCACTACATAACACTTCATACTTCATTGATGAAATTCATACCAGCATAAAGGCCGTGCAGCAACAGGCATAACTAATTCACGTACAGTCAGCCCTCGTAGTACAGTCACTCACGAATTAATAGCGGCTCCCTAACGAAGTAATGAGGACGGAGTGTTTGCGAAATCTTGAATACTTCATCTGCTTATAGTCCGAGAGCCATCGATACGTTTTCGTGACCAAGTCTCCCGGGTAGCAGTACTGAGATGTTTTAAAATGTTCTATATGGAAAGGTCATTATGGGTCAATCAACTTTTTCTTGTTGTTATTCTGTCCCGTCAGCGAGGAGGCAACAGTAACCGAGTTTCTTAGAAAAATGTTTATAATATGGACTTCACTCACGCTCAAGAGATGAACCATGTTCCAATGGATTTATTCCCATCACTAAAACTCATGTTTGGTTGACTTAAACCCTATAAAATCACAGTTTTAATGAGTGACTCAGGAGACGTAACCATGGTAAAGAGTAACAAATAATAATTGATCCACCCTTATACTCCTAAGTGATTTCCCAATTGTATCCTAATGTGTCCGGGGTCTCGTGACCTTCGGATTGAGAGTCGCTTGCTTTACCGTTCAGCTACAGTTGGTGGTGTCTATGGAAAGGCCTCAAAACTAAAAAAAATACAAATACTGAAAACATGTCATAAACTTACTAGGCTTTACACATAAACGATTCTTCCTATTCGCAATTATATTATCGGTATTAATTGCTTAAGAGTAAGAGGCTACCGCTGCGCTGCACAGCATACCCACGAAACCAAGGCTTACATTGACAGAGCTTCATGAACTCTCTGAAGTATTTTACAAGGTATTGCTTGGGGCGATATGCCTGATAAAATTTGTACCGGGCTGTGGAAGGCTGGGTTCCTCAGTGGACTTTTTTTTAATGGTTGGCGATCACTGGCCTGGTAGTGATCATATTTCAACAAACATACAATTTTACATTTACATTTAATAAAAAGATCACTTCACTTATTCATTTTATTGCGTGCATACGCCGCTGGCGCAAATAATTACAAAGAGAGAGAAAAAATAATAAATTTACAATACAATTCAAATACTCTTTATTGCACACCTCAATTAAATAATTTAGTTTCTAATGTATCTCATAAATTTAGTGGCCTGGGTTAGTAATGTTGGCAGTGATGTCAACACTGGCTCTTGGACTATTGCGTATGTCTAGGTTGAGTGAGACGTCGCCGGGGTAAAGGGATGTTGATTCAAGTTATTTAGGGCTGATATTATTATCTATCTAATATTTAAAGGTAACTATAACATCAAAGCTAAATTTAGCGACTATGTGCCTAATTCCCTGCGATTTTCTTTGATTTGAACTTGCATAAGTCTAGGACATTATTATTAGTCAACAGACTTAATCAATAATAAATACATTTACCTATTTGCTTGACTATAAATTTATTCACTAGACGCTTAAAGGTGGGTCCACATTTGTATCGTTTTGGCGATCACGACCATGCGTATTGTATCGAGCACACGTAGGTATTCGAAGTATGGATGCTCACTTTGCGCACTCAGTATCACTGGCATTATAGCTTGAGAAAATACGTCATAGAAAGAAAGAAAGAAACATTTATTCACAGACACAGAAGACACACATTACAAAAAAAAACAACAGAAGAAAACAAACCACAACATGTGTGTCCCCGCGGCAGTGAAACGGACACTGGCTCAGCGTTATGCTGAGGTGTCAGACACCTACAGAACGGACACGTCCATACTGACCGGAGCGTAGCAGAGTATTCGTGCCTTAGAAATAAATAATAAATAAATAAATAAATATTAGAGGGCAATCTTACACAAATCGAACTAGTCCCACAGTAAGCTCAAGAAGGCTTGTGTTATGGGTACTAGACGACGATATATTTAATAGATATAAATACTTAAATACATAGAAAACATCCAAGACTCAGAAACAAATATTCTTGCTCATCACACAAATATTTGCCCCGACCGGGATTCGAACCCAGGACCGTCAGCTTCACAGGCAGGTGCACTACCCACTAGGCTAAACCGGTCGTCAAAAAAGGTCTAGGTTATGTTATATGAACTCGAAAAACAGACGCCGTCCGGGAATTGGAAAGATTAACAGTGCGCATTAAATAAAATGATGAAAAGCGCTTGGCTCGTAAAAGAAGGATTTCGATCAGGTAAGTAGCGAGCCGTACGTCTGGATGTCCGGTATCGTATCATAACACCGTATTATTTTGGAGCTGTTGTAGGTCCATATTTGTATATTTTCGCCGAATCGTATATCCGACGTGTATCCGCATGATTGTTAGGCGACTCTCTGATTATCTGACTCTCTGATCTAGTGTGGAGATGGTAGGATACGAGAATACTGTTAATATCAGTGTCAGTTATCAGTCGATTCAGTACCGCTTTTTACTGCGCTCATACATTTATATGAGTGTTTCCTGACTGATTTCGCGGTAGCGAGGCGATGCAAAGGCAGTATAGCTTCGCTTCTGCGCATCAAAATCAAAACATTTATTCTGCAAATAGGCCTCAAGGGCACTTTTACAAGTCAAAATCTATCTAGGTACATCAAATAAAAATAATACAATAATCAAAGTATCATTAATTAAATGTAGTGTTACATGTCAAAAATAAGACTAAGAAACTAATAACAATCGAGATTCATGATATTACTACTGCACAAATGTAATACTGATATTAAGTGAGAATCTTTGCGACTTAAGCGGCATACTGCATGCGGCGACCGCAAAAGTGTAAAGAACACGTTAGTCGGCCGCATTCGGCGATCGACAGCTGCCAACGCTTATAGGTAGGCGGACAGACTAATGTAAAGACGACGTTTGTTGGTCTAAGTAGTTTAAAATGAATTCGGCGACCGCATTAGGCGAAGGACGCAGTGTAATGGAGGCTTTAGAGTATAAATATATCTATAGAGATATACGCGTGCCACCAAAAGGGACGGAAAAGTAATTATGCAGATAAATTAAGAATTGGTTTGAAATGGCTGCCGGTTTACCATAAATTACCTCCTGAACTTGGGCGGGTAATCATTTGTATGACGTAATTAGGCACAACTGTCATATAAAATAGGTTATGCTCGACAAAAAAATAAGAAACTATTGTCGTAGTTTGATTGGGACAAGAATTGATTGTCTCTCTGTCGCTCTTATACAAAGTTGTATATGACAGTCTCGCTCGGTGTCTGGTAAGTCCGTGCTTTGCGACGTCAGTAAGTTTACGTCAAAGAAGAAAATGTCACATATAGATCCAGCCCGGCCAAGTTAGGAAGTCGCCTTAGTAACGACGCAAAAATATCGCGTTCATGCTACGCGCCGCATCTGATCGCGAGCAATCTATGTTGCTACATGTGTTGCAACATGATCGCGAGCAGACTCAGAGAACACTACCGCGATTTTGTACTGTGTCCTTTAATTGAGGTGTTTATGCAACTGATACATATTGGGAGGTCCTAAAACACGAGTGTGGTTTTACGAAACGAGCGTCAGCGAGTTTCATAATGGGATCACACGAGTGTTTTAAGGTCTAATTATGTACAGTTGCATACACTACTTTATCTACATCCGTATATTAAATTCTCTTTCATGTGTTCAGGAACTATTGCGTTGCAAGTGTAGTGAGGTCGAGCGTGAGCCCGTTGAAGTCTTTTGAGCACGAGCCTGTATCGTTATGGGCGGAGATGGCCATAACGATACCGTTGTCGATGTTAATATGTCCATCTCCGCCCTGGGCTGGCGCGATATTGTAAAGCTGCTCCTTACGTACACTTTTAGAGGATTTACTGTATGGGTGTAGATAAAGAATATTACACGTCCGAAACGGCAAGTAGGCACCCCACAAGGTTGACTGGTAACCTGGTAAAGGTCGCAGGAGTCCGTTGGATGCGCCGCCATTTCGTGTTCTCACATGAATGACGTGTCTTATTATGTATATATCATCTGGGAGTCTTATTGAACTAGGTTCAGTGTAGTCAGCTCCTTCAATCGCTGCAGCAACCAGCTTCTCCAGTATTACGAAAAGGCAGCAGTGGTTTTTCTTACACAGAAATTGATGATCTTTCAGATGAGCCTTGGTTTTTTCAGGAGACCGATCATACTAGATACCTCAGTACGGGCGTCTCTTATCATGCTGCTGCCACTGATAAGGCCAGTCAGGGGGGCTTGCAGCACTGCATTATCGTATAGTCCTACTCCTCCCTTGTATCGAGGAACAAACGAAACTTGGGAGAATTATCGTACTAGAAACCGGAGATTTCCGGTCATTATGACACTCCTTGGAGGAGGCCTATGTCCAGCAGTGGACGTCTTTCGGCTGACATGATGATGATGATGACGTCCGAAATATAGACTGACCTCAATTTTTATTTATTTATTTATTAAGAGCCTCAAGTGTCCCACTGCTGGGCATAGGCCTCCCTCTTTTTTTTCCACGCGTCCCTGTCTTGTGCATTCTCCCACCACTTCTGATGCGAGACGTCAAGTTCGTCTCTCCATCTCCGACGAGGTCTGCCGCGACGCCGCGCTCGGTTTTGTAGGACCCACTTGGTGGTGACTGACCTCAAAGAGTCCAATAAGTCGGTTCAAATAAATCTCCTGGCTCCAATTGTAGACTATTATATTAAAGCAACCGTCCTACTCTTGAGGCCCCTCGGGCTCCGCATCTCAGTTTCAAATCAAATATTGGCCGAATCATTTCAGATTTGCATTTTAATTTTGTCGGTTGAATTTTTTGAATAGATATCAGTCTTCCGTGTTGTTGGAATTGGTTCTGTGAAATGGTTTTAAATTTGTGGTTTATTCTTGAATTGCTATTTCATTTTGTTTCTGGAAATGGGACAGATTTGAATTTCTTTCGCAGATCGCTGAGAAACTACAGAAAACTCGTTGGAACTAGCTAGGACTTAAAAATATGACAGACGCCTTATTTTTGTCAAAGCCTACTTAGTTAACAGAATCCTTAAAACAATTTAAGAGTCCTTATCAGTTAGAAAACGCTCATCTATTTAGGCCATTTTCCGTTTGGATTGACACGCATCGTGACATTTTATCGACGTTACTATCTAGAACAGGGCTATTGCGACCTTATGACATAAACTGTTAATGTGTTTATTGGATTTTCCATTAAGAAATATCTTTTCAAACATCAATCCAAATCGACCATTATCAAGCTAAAAACTAGTTTTTTCCGCTTAAATTCTACTACACACAAGAAAATCAAAAAATAGCTATGTCACTAACTAAAACTTTAATAAAATCATCGTAGCCTTTAATCACCTCATTGGTATTATCAATACTTATGTCATAATTTGAACACAAAATATTTTAAAACTTATAAGGCCTCTTAAACGTTTTTCAAACACCCTAGAGTTGATAATCCTGTAAAGTGTTAATGTACATGGTCTTTATTTACGACAAAAACACAAACACTATAACAAAATCCTACGCTTGCGAAATAATTAGGTCTTATATTAATTCCACGATGATTATTATTTAAATGTTGAAGTAACTAAATTAATTAATTGAAACTGACAACAAAACTTTTTGTTAATGATAATAACCTGTTAAAAGTAATAATTTAATGAAAGTTCGTAACAAAAGCGAATAATTA
Organism: Epiblema foenella; assembly: GCA_963556455.1. Lineage (NCBI taxonomy): Eukaryota > Metazoa > Arthropoda > Insecta > Lepidoptera > Tortricidae > Epiblema > Epiblema foenella. Next base: position 25,391,940 of record OY747101.1, on the reverse strand, counting down.
ATACATCATTATAATATTTTCACAACAGCGTCTTTGTTATTTCATTTACCCAAATTTATATTTCTCTTCTGGCACTAAAAATACAAGTTTGCATGTTTTTAGATTACTTCAATCCATACCTACTGAGCTTATGAATGCGAAAGTGTCTGTCTGTTACCTCTTCACACTTAAACCGCGGGATCGATTTAGATGAAATAAGGTGCAGTGGGGCAATCTAGACTGCGGAAAATAAAATAAAATAAAATCAATAAATAAATAAAATAAAATTAAATAAAAAAAAAAATAAAAAAAAGTATTTTATTTCTTGCATTAAAGTAAGTATAGTTAGTGTGTTAAGACATTACAAATCTATTATTATTAATCGTTACTAGTAGCACAGTTGTAGTAAATTATACTAATCTAGCAAATGAAATACCAGAGGGAGATCTGGATCGCATTCAACGGAGAGCAGCTCGAATCGTCGGCTGCCAGCGTATTCTGATCGGCTCGACTCCTTGGCATTGCGTAGAGATGTAGCCTCACTCTGCATTTTCTATCGCTTGTATCACGGGGAGTGCTCGGAGGAATTGTCCCTGCCGCATCTTTTCGTCATCGTCCTACACGTCAGCATTTCCATCCTCACCATTTAGATGGTTGGCAGTCCAAAACTGTGCGTTTCTCAAGAAACTTCCTGCCTCGCACAACCAAACTATGGAATGAACTGTCGCCTGCGGTATTTCCGGACCGATATGACCTTCAAACCTTCAAGAAAAGAGCGTATTCTCTTCTGAAAGGCCGGCAACGCACTTGCGACTCCTCTGGTGTTGCAGGTGTTTATGGGCGACGGTAATTGCTTACCATCAGGCGATCCGTCTGCTCGTTTGCCCCCTATAACATAAAAAAAAAATCGATTTGCCGGATCAGCGCCCTTACCTCTAGGCTACCCAGATCACTACGTCATTACAGCGATTTCTTTCCCTTGTATTCTCATAATAACAATTTGATTCGTGAGAAACGAGGTTCTGTTAACTTTAAGGGTCCTTATCAGTTAAAAACACTCATCTATTTACGCCATTTTCTGTTTGAATTGACACGTATATTGACATTTTCTCAATGTTACTATCTAGAACAGGACTATTGCGATCTTATGTCGTAAACTTTAAATGTATTTTTTATTTTTTTCATTAAGAAATATTGTTTTAAACATCACTCCAAATAGACCATTTTCAAGCTAAAAACTTGTATTTTCCGCTTAAATTCTACTACACACAATAAAATCAAAAAATGGCTATGTTACTATCTAAATTATGACAAAAGTATTATCAATACTTTTGTCATAATTTGAAATCAAAACATTTTCAAACTTATAAGGCCTCTTAAACACGTTTGAGTTTGGCGACCTAAATCTATTATGACGATTTAATAATCTTTATTTATTTAGGAACCTTTCTTAAACTGATAATGCCGCCTCCAGCAGGTAAAGCGCTAAAGTTATGTTTTCGACGGGTTTACAAAGAAAAGCACCCAGCTACGCCGGGGAACGACTACAATTTCAAGAAGCGTACAGTCCTATTTGACACCTACATATGCTCCTATTGGATATTGTACCTTAACGCTAATGTAGTAGAGTTTATATTACAGACATGATTTATATACAGTGTATAATAAAAACTATACTCTTTTTTTAGCCTGACTTTATAGGTCCAGGGGAAACCTCCGACACGACCAGGTGAACGGTTTAAACACTGGAATACTCTAAGAGTTTGCGCACCAGTGAGATACTCGTAGGTTTGAGCGGCTTCAGCCAAATCTGAGGTGTGAGTGGAATCGAGATACTGGGAGTTTTGTCTCTGCTGCTTTTGTCCAGCAAGAAATTCAGCTATAGATTAGCCCATAGATTTAGCCCATAGATGTCGTTGTACCACCCGTTGCCCCCCGGTGAAAAAAAAAAACGTTGTTTTGTTATTTGCCGTTAAATCTCCGAGCCTGGGAGATGACGGCTAATGTAGGTTAAATGGTCCACGTCCCAGTTCACCCAATTTTTAAATATTATCGGCCACATATAGTTTAAGGAATTTACTGTACTTTTACAGAGCTCAGTAATATTTGAGCACTTCACCCGCTACTATATATCTGACGGTGATCGTACTGTCAACAGAAAGCGTATAAAATACTTAAAAGTGCAAACAGCGTACTTTTAAGGTGTGACGTGTTTACTGGTCGCGGACTGCTAAAAACGTCGCGTGCAGCGGCTTGCGTACAAGACAGTGTCTCCGGAGCATTAACTTGTATGCGATAGCACGAAGCTTTTATTCCAGTTTTGATTAGACTTAGCGTTACAATGGGTGTAATAAAACTCATTAGGCAGTTAAGGCCATGCAACGTGAAATAACGCGGTCTTTGAAAAATCAAAAATCAAAATCAAACATTTATTCTGCAAATAGGCCACAAGTGCACTTTCACATGTCAAAATATTAATTTACATTTTAAGAAAGTCTGACTATAATAAGTAATACATTTTTCATGTCAAAATATTAATTTACAGTTCAAGAAGGAATAATAATTTCGAGTTTACAATTATAACAAAATTAATGTCATACAGTGAAGATAAACTAGCAAAGTTATCTATTACAAATATTACAACATCAATAAAGTTAGAGATGTATAAGGTCTCAAGATTAAACAAGGAGTATAATGAAATTAATATAATATCCCAGAGATGTACATGGTCTCTGAGCGTCAAAATTAAAATTAATTTAATATTGTTAGAGATGTATATGGTCTCTAAGTCACTGATAATAAAAATGAATCCACAACAGGATGATGTCTCGTCAATCCCCTATAAAAAGACACTAGTATTAACGTAGTCACTATGTCCTAGCAAGCACGAACAGACCGGACTCCACAAACTGCACCCGATCACGAGTATGACGCGTATCTCAGCCATCGCCTCCCTCGACCATCTGTTAGGGAAGGTGGCGACCCGATCAACGACGCCACCGTAGGCAAAGCCCTTAAAGCGAGCATGACATATTCAAGCTGGTGCTGTTCTGCCCAGACGACGAAACAATAAGGATTGATTTTCAGATATATGATTCTTGACTATATGACTGTGTTTCTGACAATAGCCGAAACATGATTGCTTAAAATTTTCTCGATAGAAAAAAAATCCAAATTCGAGTCTTCATTTTCCCTTTTTTACTCAGCCTACTAAAACAACACATTATTAAACGACACAAATAAGTTAAAATGATGGTATTTAACCACATTTAAACTCTGTCAAGAGGAAATTGAATAAAACTGCACACAGATATTTATCGAGATTTGTCTATAAAAGCCATTCCCGAAGAGTGTTGCATCCTGTTTTGTCGTGCGCGACAGACATAAGCGTGTCTCTTTCAGGCGGGGCTGACCGAATCGAGGCATCCCCTTAAGTTAATAATTTCTCAACCACCCGCGTGGTCGTGTCGGAGGTTTCCCCTAGAGCTTCCCCAGGCTACTCTCCAACCGCGCACTCCTATAGCTTTATTGGGACCGGCCTATAAAGCCACAGTCAGGCTAAAAAAGGCATATTATTATACAAACTTCTGTCGTTCCATTACTGAGGTGTGATTGGGTACGGAACGTTTTCGACTGTAAGGTGGATCTAGATGTCATCTCCCATGCTAAAATAGTAGATTGTGTCTCAAGCGAGCAAAATGATATATTTACGGCGAGGGCGGTATATTGAATTCTGAGTAAAGCGAAAGATTCTACAATAGAATTCTGAGCATAGCGAGGGATTCTAAAATAGAATCTTGCTCTTTTCTTAATAGCAGGAGTGAAATAGTACATTGTGTCTGAAAGGAGCAAAATGATATAGTTACTGCGAGGGCGGTATATTGAATTCTGAGTGAAGCGAGGGATTCTAAAGTAGAATCTTGAGCGTAGCGAGGGATTCAAGTGTTTTTGCTCAAGACGGAAATAATTTCGCTATCGTGTGACACATACTGCTTTTCACACCGTCTATGAGGTCCGCTCCTACAAACATGAAATATCTTACAAATTATTTTACTACACAGTGTCACATACAACTTTGACCATCATTCGAAGGCAACAATAACTCTTTTCTGATTAGCAGGTGTGAAAAATATATTTAAATATACCTATGATTTTTGAAAAGTTATATGATTACCCCGCAGGTCCGCTGGTGTGCGCGTTAAATTTTTGCTACGTAGTTATGTGGTGTTGTAAATATATCTATCTATCTATCTATCTATCGATACAAAGATTAAAGCACAAAAGAAAAATTAAACGCGCACATTAACGGGAAGACCGGGAATCGAACCTGATGTGTCAGGATACGAACATCATTTTACTTTAAACAATGTTATGGCATGTGCATTGAGCTATTTAATAAGTTACCGCTAAACACCCAACAATTGCCTTTCAATAGAAAGGCAATTTTATTTTTTTTTTTTTTATATTAGATTTCGAAATAGTTTAATAAAATTGCTGCAAGAGAAATAGTATTACGAGATAAAGATGTTCCTTTTAGATAAGTTTTAATTATTTGCATGCTAGTATTATTTTTGTAATACCTATAGCAGAATATGTTCTTTAATTGTATTTTATCATCCATGTAATTAATTATTCTATGCAAATAAAGAAGTTTGAAGTTTTGATATGTCCACCGAACATACCTCCCGCCACCGCTGCGTTCAGTCGATTTTCCCGGTTTCGATATTAGATCGTCAAACATTGTGGACGTTTATCAGTCACTGGTCCCAATTTGTAATAAGATTTTCAACAATTGATAATATTTTCATTCATAAAACAGGCGATGAAATTATCTAGTTCAATTTGAATCTCAAACAAAGCTTAAACTTTGTGCAAAAACTGTTCTTTCCGATTTAATTTTCTTCTAAATTGGGTGTGGAATTTTGTTAATTTAATGTTTATCAGCTGAGGGGAATCCAATTACTTTGTTTAAACATTTTTAAATAGAACGCTTAGGTGATGTACACTTGTCAGACGAGCGTTAGGAGAAATCAACAATATTCCTTAAAAATAAAAAAAATAGAAAAAAACACCAGTCAAGTGCGAGTCGGACTCGCGCATCGAGGGTTCCGTATATAGATCATCATCATCATCATTTTCAGCCTGTAATCGCCCACTGCTGAGCATAGGCCTCTCTTCGAGTACGCCACTCGTCCCGGTCCTGAGCTAGTCTCATCCAAGAGTGACCCGCGATCATCCTAATATCATCGACCCATCGAGCCGGTGGACGCCCGACGCTCCTTTTACCACTAAGTGGCCACCAGTCTGACACTATTTTGGTCCACCTGCCATCACTCTGCCTGGCAAGGTGTCCTGCCCAACTCCATTTGAGTTTGGTAATGACGTATCCGACGTCACGCACTTTTGTGCGGCGTATATATATATATATCTAGAATAGAATAGAATAATTTATTTATGCACAAAGACACTGTTACATAATAAAACGAGTATATCCGATGAGTCCCGAACTAGGCTAAGCCTGTATCTTGGAACCCGTTGAGTTACAGTTACCCAAGTTGACTACGATATACTCTTGAACTACGTTACAGAAGTTGTGTTCGATACGTTATACAACCATTATAAAAGCATATGTCATAATAATTCGACGGTGTAAAGGAATAACCCTTTAAGCGACATTTTGGTCAAAATCGAGTTATATATATCGTTGGAATCAGCGTTTTTTTCTGCGTCGTTTGAGCCGGGTTTCACATCGATCCGATGACTTATATGTCGCTTAAGGGGTTACAGAAATAAGGCCCAAATTTAAAAATCGTTACCTGATGCGACACATAATTTGAGTAAAATCTTACCTGAGTCACTTAACCATATATACAGGCATAATCATAGTCGCATAAGTGATTTTTAAAAATAGGTCATTTTCCATGTGATGTCACTTACATGTTTATTCCAAATACATTTTACATAGGTTACGGCGCTTAAGTGGTTCTTCAAAAATGTTAAAATTAACTGTTGTCGCTTAAGTGTTAAATGAAAATTGCAAGAGGTGTGATGGCGTTTGAAGTATCGCCCAAATTTATAGTATGGCGTTTAAGTGTATAATTTTTTGTATGAATTACGCGCGAAAGGGACTCTTATAAACGCAGTGTAACGCCGTCGGTCGCTTCAGTCACCGACAAACACTAGGAGGGGGTGGTTGTTTTGCCGTTCGCTGACGGAATTAACTAGGTACGTATGCTAGTTCATGTTCAAATAGTGAAATTTTTAATGTTATGGCTTAAGCCAACCAATAAATTACTGAAGTCAGAGACCTAGGTGTTCATATAGATAATGAAATACAACTCACTTCTCATATTGACAAAATCACGTCAAAGGCATACAGGATGTTAGGTTTTATTTTCCGGCAGAGTAAGGACTTTAAGGATCCGCATACCATCGTTCTTCTGTATAATGCTTTTGTTAGATCGCACTTAGAGTTCGCTTCAATTGTTTGGAGTCCTCAATATTCGGTTCATATTGATGCCATTGAGAAAATTCAAAATAAATTTATTAAATGGATGAAATATAAATTTAAATCTTTTTCCAGTGATAACATCGTGAGTCTTCAGCTGCGTAGAGAACATAAAGACCAGATATTTTTGTTTAAATTACTAAATCATTTGACTGAGTCGCAATATCTCATTAGTAATATTTCATATAGATGCCCTACATTTCGAACCAGATCAAACGCTCTATTTTCTATTCCATTTTGTCGTACTAAATATGTCAAAAATTCATACCTTGTGAGAGCATGCTCAACATACAACACAAAATACTTTGAGCAAGATTTATTTTGTACGAAAATTGGTAAATTCGTTGCCTCTCTGAAGATTAACACCCAGTAACAAATATAATAGTGTTTTAATACAAATGTAGTGTTGAATGGTATATTCTGTTACAACTAGTATTAAATCTCTGTATGTTATTGTATTTGTAAAGGATCTGTTATTGTTTTCCTTTTGGTGATTAACCTCATTAATATTACTTTTTTTTTCTTCTTACACTTCAATTGTATTTTAGGTACCCTTTGAGCACATTTTGTTGTTATTTCATTAGTGGAAACTGTTTTGGCTCATGTATCAGTTCATAAATTTTATATTATGTATAATTTTTAAGCTGTTTGTTTCCCAATAAAATAAAATAAAAATAAAAAATTAAAAAAATAAAATAAAACAACAATTTGATTTTTCCTATTGTGTTTCCTTTATAAGTGTACGTATTTTTTCTATTATACTTAAATGAAAATTCCAATAATTTCGAATAAAATAAACAACAATAAATTCATCACATCCCTTGCTTATTTAAAACGACGGACAATTTATTTTTATTTATGCAAATACACTACTGTCGCTTAAATTAATTCCCGAGATCAAATTAGATATATTGGTGTAGTTTAATTGGATTTTTTAGGGCCCTGGTTATAGCACGAAGGTGTCGCTTCAATGGTTCTTCCGGGATCGTTTCGGGGGCCTATTCACTTAAGCGACACTTATTTCAGAATCCTGTAAGATTTCAAGTTTGATAATATTTTTTAAGTATAGCTATTAAAATTTGAGAAAACTTGTGTATAGAACTCAACTTTCTAAAATCAATAGTAAAAGAGATAAAAAAATTTTTGTCAAAAAATACACTTTAATACGCTCTCCTGTAAAATTCAAAAAATGTCGCTTCAAGGGTTATTCCTTTATACCGTCGATATATATAGCGACACAATATAAACGTTTAACAAAATTTAACTGTAACTGTATGTGTACCGGTTCCACCACCATTAAATCAGGAAAATCTCAACAACATGGTGTAGAAATTGAAAGCCATGGGTACAGCGCCATCTATCGGCTAAATAAAAATATTTAAAAATATCATGTTCTATATATCTAGGTTAGCCTTCTTTATAACTGTTCGCAAATCGGAAGCATAAGTAGTTCTTGAGATATTTAGCGATGTGACAGACAGACAGAAAGGTAAAGTAAGTGAGGTTGTCTGGAAGTCATTGCTCTTTAGCGATAAGACCGCCTGTTGTTTGACTCTACTCATTGTACCACCACAGTCTCCTGACTCGTGGCGGAGAGATGGGACAGTGGCCTTGTCAGGTACTGGTCCTCTCATCATTTAAGTTTATGTAATAATATAGTTATTTAAGTCGCCATACTAACGATCTATGGATTCCCAATAGTCTGAAATAAATGCATTTTATTTTTATTATAATTATGTACTGTACTGTGATTTTTTTTGTTGAGGTTATGCAATAAAGAGTATTTGTATTGTGTTATATTGTGAAACAATAAGGGTTCCTTTTTTACCATTTTGGTACGGAACCCTAAAAATGTACTCTCAAGACACAGCTCATTAGTTAGTAAGTATCACTACATAGTATAAAACAAAGTCGCTTTCTCTGTCCCTATATCCCTATGTATGCTTAAATCTTTAAAACTACGCAACGGATTTTGATGCGGTTTTTTTAATAGATAGAGTGATTGAAGAGGAAGGTTTATATGTATAATAACATCCATTAAATAGTGCACCCGTGCGAAGCCGGGGCGGGTCGCTAGTTTGTTATAAATCATATGTTAAAATATGTATTATCTCTGCTTTCAGGTAATCATCTAATATGGATACATCATGGTTCCGGGTTAGGACCCGTGTGGTGCCGTGGGTGCCTTAAGAGTCGACTATGGGAACCAGGTTGTATTATGTTGTGGGAAATGGGCTAGCAACCTGTCACTGCAATATCACATTTTCCTCCTCTTCAAACTTACTATGGCTATGTGGCACTGAATTAAATTTCAAGTGCTCTGTCTGTGCGGCTGTGCGGGGGTTAAAAGTCCAATTCTAGAATTTTATATCACAAAGTAGGTACTAATAAAGTTGCCTCAAACTTACAAAATCTCTCGTGGTCCAGCCATCCTGATGGTCACGGCAGGAGCCTGGTCCTGGTTGTGGTCTTGAACCCTGAAAACATTGTCCTACTTTTTTGGGCAGTCGTGCAAAAAAAGGGTTTCCATCGAAATCCCTACTAACAATTGTCCTAAAGTCACATGCCATAACAGTTTTGCCCTATTGCAGTTTGTCATGACGATGAATAGTCATAACCTTAATTTTCCATAACATGTTATTTGTCCTAAAGCATGTTAGTCCTAGGTATTTATGTCATAATGACTGAGAGTCCTAAATTTATTTATCATAATATCGATTATCCATCCAATATAGACCTATATTGGAATCCCTAAAGTTTTTTGTCCTATTTGTTAAGTAGGTACTAATAAGGTTGCCTCAAACTTGCAAAATCTGTGGTTCAGCCATCTCGATGGTCACGCAGGGGCCTGGTTCTGGTTGGGGTCTGTTTACATTTCCGCCACCTTATTTCGCGGTAGATTTGAAATATGTTCGGCTAAATTTATTGCAGGGTCGTGTCCGGTTATTAATGTTACACGCTGCTAGGTAAGCTGACTATCTCGTGTAAGGGGGTGTTAGCTGTAAAGCGTGTTACACACTACGCCAATACGATAATATTTTATCTGCGTATAATAACTTATGGAAGGAGATGGCGGGACGACCTTGATACATTTTGTACGGATTGGCGGGAGCTGGCACACGACCGAGACGAGTGGCGAAAAAGAGGGGAGGCTTTTGCCCAGCGGTGGGACACTATATAGGCTATTAAAAAAAAATTAATGATCTGCAACTATCACACACTACGCAGATACGATAATATACGAGATGATACATTCAGTCTAAATCTTTCCAACTGAGTAGACTTGTTTTTTGGTGCGGATTGTTTATACAGGACGTTTTCGTGTTTATCTCTGCACCATACGCAGTAAGCACGTCATCCAAAGGTAAACAACGAATGAGCCAGCAGCGCAGCGAACACAGCGGGCATAGGGGCGGAAAGGGGCGCGGGCGGGACGGGGCGCGTGCAGCGGGGTAGGTCGGGGCGCGGGTGGACGGCTCCGTCTCACATCAACCTGTATCTGCAGACAAAATACATATTTATATCGGCATATATTATACGCAGATCAATTTATATACGCAGATAATATCTTTGCCATCTTTCGATATATGTCGGTGCCCACAGATACTTCACGATAAAATATAAGTTATCTGCGCTGTGTGTGTTAGCTCATTGAATTGTATAGGGAGCGATATTGACAGATATGCGTTCAGATACAGATATCTTATCATATCTGTTTAGTGTGTGACACGCTTTAGTAACGATATGTGTAGTTTATTTGACTTATACACGTGTTGAGCATTTTGCGTACATGTGATAAAAACTATTGAGAAGGAGGGTAATTTGTCGGGACTTAATATACTTATGTAGTAATTCTTGGGTAGACTGTTAGGGTTGAAGCGTTGATTCTTTTTGTGTGTTGTGGGAGAGATGCTGCAGCAGTAAAAGATGTTAATTTCAAGGAAACAATGTATTGCTACCATTTAGGCTTGCACAAGAGGAGAGTAAGTATGGCTACAAGTGCCACAGATAATAAAATTCAAAATTCAAACATTTATTCTGCAAATAGGCCACAAGGGCACTTTTACATGTCAAAATATTAATTTACAATTTAAGAAAGTCTGACTATAATAAGTAATACATTTTTCAAGTCAAAATATTAATTAGCCAAACAAAACACCCAAACATCTAAACTTTCGCATTAATAATATTAGTAGAAAGTAGGTAATAATGAGGGTTTTGGAAGGCCTCTTAATAAAAATCCAGAATATAGGTATAATATTTGGTTTTATTACTGCATTAAACACTTTTATTTCATTTTATACTTAGCCACGCACGCTTCCGTTCCTCGTTCAAATCGTTCTCCCCATCCCTCTCGCTCCTCCTGTCATCCTTCTTACACACTTACGTTCCGTTTCACTCCATTCCCTTGCGTTCCATTCCTACAATATTGTCTGTTTTTTTTGGTGAAAACACTGACCTGAATACTGGCAGAATCAATCATCGGCTAAAAGCATCACACATTAAGCGGTACCTTTTAGCTGGAGTCAAGCGGTTAAACGACGCTACTATATTTAATTTATTAAACAAACAAAACAGTATTCACCATGTAGATGAATAAAAGGGTGGATCAACTATTCTTTGTTGCTCGTTACCATGGTTACGTCTCCTGAGTCACTCTTTAAAACTGTGATTTTATAGGATTTAAATCTACCAAACATAAGTTTTAGCGATGAGCATAAATCCATTTGGACATAGGTCATCTCTTGAGCATGCTTGGAGCCCATATTATAAACATTTTTCTAAGAGACTCGGTTACTATTGTCTCCTCGCTGACGGGACAGAATAACAAGAAGAAAAAGTTGATTGACCCAAAAAACACCTATAGGTAAAACATGGTTGTTCGAAACAGGGTCAGTTATATAAATTTACACTAACGTGAGACATATTCACACTTAATAAGAGAACAAAGGTTGAAACTCACTTGGAAAGTCACTATTTGCGACATGTTTCGGACTACAATTGGAGTCCTTCATCAGGTTTAGTGTTATCAAGGCAACCGACCGCGCAACAAATCTAAATCTAATTCATATAATTGCAGCTTAATTATTTTTTAATTAATTATTATCAATTCATATCAAATTAACGTAGTTCGTAATCCTATTACAATTAAGTACTCTCAAGTAATTCAATCTCCGCCCAATAATACCGAATTATCAATTTCAGGCGTCTATTGTTTTAAATTTACTTCCTAATTAATATTTAATAGTACGTAAGCTTACTATGTAATGTTGGTATTTTTTTGTTTTCATCGTAGCGTTATCCCGGTACAGTTGCATCCTAAATTATGCCTGGGGTCCGCTACCTAATCCCAAGGGTTGGTGTAGGCACTAGTTTTTACTTATTTATTTGCTAACAAATTAATATAATAGCCGAACGGCATGTTATATCTTTGGGTAGCATTTTCAATTAAGTGTTGAAAATTTCGTAATGCAATTTGATTTTTAGGACATCAGTTTAAGAAAGAAAGAAAGAAATATTTATTTGGTATAAATGGTTTATATATACTAGGAGATACATAAGTATTTAATATGAAAATGGGTGGGTGTTGGGTGCTCTCGCTACTTTATGATATATTATAAACTGGAAAATTCTAGGAGGATTGATCTAGCCGCTAGCGGAACAAAGAGACATTAAATGTGAACTACTAACTAACTACTAACGTCTCACGGAGCCAAAGTGAGTCCTGGCCTCCGCTTGCTGCTTGCGCCATCTCCATCCAGCGGGGTAATCACGTAACAATACAATACAATACAAATACTCTTTATTGCACACCTCACATAATAAAATAGCACATAAAAAACAAAAAACAAAGATACAGGGAGACAGAGGCAGAACAACAGGCGGTCTTATCGCTAAAGAGCGATCACGCAACCTAGATTTTAATGTCAAATTTTAATTGTCAGCTCATACATTCGTACTTCAAAATTGTCAGTAAAATATATCTACCGTTAGTGGGTGGATCAACTATTCTTTGTTACTCGTTACCATGGTTAAGTCTCCTGAGTCACTCATTAAAACTGATTTTATAGGGTTTAGGTCTAACAAACATAAGTTTTAGTGATGAGAATAAATCCATTGGAATATGGGTCATCTCTAGAGCGTGATTGAAGTCCATATTATAAACATTTTTCTAAGAAACTCGGTTACTTTTGTCTCCTCGCTGACGAGACAGTTACGTGATTCGCCTGCAGTTCATGATTTGGAGGTCGCGCAGGTGTGATTCGTCGGCCCACTTATACCTGAGGGGCTACTCCCAAGTTCGAAATCCGAACTTCGTATCGTTCCGTCCCTTTCATTCATATAGTGACTGACACGAGACTGAAAGAGATGGCACGATACGAAATTTGGATTTCGAATTTCGGAGTAGTCCTCTGGGACATCGGACGGGTCGCCCGACTGGAAGGCCCGACTGGAAGGCTCCGATAGGCCGGTTTGGCATCCCGATCCTCTCCCATCGTTTCAACGTGGCTGAGCCAAATGTGAACGAATTACATTAAATGTGATTTTAATATCAAACAAAGGCGTTGGCTCGTGATCTTATTTTTTGCATTGCGAGAAAATGTCCTGGTGATTCTCACCGTTAAAGTTAATTGATGTCCTTACCGGTCCGAACGTTAAGTGAAAGTTAAGGAAATCAGAGTGCAATTTAAACTTATTGTTGACTCCAGTTTACTCTATACCTGGATCTCTGGCTGTTAAAATAGTTAAAATCACGAGTCGTTAACAATCCGGGCCCGGTAAGGACAAATTAAGTAAATGTTAAATTTTGGAATGAGAATCATCCATCCGACTTTGGTGATAAAATTCCGACTTCGATATTTGCATAATTTAATGATCTTCATTATTAAAGCAGTGAATTCTTAAAATTCTCCAATAAATATCGGTATGTTGACCAGTATTTTACATGGAAAATATTTAAAATATGCAAAGTGTTTGTCAAGGTAGGCTTTAAAAGATAGGCCCTGCAGGCTCTTGTGGATTCCTGGCGCATAAAGGAGGGATTCTCCGGCGCTAGGGAACGAAATGTTAAATTGTACACTTGTAGCCGTGGAAGGTAAAATGACTTTTAATCTCTGCGACGACATGGGTCGCTGTTTCTAAGACAGGGAACCAATTTCCGTAGCAATCAAGATCTGTCTGAGAGGGATGTTTTGAGAATTACGATTTGAAACGGGATATTTACCATGTATATTTGTATTTTTGAGTTCCCGATATTTCGGCACTGTTGCAAGCGCCATTATCAAGCATTAACTGACGTGCTGCGAGTTTTAATTGTGGTCTACCCACACACCATAGCGATCTACCCTCTTCCTGGTTCGCTTTTTTCGTACAGTGTCACCGTCACTGCCACCGTAAAACGTAATTCTAATGTAATGACCATGTAAGCTTGAAATCTTATATTACATTATTTATACACACTGGAAGTTCAAACTTCAATATTTTCGTCAGATCTCAGAATTGGCCTTGCTTTGTTGTCACAACCAGTTCTGCCTGAGGTCTTGTCGGAATGAAACGGGCAATATTGCAAACTCGTAACGACAAAGAAGACTTGATCGCCAAAGTTTTACTTACATCAAAGGATGAAGATTATTTGGACTTGTGGTGTTGTTTCAGATAACTTTTATGACATCACCTCACCTATCTTATTGCTTTTAGGGTTCCGTACCAAAATGGTAAAAAATGAACCCTTATGGTTTCGGCGTATTAGCTCAAAAATACAAATATACATGGTAAATATCCCGTTTCAAATCGTAATTCTAATAAATAATGTAAAATTACACTACAAATTACTGTAGATTGAAAAAGTGACAAACAAATCAAATAAAATTAAAAACTTTATTGCAAGTACATAAATTTACACTAACGTGAGACATATTTACACTTAATAAGAGAACAACGGGGAGCTTCGCGCGCGTCGGAGGGCAGTGTTGTGCGGTTGGTTGCCTTGATAACACTCAACCTGATGAAGGACTCCAATTGTAGTCCGAAATGTCGTGTGTCATGTCGCAAATAGTGACTTTCCAAGTGAGTTTCAACCGTTGTTCTCTTATTAAGTTTATTGCGGGTCTTTATCTTTGATGTAAATAGAACCTAATAATAATAATTCTGTTGATGTAAATAGAACGTTTACATTACAGAAACGATGTTTGAGAACTATTTATAGAATGTTCATCGATGAGTCACTCCGAAATGTCTTCCGGGAAAAGCGTTTCCTGACACTTACTGGCATATATATTTTGGAATTATGCTTACTTGTAAAAAATCATCCAGAATATTTTGCAAAGAAATCATCGAAGTACAATGTTCGATCTCAATATCTACATGATTTGATACTTCCGAAAGCCAACTCCTTAATGTACAAGAAGAGTGCATTTATGTCGGCTATTCGTGTCTATAACAATCTTCCTAGCGAAATAAGAAGTCTAGAAGGAATTCTTTTTAAAAGGTCTTTGAAAAGTTTTTTGACCGAAAATGAGTATTATAGTTTAAATGAATTTTATAATCATGTGTCTATAGTGTAAACTCTGCATAAATTTATCTTAGGCTAAGAACTTAAAGATTGTATGCCCGAAAAGGGTAAGAACTGTTGATATTGATACGCATAATATGTACCTGTACAACCTAACCTTTATACACAGTTTTTTACAATAAATTTTCTGTTTCTGTTTCTGTTATCGACCCATATTTTATGTTAGTAATTTTATAACCTATACTTTATGTTGCCTCTAACACGCGTGAGCTACTTTCGTTTAAGGCAAGGCAATTGAAATTTACGTGATTGAAGTTTGTATTTTATTAAGTAACTTATACTTTGGTTAGTAGACATGAGTATTAATTAATTACACATTATTTTATATTTTATTTTAAGAGAGATAGGGCACAGCAAAATGTCGTCTTGCTCGAATTTGGAGCAGCCCAACTGGGGAAGTACCTCCGCCTTGCAGAAGACCACAGCCGTAATAACATTATCTACTATACTAGTATGTAGTGTTGTGTTCCTGGAGGTGAGCAAGGTTGCCAGAGCTCCCGAGGATGCACTGTGTTGAGAGCGAGAGACCTAAATTTGTCCATTCTGCTGTCAACACAGTGAATTCTCAATATTTCATAAAGAGTCGGCAACCCGTACGTGCGTAGTTGCATCCTAAAGGATACTCAGGGCCCGCTAACAAACCCCAAGAGTTGGCGTAGGCACTAGTTTTTACGGAAGCCACTGCCATCTAACCTTCCAACCCGAGGGGAAACCAGACCTTATTGGAATTAGACTTGTCAAGTGAGTGGGCTTAATGACTTCTTGAACTCTAACTTGGCTTAACGACTGCTATCATAGACAGCAGCCGGGATCAACGGCTTAACTTGCCTTCCAAAGCACGGGAGCGCTCAGTTAATAACCACTCAAAGCGGTCACCCATCCAATAACTGAGCTAGGCTGACGTTGCTTAACCTCGCATACCGCACGCAGTACGCGCAGGGACCGATACCGGTATTTTTAAAAAACCCTGAATTAACCCAATATTTTGGATTATTTTTTGCTCTTTACGTAGGGCTGAATCATGTATTTAGGTAACAACGTCGTATTATTAGATTGTCCCATTAAAAACTAAATAATGAACCGGTTACCGTAATAATACCGGTATTTTTCTATGGAGAAAATACCGGTATCCGATCGCTGGGTACGCGGGCGCAGCTGGGCCACGAGCGCTTCTAAAATCATCGTTCGCAAATTTGTATGCCATTAAAATTTCACAAACCTGTTTTTCACATGATCGTAATTTGCATTTGGTAACTCGAACACTTTGACACACAGTCACATCGTTGGGACAGTTATCATGTTTTCCTGTCCCGTCTCCGGGGTGTAAAGCGACACGTGCCATTTCGTTACGGTGACCGGGGTGGCCGGACCGGACATCAAATAAGGCTTTTGTACAGACACATTTGTGCTAATGGATACCGCTGAAGGGTTCCGTTATATTTAATACATTTTGGTATGGTTACCGTGCTTGTATTTATTTTGTACTTGAAAGCGTTGGAGAGAAAATGATTTCTTAGAAAGGATCATTTGCTAGCAAATTAATTTACTGAGAAAGAACTTCTGAATAGTTTGAATCATGTATATAAGTGTAAATTGAAAGTTACCAAGTCTTGTGATCCATTAAAAAATAAATTGTATAGCAACTATGTATATAAAAAAAAAGTTTATAGAAAAGCAGAGCAACTTCAAAGGAACTGCCATATTATTTTCATTCTCATGAAATGTTTAATCCTTAATCTAGAAGGTCAATCCAATTTTTTTTTAAGATGTTGAAAATTGATTTATTCAAACAGTCATGGTAACGTTAGATCGAAGTAATGAGTCATAACAGCCATTCATTTATTAACATAATGATATTTATTTATTTATTTATTTTAGGAGAAACAAACAGAAGTAAATTTACAAAAGGAAAACATGAAAGTACCAGTACTTAGTTGCTAAACATATTACTGATGGTATCGTGGTAATATCGCAATATCAGCATGATAGTTATCCCTGATGTTATGATATCAGCCTGATAGTTATCCCTGTAAAAATCTGATGGATGCGACGAAAAATCTGACTACTAGGTCGACACAATTTCGTGATACTTTTTTGTTTCTTGACATATTCTTACACTTCTTTTGCTTAAAATAAATGTGCGTGTTTATATTTAAACAGGGTAATACAAAACCCATACAATCACTGCACTAGGTCACCTCGTCAACTATAGCCTTTGTCCCGCTGTCAATAAATCATTCCATTAATCATTCCCACCCCGTATAGAAAGATGGAAAAAAGCGCGATTAAAACTGGAGCTAACGAGGCTTACTGTGATGGATGGACAAACGGACACTTGGATATTACATAATCCTCTATTTGAGACTGCTGTCGAACTTGAAATACAATGCTCGTTTGTCATTCCAAATGGGTAGGAATACCTATTACGTCGAGTATTTTGATTTCAGATCACTGTTACTATAACGCTTTAGATGGCTCAAAATCAAATATTTATTCTGCAAATAGGCCACAAGGACACTTTTACATGTCAAAATATTTTTACAATAATAATTTCGAGATTACAAATATAACAAAATTAATATCATACCAACAGCGAAAATAAACTTGCAAAGTTATCTATTACGAATATTACAACATCAGTAAAGTTAGAGACGTATAAGGTCTCAGTCTGATTAAACAAAGAGTATAATGAAATTCATATAATATCCCAGAGATGTACATGGTCTCTGAGCGTCGAAATACAATAAATAGTTACTATTCTAACGTCCCTAGAGATGTGCATGGTCTCAGAGCGTCAAAATTAAGACTAATTTAATATTGTTGGAGATGTATATGGTCTCTGAGAGTCACTGATAATAAAAACGAATCCACAACAGGATGATGTTTCTCATCAATCTCCTATAAAAAGACACTAGCATTAACGTAGTCACTATGTTCTTGCAAGCATGAACAGATCGCTTATGGAAATCTACACTCTGTGATAGACTCTAGTCTTCTTTCGTGTCAAGGTACCTCAAATAAAATATGTCCAATGAGCAGCGATGGAGACAACCTTGGACTTCGCGTCTTGCAGGGCGTATTCCGAGTAGGAGTATGGGAACACAAGGCACACCAGCAGATGCGCCATGGTCTGTGGTGCTGTATCGCAGATACATTGGATAGAGTGGCGCCAGGGCAGTCCTCATTTGGCCATGTTCTTGTAGCAGCCAATTTGTGATCTAAGCCTGTTTAGCGCCCTCCAGACGGGTCATAGTTGCTTGTGACCCGGTGGTAGTTGGTCCGAAACTGACACATAGACGTTAGGCGGGAAGCGTTGAGTCTGCCATAACCGGCGACGAGCATCGGAAGGGGCGTCCATCAGGGGACCAGTACTTTGCATAAAGCTGGTAGGTTGTGTACGGTCACAACCTACCAGCTACCAGCAGTGGGTAACGTGGATTGGATCCGCTTGTCTTCCTCCATGACGCTAGCTTCGAGTATCTGGAGGGGCCAATGCCTGCGAGTGGGTACAGCTTATTGAGCCGAGTAGACTGTAGTATTTTGTCTACTCGAAAGACTGATGGAGTATTTATTAATCCACTCGATGCACATATTGAAGAAGACAGAATCATTGCAAGTGGAACAGGTAGAAATACTTGTTAATTCAAGTATAGTAATTGATGTTGAGTTTTTTCGAATGCTTTGACAACTAAATTCAGTACAAGATTCTGTATTCTGTAAAATTTTTAGTGATATTCCTTAATATTTTTTTGTACATAAAGGACCTATTAAAATACAGGAGTGTTATTTATTGGTCGATGGGTAAAATAAAATTTCACCAAAATGAACAGAAACAGGATGATACATTCTTATATATAGATTTTAATATGATTATAGGTAAATTACTTTTAAGTCACTTTAAAACAGATCCCACTCAAGCCACTTGACCTAACCTACCGCCTTAATACATACCATCATGTACTCGTACATATCAGAAAATATTGCAAATATTATCAATTGGCGCAGTAGATAGGATACAAACACGTGTATACTTCCTAGCTCTAGGAATCATTGTAAAGCCGTCGAGAATCTCCTGGCTCCGGAGATGAGGGATTCATCATCATCATCATCATCATCATCATTCAGCCGGAAACATCCACTGCTGGATATAGGCCTCCCCCAAGGAGCGCCACAGCACACGCTCGCGAGCCACTCGCATCCAGCGACTCCCCACTGCCTTGACCAAGTCATCAGATCATCTTGATAATATAAAAATAATGATGAGCCTACGTGATAATGCATTGAAGAAAGCGCAGCGAACGAAGAAGGAAATTCACCAAAAATATTACAGAGAGTTGCGTAATTATGTATAATGATCCCGATGTATCGGGAGCGTTGGATCGGGAAAAAACCGCGTACTTTACGTTCTATGTAAATAACAATAAATCTCGTCCGAAACAGATGTGGACATATTTGAAAAAGTCATCTTGTCTAGATGACGGAAAAGGCTTAACGATACCCCAACATCTACGCAACCCTGACGAAATAAACAACAATCCGGAAATGCAAGCCTCATTCCAAAACAAAAACCTAGATGACAAGTTCTACATTGAAAAATGTTCAGAAAGTCAAGTTCTTAAAGTCATTAAGTCAATTGTAACAAATGCTAGCGGGCACGACGGTACAACCATAGACATGATTCCCTTAACACTTGATTTCACGCTGCCTATAATAACGCACATAATTAATGCATCGATGGTTGCAATAACACCTTCCCAGATTCCTGGAAACTTGCCAGGGTAAAACCAATCCCTAAATCAAGTAAAGCGGAAGAGTACAAGGATTTACGACCGATTAGTATCCTCCCGGTACTATCTAAAGTTATAGAAAGAATTGTATGTGCGCAACTAACTACGTACCTGGAGGATAATAATCTACTACCTGACATACAATCAGGTTTCCGAAGTAAACACGGTACAGCAGAAGCTATGGCAAAAGTCACAGATGACATAATTGCAGCATCCGATGAGGGAATGGGATCTATCCTTGTGCTGTTAGATTTCTCGCGAGCTTTCGACTGCCTCAACCCAAAATTACTGATCTCCAAGATGGCTTATTATGGAGTATCTACTCAGTCATGCAAATGGTTCCTATCACTTCTCACTAATCGTAAACAATACGTAGAAATAGAGGGTGATCAAGGAGAGGTCGTGAGATCGATGACACGTAAAATCAGCCGCGGTACACCGCAGGGGTCAATCCTGAGCCCATTGCTTTTTATTTTGTACACAGCTGACCTATTTAAAACTATTAAACACTGTAGCACACATTTATATGCAGACGACACCCAAATTTACTACTCCTTCCTTCCCAAGAACCTGGACATGTCTCTCAGTAAAATAAACCAAGACTTGGAAATAATAGCAGACTGGTCGCTCAAAAATAATCTCGTATTAAACCCGACGAAATCCCAGTTTTTAGTATTAGGGAACAAGTGGCAACGTTTAAAAATCAAAGAGCAGTGTCCTAATGTCAAAATTGGAACCGAGTCTATACCTCAAGTAGACACAGCGAAAAATTTGGGAATAATAATGGATGGACAGCTACGGTACATAGAGCATGTCAATTTAAAGATAAGAAATGCTTTCTATCGCCTCAGAGTACTGTACAAGATTAGGAAATATCTCGCGGTAAAAGTCAGGGAAATTCTAGTGGAAACTCTGATACTTTCCCAGTTTAACTACGCAGACATAGTGTATGGTCCGAGACTCCTAGTGCAAACGAAAATGTCCATACAGCGGGTACAAAATGCGTGCGTTCGCTTCTGTTACGATGTCCCAAAAAGAGCGCATATCACACCTTTCTTAAACGAGAGAAAGCAGCTAAATATGGATAACAGGAGAAAATTGCACCTAGCCTGCGTGGTTCGGAAAGTATTAGAGTTTCAAAGGCCTCACTACTTATTTGAAAAATTAAAATGGAACAGTGACACCCGCAGCAAATCACTGAGGAAATGTACGAAACTCGTAATACCAAAACACAAGACAGCGTTCTTTAGAGGGAGTTTCAAATTTGCTTCTGCAAAGATTTGGAATGACCTGCCACCACCCCTCCGAGAACCGTTAGGGTTATTCAAATACAAACGGTTAGTCAGGTCATTCTTACTGGAGCTGCAGAGCAGATTTTGGTCTCCCTCGTAAGACACGAAGTTCAGCACGCACTCACACAGTAACACGTATGACAAATATGTAACACACACAAACACACACGCACACCCACAAACGCACACCTATACATATATATACACACACACACATCTTCTTTTATTGCCTTTTTTATTTTATACTGTACCTAGTTAAGCACTGTAGATATAATATAAGCACTTTAATTTGTATTGTCTTTCGCATTTTATTTTATTAATATATTATTATTATAAGCACTGTAATTTGGTAATTTGTTAACCAGTGATCGACCGACCGATCTCTCTAGGGTCCTTTCCGAAAACCAGCGTCAGGCCCTGTGCTTGGCACAAGCTGAGACTGGAACCCTTTGCCCAACCAATGTTTTGTTTTAAATTTTAACTATAGATATTAAGTATTACTGTTTATGTTTAGTCTGTAAAGATTTCGTATTTTGTAATTTGTAATTTGAGGCAATAAAATATATTCTGATTCTGATTCTGATCAGTCCACCTAGTGGGAGGCCGTCCAACGCTTCGTCTTCCCGTGCGAGAGGATGCAGCGCGTGGATGGGTGCGATGAGGGATTACTTTAAACAATTTTTAGAATCTATATCCAATAGGGTTTAGACAAACTTACATTTAGCAGCGTAAAATATCTAGCGTGCTACAGTACAGCGTGTGCCCTGTCTTCGCATAAGCGCATCATAATAGTAGTACGAGAAACGAGAAATTTAATTAAAACATCTTACAGACATTTTGTTAATTAGAGACTGCAACCCGCGCGCGTCTAAGAAAGCATTTACAAAGTCTTCAGTTTAACTGCTAAAATAACAGCGGGAACTAGACACAGTCAGCCAAGAAAGTCGTCCACCAATTTTATACCTTAAGGAGCAAATACTAGATTCGAACATTCATAGACCAATTTCTGTTTATTGTATACGAATTTACGTTTGCTATTTGCATGCTCATTATTTTCAGTGCCAAATATTCAAAGGAGGAAGTTCGAAGAAACGAAAAATCCGTGTCTTTACTTGGTATGAAGGCGACTTTGATTCCGGGCTAGGATACGACCAGGTGCCTTTACCATGAGTTTGCATGACCGTACTCGCTACCGACTACATAAACGAGAGTATGCCGATTCTTCGTTCTATTGCGTAACCACCAGAGGCGCTGTGCTTTTGCCCATACAATTTACGCAGTCGCTATCGAGTATGGTCATGTAAACTCATGATAAAGGCAAAGCAAAGACGCCAGGAAGCTGACGATCCGTATTTACGAATAACTTTGTTCCCTAGTCAAGTAAAATGACACTAGTATTAAATACTGAGTATTTTTACTAAGTAACAAAAACCCCAGTCCGTGTATACTTCGGAATGCCTCAAAATTCATCCGTCGAAAAGAATAAAAGGTAAAAATATTTAAAAGGGAATCTCATAATGATTTCAAATATCTCTCCAGAGAATTTGGAAAGGTGTAAGCGTTGATTGAAAAGAATTGTTATTGACTCCTTTGATCTCTGTTGTATATGACATTATTTATTATTAGATTTGGAAGAATTATTATTATTGAAGAAATATTAAGAGCCTCACCTACTTAAGAAATATTCTTCAAAAGATGTCATGACAGGGTATCAATATCTGATTATGAATGACTTGATGTAAAAGTTCTTAGAGGTACTTTTTCGTAGTCGAATCGACAGGAAATTTTTATAACTCTGCATAATTAATCCCATCGTCATCATCATCCTAGCGTTAACCCGGTACAGTTGCATCCTAAAGAATGCCCGGGGTCCGCTACCTAACCCCAAGAGTTGGCGTAGGCACTAGCTTTTACGGACGCGACTGCCATCTGACCTTCCAACCCGAGGGGAAACCAGACCTTATTGGAATTAGACTTGTCAAGTGAGTGGGCAACTTGACTGTTAGAAGTTCTCGAGCTGCTGTCTATGATAGTTAAGTTAGCCTTCGGGCGGCTTGAGAACTTCTAACAGTCAAGTTGCCCACTCACTTGACAAGCCCAATTCCAATCGGCCCATTAGCGCGTTTATTAGGGATAAAATAATTCTCTGATTAATTAAAATGAGCCCTGCCCGGAACGGAACCCACCTCTGAATATTAATGTCTTAATGGGGCAAAGTTGGAAACTTTTAGATTGGTTAGTGACTCTTACTTCATCGTTTGCGAAGTGTGAAGAGAGGATGCTTTATTGACATAGAATGAAATTTAACCAGGGATCGTTACCGGTATCCTTAACCGGTTTTTAATAAGGTATAACCGGTTATAATTGCATTTCGCTATTTACATCGCTAAAGCTCAGTTTAGCTGTATAATCAAAACCGGTATTCAAATATATTAGCGGTTTCGCCAATTGACAATCGATACCTCTATTTGACACTTTACCCGTAAAAACCATTACCAGTAATAGCTGTCAGTGTCAATATACTCGATTATTTGTTTCTGCAAACTGGCGTATTGTAAATAGTAGGTATTTACACCTGTTTGTCGCATTTTATAATTGACATCTTACCTTTTTCAAGTGCAACAAATAGCGGTATTGAATACAGGTATTTTATCGTAAATAGTCTGTACATAAAATAAGGAAGAAAGGTATAGATAAAAGCGGAATGACAACAATACCTCTAATTAGAATATAGGTATTCTTATTAGCGGTAATAGATTGTCAAATTCTATACAGGTATTAAATAAAACGGGTTTTACAAATCCCTGAATTAACTGAGTATTATTATATCTTTAATTCTCTATTCTATTGTAGGTTTTTAAAATATGGTATGCAAAAGTGAGCGAAAACACAGAATATGTAAAAATACAATCACCAAACGTATCCCAGGGTGCTGGCAGCGAGGCGGGGCCTAAGATATCGATGGTGTCGGGTGACAGAGAGGACGTCTGGACTAGAGATGTTGCGGATGCAGATTTTTAGACATCCGCGGATGCAGATTTTACAAGCCTCACATCCGCGGATGCAGATTTTACAAGCCTCACATCCGCGGATGCAGATTTTACAAGCCTCACATCCGCGGATGCAGATTTTACAAGCCTCACATCCGCGGATGCAGATTTTACAAGCCTCACATCCGCGGATGCAGATTTTACAAGCCTCACATCCGCGGATGCAGATTTTACAAGCCTCACATCCGCGGATGCAGATTTTACAAGCCTCACATCCGCGGATGCAGATTTTACAAGCCTCACATCCGCGGATGCAGATTTTACAAGCCTCACATCCGCGGATGCAGATTTTACAAGCCTCACATCCGCGGATGCAGATTTTACAAGCCTCACATCCGCGGATGCAGATTTTACAAGCCTCACATCCGCGGATGCAGATTTTACAAGCCTCACATCCGCGGATGCAGATTTTACAAGCCTCACATCCGCGGATGCAGATTTTACAAGCCTCACATCCGCGGATGCAGATTTTACAAGCCTCACATCCGCGGATGCAGATTTTACAAGCCTCACATCCGCGGATGCAGATTTTACAAGCCTCACATCCGCGGATGCAGATTTTACAAGCCTCACATCCGCGGATGCAGATTTTACAAGCCTCACATCCGCGGATGCAGATTTTACAAGCCTCACATCCGCGGATGCAGATTTTACAAGCCTCACATCCGCGGATGCAGATTTTACAAGCCTCACATCCGCGGATGTGGATGGGCGATTAAGTACATAGAAAAACTATTAAATATTACTTTTGGACGACCGCTTTAGACAGGGTGCCTTCGAAGCTGGAGGTCCCGGGTTCGAATCCCGGTCAGGGCATTTATTTGTGTGATGAACACGAATATTTGTTCCTGAGTCTTGGATGTTTTCTTTGTATTTAAGTATCTATTTTTCTATATAAGTATGTATATCGTCACTTGGTACCCATAGTACAAGCTTTGCTTAGTTTGGGACTAGGTTGATTTGTGTAAGAAGTCTAAAATTTTTTTTTAGTAATATTTTATGTTATAGGGGGCAAACGATCGCCTGATGGTAAGCGATTACCGTCGCCCATACACCTGAAACACCAGAGGAGTAGCATTTTTGTTTATAAAAAAATAATCTAAATATTTGAGACTCGATCACTATCACGATCGACGAATTACAATAACGTAACGAGATTCCTATTGGCTGATGTCGAAAATACCTAACACCTACATCGCACGCGCCGGTGCTAATCTAGATTCAATTTATATAATATATAACTGACGATTCAAAAGTGCTTGTTGTTTGAGTTTACTGCAATAAACAGATTAAATTACTTTGGGGAGCACCTTAAGCCGTTAATCCCGGCTGCTGTCTATTGCAGCAGTCGTTAAGCAAAGTTGGATCCTTCGGACGGCTTGACAAAGGGGGATCGAATTTGCACACGTGACCCCTGGGTGGTGCTAAAAGTATAACAAAACTGGCAACCGTACTGTCTTCTCGAAGATCTCGCGGCTAGAGATAATGCCATACGATAAATAAATAAACCGACTAGGAGGTATGTTGACTGGAGTAAAGGTGCGTGCACTAAGTTTGTTTACACGGCCTGCCCTAGTTATTAAGTAGGTGAGGCGCGGAGTCCAATTAGAGCTCGATTAAAAGGAGCTATATAAAATGTTTTCTTAGAGGTGGGTACACATTATAGTGGTGTAATGTATAGCTAGCATTATAGGTAAAGCTGGGTATAGACCGTCGCGTTTACGTTGAGAATACTTAATTGATGCCTTTCATCATGGAAAGCTGGGGGATAGACCTTCGCGTTTCCGTTGAGAATGAATTGATACCTGTCATCATGGTTTCATGTTACATATGATTAAAAAACTTATATAAGAAATGTACAAATACAAAAATACAAATACAAAAAGGTTTATTTCTCAAAATTTTACAATGTTCAATCTATAGTAGTATGTCATTTGATATTTAACAGTAGGAAAAGCGCTCATGGCCCAGCGGCGCCCGCATACCGCGTGCGATATGCAAGGTTAAGCAACGTCGGCCCAGGTCAGTTCTTTGATGGGTTTGAGTGGTTGTTAAAAGAGGGCTCCCGTGCTTTGGAAGGCACTTTAAGCATTTAATCCTGGCTGCTGTCTACGATAGCAGTCGTTAAGCCAAGTTCGAGGCTGTGGGCGGCTTGAGAACTTCTAACAGTCAAGTTGCAAGCCCAATTCCAAAGTCTGGTTTCCCCTCGGATTGGAAGGTCAGATGCAGCCGCTTCTGTAAAAACTAGTGCCTACGCCAAATTTTGGGATTAGGTAGCGGACCCGGGGCATCCTTCAGGATGCTACTGTACTGCGATAACGCTAGGAAGATGATGATGATCATGATTTAACAGAAGAGTTTCGGTGAAAGAAATGTGGCAATAAATTTAAAGAATTGTGGAAAATTGTTAATTAGGAATTCAGTACAAAAGCAATTCCAGAGCATTTTTCTTCGTGACTCCCTGACTGACTTAGAGATACCTATCACAAAGGGATTTGCCAAATACATTTAATTCCCATTTTCTTGGAGTAGCAACCAAATACGCAATTCAGAGTGATTTGTCCAAATCTACCCAATACCTACAGAGGCACTTGGGCGCATCACCCCCACCGCCTACTTTCACACTGCCAGTCGTCACGCGTGATATATTAGACAAGGCCTTTATTGCAATACTGAAAAAGCGTGGCATTGTTGATGCTTCTGATATTTGGGTCATACTTAGTTGAAAAAACAAAAGTCGTCCCTCCTGTGGTCAATAGTTAACGGCTTATGTGCATGTTAGCTATGTTTTTATTACAGGGATTTATAGAAACGGAGACACTGTTTATGCGGGTTACTGGTCCAATCCAAAATTAAGCTTTGTAGCCCTAAACTTTTGGTATGTCCACAGACAAGACGCGAACCTAAATCCGCGTATGACCCATTTCAATTAAAATCCTTCATTGGATATGGCCGGGTATCGTCGACGAACAGTCGTACCAACTGATTCAAGACCCACTTGGCCTACAAATGGCTTGGAACCGTCAAAACAATAAGGTTTTATCTCGCACTACGTAGCACTTAGGTCGTTTTAAATATTAACAAATTGCGTCAATACGGATCGGAGATCTATGCAATTTTAACCTTTGTTATCACTGAAATAGCTAAATTTAGAATGAAGGAAAAATTGAAAAATTTAGGCACCGAGCAGGATTCGAACCTGCGACCTCCCGGCACTCGCGGCCAGTCGCTCTAGCCAACTGAGCTATAGGATGCAATCACCATCCAGTTCTAAATTCATCAAACGTTCCTTCGTATTAAGCAGTACCGCTGCTAACGTAAACTATTCTTTTTATACAAACGCCTTAAGGGAGGCGTAGAGCGACATCTACCAGAAGACTCATGCTTCATTAACTGGACTAAAATAGCTATATTAAAAAAAAACAGTTATGTTTTGAATCTAGAATAAGATGTCATTTATAATAAAAAACCATCCATTTCCATCACAAAAAAAACATATGTCAATTTCAAAAATCAATTACTTGTCAGCGGGGCTAGCACAACTGCCGCTGCGACGCGACGCGAGTAGAGAAAAGTCTACGGTCCTCTATCTAATTCGTACAGTTTGAGCGAGACAGGAATCGCCGAGTCGCGCGAGATGCGACTTGGCAGCAAGTTGTGCTAGCCTACCTGATGTCAAGTGGTCAGTCAATGAGATTTTCCACCATCCACATTTGGCATTTGGCAGAACAAAGAGCTCGGATTATAGTACTCAGTGAAGAAGGCTACATTATTACGAAGAACAGAGATAGTAATATCGTTTCTCTTTTGTGGTCAACGAATATAGCCGAGGCCGAGACTCAGTCATAGTTATCCAAACTGTTTAAGTTACTAAATGTCAGTGTCTAATAAAATGACAAGTTCTTTACCATATAAATATTTGTTCAGGCGAATTTCAATCTACTAGTATTTGGATGCCTTAGCAAAATGACCTTATGGTGGGTCATGATTCAATTTTGTCGATCGTACTTGTTGTTCTTAACAGACTTTAAAAAGAGGAGGAGGTTGTGTTCTTTATTTAATTTATTTTTTTACTGTGTGTTACCTCAGAAGTACGACGTTTACGTCAACTTTAGACAATTTCTTTGGATGGCACCGGCTTCAAAAATTACAATAGGAACATCTACATTATTCAATAGGAAGCGTAAAGGCTCATGTTAGAAGTAAGGCAAATTATTTTTAACTTTTTAGTGTTTTTTGGTATCGGTTTTTAATAAACCTTATATATATAATATAATAAACCAATATGGAAGTCCCTCAATAGACTGCGTACTGGAGTTGGTCGCAGTAAAGACAGCCTGTGCAAGTGGGGTTTCATCGGGGCATCCTCTAACAGCTGCGTGTGTGGTGTCACTCCACAAACTCTGGCGCACCTTATCAACTGCCCGGCTTGCCCATCCTCCTGCTCACAGGAAGGTCTGGTCAAAGCTAACCAAAGGGCAATAGACGTTGCTGGTTTCTGGGCCAGCACAATTTAGCATAGTGCAGCCATCGACTCGATAAGAAGAAGAAGAAGAATAAACCTTATGTTTAAAATTGGTACATACTCTTAAATAACGCCAGGGTGTGTCCAGTTTTCAAGGGACAGGGATGACGTCAATAACTAAAATGTTTGATTTTGATTTTTAAGGCCTATCGCCATCGCTAATAGTAACCAATATTTCTAAAATAGTGGAATTAATCCTATCATCCCACTTAAAGACTCATTTGGAATCGAATAACCTGCTTACGGAGAATCAATTTGCGTAGAGACAAAAAATGTCGACAACCACCGCGGCGTACAGAATATTTTTTTTTTTTATTTATTTAGAACACAAACAGTCGCATATTGTAATTATAAATGTTGTACACGTAGTGTACATAGAAACATTAACACTAAGACCTGGAGGTTCATTTTTCCGTACAAGTTGTTAAACAAAACATAATATTATGACTAATAAGAAACTAAACTAAATTGAACCGGTCCTCGACGCAGTTTTAATATCGTACGTTTTAAAATAAATGAGATAAGTGGGAACTGAAAATCATAACAATAGCCTGTGTCAATCATTGGAAGCGTCGAAAACAGGAACATATTTTAACTCCATTTTGGTTACATAATTTAGAATAATTGTGACTTAGACATTGTAAACGAGAATATTTAATTGTATAATGACTGGGCTGGACGATAGAAATAAGATGGCTGGGATATTGTGTGATTTATCAAAGGCATTTCATGTTATTGGTTGAGATTTTTCTGAATGAATAGGGTTGGAAGTTTGGAACCGATACACACCTGTGTACGGAACCCTCGGTACGCGAGTCGGACTCGCACTAGACCGGTTTTTTTTTTATATACCACGACCCAGGGATAACACGTCGGTGGCAAAAAAGAGTAGGGCAAGATTGCGGTGGCTGATAAGAAGGCAATTACAGGCTGACTATTTGTTTAAACGGACGAGCTTGAGAGTCCGTTTAATTATAATATGAAGGTCTGAGGCATATAGGGCTTTTCTCAAAAATGGGGGAAATGAAATGAGATCTTTTACTTCAGGTCTTTATCGACCCATCGTGATCGAAATATGGCGAAGTTTGAATTAAGATTTGATAAACTTAATCTCAAGAAGAATCTTAGCCGGAAGATCAGCGCCAGCTCCCTGAGTCGGCATTACGCTGAGGCGAAACCTTTTTGTGGCGATTCCATGGTTGTTTAATTACATTTATTTATGTTTTTCTTTCTTTCTTTCAAAATGTTAAAAACTACATGCTTTCTTTCCGCCATTTTTTTAACAGAATCGCAAGGGTATTTTTCCACCGAAAAACGCAAATTATTTCCAAAACGTCGCGTTTCCAACAGAAAACAATGAGTTGAATTGGCTGAATATTACGACCTGTGCCTTCTTTTATATGTCTATTTCCACTTTTAAAAAGTTTGGGGCTCGACAAATATATGAAACATTCTAGGCGACCTGCAATGTTTTTTTTATTTTATTTGATCTGACCTTAAGCTATGCAATTGAACTTGCAATGCGAGCAATCTTTTAGAACAATATTATATATATGTGGGATTGGTACTTTTTGATGGCTGTGCAAGGTGCTGGCTGTTAGATGATGAATAAGGAACATTCGAATGTGGTTTGAAATAATTTGGTCTCCACAATACGTCATATACAAGCAAAAAATTGAGATTATTCAACGTTCTTTTTTACGCCACCTAAGCTATGTCACTAAGACATGGGATGAAAGCTACCAGTTGAGATGCAATCGCCACCGTTTACTGAGCCTGGAGGACAGGCGTATTTTACTGGATATTTCTTTTCTGTATGACATTCTTTCGGGCCGTATTGACAGTTCATCGTTGCTGGCGGAGATTAAATTCTCGGTTCCCACACGCAGAACTCGTCATGCTGAGCGTAACCCTTTCAGTCTTCCCATGGTTCACACTAAATATGCCCAAAATTCACCAATTAGTCGTATTTTGCGTCAGTATAATAAGCAATTTAGCAATGTCGACTTGTTTGACTGCACCAAAACAACGTTAAAAAATCGTATTAGGTCATTATTAACGCATAGCGGTAACGAAGCATAGTATGTATTTATTTCCACTTCTCCAATTGTTGCTTACTGTCACGCACACACACACATACGTAACTTCACAAACACTCTCAAACAATATAGATTATCACCCACGCATCCCCACTCACACACTTTTTGTGCATATACTTAATGTTTCATTATTTTAGTTTATTTTTTTTTTGTTACCACTAAGTTGGTTTTGTTAATAGTATTTCTGTGGACATCTGTCATTGGCTATTGTTTTAGTTCTTTAAGTATAGTATTTTTGTATTGTATTGCTGTTGATGCCCCAAATAAAAATAAATAAAAAATAAATAATAGTTTGGAATGGCGAATGAGTTGAAGTATGATTCAGTTTGTAAGACGACCTGGACGAAACAAGACGTACTTATTATTATTAACGTTCTAAATAAAAAGAAGCTTTTTATTAAAAAAAATTGAATAAAAGAAAAAATTGAAAAATTTAGGCACCGAGCAGGATTCGAACCTGCGATTTCTGTATGGGATGGCGCATCGCAACTGACGATTCTCAATATGATTTGAGACGTTAGTGCCGTTAATGAAGCATGAGTCTTCTGGTAGATGTCGCTGTACGCCTCACTTAAGGCGTTTGTATAAAATAAAGCTTTTTATAATGAAGAGTTTATCATTTCAACGTACACCCTGTCCAGGGTCTACACATATATATTAAATAAATATTTGTGGACAATCTTACACAAATCGACCTAGTCCCAAATTAAGCAAAGCTTGTACTATGGGTACTAAGCGACGATATATATACTTATATAGATAAATATATACTTAAATACATAGAAAACATCCAAGACTCAGAAACAAATATTCGTGTTCATCACACAAATAAATGCCCTGACCGGGATTCGAACCCGGGACCTCCAGCATCTTAGGTAGGCTAACCAACTAGGCTAAAGCGGTCGTCAACGTCGTCATATCGTCGGTATATGCACGTAAGTTCTGAAATATTGACCACAGGAAACACGACTTTTGTGTTTGGCTTATGTATAGACTCAAGTTCCCCCGTAGATGCTGTACCGTAGCCATGAGAGCGCCCTACTTCCTTATGTTTACCAAAACGCTCAGAGACAGTATCTGTGAGTTGCGCTCGCTATAAACCAGAGCCTACCAGCCTCGGTTTATGTCGGACAGTTACTGTCGGCTTTAAACTCGGTTTTACGACTGTAAATACGCCTGTAGCTTGTATTGTGTAGTAGGCCTTCGAATGTATTTGGCGAAGTAAAGTTATAAGCACTCGCACAGCCAATGAGTAATAGTTGGGGAAACCGAATACTGTCTCTGTTTTAACTGGTTTTAGTTCCGATCAATTCGTACTATTTGTACTAAAAAATGAAGCTAGTGAGGCAACGTTTAGGCGCAAACTGAAGAACCTTCTATTGGATAAGTCATTTTACTCTGTAAATGAGTACATTAACATTCTTAAACAGCACTTGATTTTTTACTTTATTTTTATTTTATTTCTAATTGAATTGACATTTTATTTTAATTATAAATTGCACTATTTACTCGTTAGTTATGAGACATTGTTTCTAGTTTTTAAGATCTGACATTAATCGATATTTCTATGGTATCACTTACAAATTGTATTATAGTGCTATATTAACTTCTGACATTATCTATTAAATTGACTTTGTTATGATTGGTACCCTTATATTGGTACAACTGTTAAATATTTTTTATTTCAGCTTAGGGTTTTAATTTAATCTTTATATGACATTTTCAATTGTATTGTTTTCCTATTTATACTTTATATGACATTTTTAATTGTATTATTCCCTGATTATTGTTTAAATGTAGGTATATATTTAAGTATATATCTATCCTCATATTAAATTTATTTCATTGTTATAACGATCGATATACGATTAGCAAGATAAGCGAACATGTTTTATAATGTAATTGTATATGGAGATAAATAAACTAAACTATTTCCTTTTATTCTGTCAAAAATATACCATTTACTCTACAACAGAGCGCCCCAATCTTTTACGCCAAGAAAAGAATACTAACTTAGGGTATTCATGTGTTTAAACCGCCAGCGTGGATTGTCCTCAGACTACTCTCCAACACTCCTATCGTTTTATTGGGCCCGGTCTATAAAGCCAGGTTAAAAAAAACTCTAACTATAGATAGTGCCATCCATGAGTACGCTCCCTTCCACAACCAATATCACAATAATGTATGCGCAAATGTATGGATTGGGCTGTGCAGGGTCGCACCTTCGTAATGGCACTAAATATACCTATGATCAAGAACAAATCAAATGTTTTCTGAGATTCCTTATAAATTGACCCGTTTTGTTTGCTAATGATGTTGTTCTCAATGCGACGCTGAGTTTTCGTAGACTATGGGTACAGTTAATGACTTTAGCTAGCTAAACAATAACAAAAAGCCAACCAACTAAATATATATGATTTACGAGACTAAGTCCGGAGGATTATCTCGATCTTCCGGAGATGACCGAGTCGCGCCGAGCGTCACCCACGGCCCTTAATCTTTATTGGCCAAGCGGAAATCTTTTAAGGCCTACTTTATTCGAATTACTGAGACTGCTCAGTTTTGAATTTTTTTAAACAGATTCAATTTAATAGCTCTGAATGTCATTGCGAAATGCCATCTCGCTCTTATTTGAAGCAACTCAACTGTTCAAGAAACAAGTCACCATACATACAGTCGGCGTCAATTTTAACGTCCAGATACGAGTACCCAGCACGCTAGGAACGAAAGAGCACATGCTATGCGACGAGCGCGTGCGAGCGGGATACCATGATAAGCTGTCCATCATCGGTTTTGTTAGACCTATAATCTTCTATACGTTAATACTATTAATTAAGGTCGATATTCGAATGCCCTGAGTTAATTTAAGAGCCCTAATTGCAGTCACGAATTCAAATCAATAAAGTGTTGATAATTCTCATGTTATTCCTCTGCGGCCACAAAGATATCTCCACTTTCGTGAATGTGTCTGTCTAACAAAATCAGATAAGAATTATTCTTTATTTATCGTATGGAAATTATTTCGAATGTCATCTTCGAGGAGACAGTTGAGGTTGCCAGTTTTGTTGCACTTTTAGCACCACCCAAGGGTCACGGATAGGGTATCAGAATGACTGAACATTATTATCCTAGGTATGTCTACTATTGCTAGTAAAGGTCAATGGAATCGCGTCCCAGTTTTGTGTTGCAATAAAATAATAAATAAAATAAAATAAAAATCTTTTATTTCAGACACATTGATCCATATCTTGTTAGTAGCAAGAAACAACTTAAAAACTAATGTTATTATTATAGGAGACAAAACAAAGAGAAACTTGTGGTCCTAGCCTACTTGACATATGTCAGTGTAGTCCTGACCCTCTCAATCCAATGCCACAATATGTGACACTGCAATCTACCAGTAATGACTTTCAGAATGCTGTTAAGTATAATACTGTGTAGATAGAATAAGTCCTCCCTAATCTTAGCAGAGATTGTGAACTGAACTTAAACATTTTTGTTTCATTTTACAGTTTGAATATCAGATTCTCTTTGAAAACACTCGCGTCCTCCCGGTTGCGCCAATTTTAAATAAAAACATTCAGACTATATGTATAACATTGCATTTAAAAATCTAGATCCTAGCTCAAATTTTTCAATTTACTACAAAAAACCGCCTAAGTAGCTGCATTACGTATAGTGTCACGCAGGTGGTTGTAGATACAAGGTTACCTATGGCATAACAGTCTTGCATATTTTTTTTATTTATTTAGAACACAAACAGTCGCATATTGTAATTATAAATGTTGTACACGTAGTGTACATAGAAACATTAACACAAAAACCTGGAGGTTCATTTTTCCGTACAAGTTGTTAAACAAAACATAATATTATGACTAATAAGAAACTAATCTAAATTGAACCGGTCCTCGACGCAGTTTTAATATCCATCTCATGAACGTTTTAAAATAAATGAGATAAGTGGGAACTGGAAATCATAACAATAGCCTGTGACAATCATTGGAAGCGTCGAAAACAGGAACATATCTTATTTAACTCCATTTTGGTTACATAATTTAGAATAATTTGAAGTTAAATGACAACAAACTTTTTAAAATTGAAATATAATAAGTCAAACTTACTTTAGATAGATCAGTCTTTTAGGGTGCAAAATTCTCATTAGGATCGGTATAAACCCGTTGCGTAAGCACACTCCGCTTTATGTAATCCTCGCTCATCAATCTTTCATCATCGTCCTAGCGTTATCCCGGTACAGTGGCATCCTAAAGGATGCCCGGGGTCCGCTACCTAATCCTAAGATCTGCCGCATGTACTAGATTTTACAAAAGCGATTGCTATTTGACATTCCAATAAGGGGAACCAGACCTTATCGGGATTCTTGTCAAGTGAGTACGCATCTTGACTATTAGTAGTATAAGTTCTCGAGCCATCCGAATGGCTCCAACTTAGCTTAACGATTGCTATCATAGACAGCAACGGGGATCGACGATAATAATAATAATAATATAAGACCAGAAATAAATAAAGACAATAATAATATATTCTTTATTGCACCACAAAAAGAAATTGTCACAAGATTAACCTTAAAAACTAATAGGTAACAACAGGCGGATTTAACGTGCCTTCCAAAGAATTTTTGTTAAAAATGTATTCTATTAAACGAAAAGGTCGCCTAAGTTTATTTTCGTGAATGTTACATTTCCAGTGATTATTCTTCATAAAATTTCTAAATGAAATGCTTTAGAGCTGGCCTACTTCTTTATCCTCATTTTGTCCTATTTTAATTGGGGTCGGATCTTGTGATCAATCTTCGTCAGGACATTCTGTCCAGGGTCCTCTGTGGATCTAATTGGGCATCCTTTAGATCTTTGTCCATCATTGCTGTCCACGTCAGTCGGGGTCTACCTCATCCTCTTGGTCTGGTTTCAATCTTCTCGTCATGTTTCTCTGGGTGTCTCATCAGTCGAGACAGTCGAGTCTCACGTATTTTATCGGGAATAGGTCTAACACGGAATGTATCGCGGATGTGCTTGTTCCTGACTTAATCAAGCAAAGTGACGCCAGACGGTACCGTACCTATGTAGTTAATTTAAAATTCGTCTGTACAAATGAGCCCTGACTGAATGGTCCGCATGGTCCGGGGTCCTAGGCACACACTCACGGACCCGGACGACGTAATCACAGCGTTCATCGAAAGATGGAACGTTTACGGCTTCCAACTCAGACACGACGCGTACACTTAGGCATTCCTGCCGGCGGGGACGTCCACCGCGCGATCGCGGCAACACTGACACATATAGCCCCTATTCGTCCCGGTACCGCCGCACACCGGGTAGAGTCAGTCCGACCCAGGTAATGCTTAGCTGAGTTTTTTGATGAGAAGAGCTCAGCTAGGCTAGGTTTAGTGAACCAGCGACAAAACTCCCAGTAGCTCGATTCCACTCATACCTCAGATTCGGTTGAAACCGCTCAACTAATCTCACTGGAGTGCAAACTCTCAGAGTATTCCAGTGTTCCAAACCATACGAGTGGTCGTGCCGGAGGTTTTCCCATGGATTTTCCCCAGGCTACTCTCCAACCGCGCACTCCTATCGCTTTATTGGGCCCGGCCTATAAAGACACAGTAAGGTTAAGAAAAATTAAGCGTGATTGATAAAATATTGTCCATAGGATTTATTTTCACCTGGCTAACTATCCTCGGGATACAAACTATATCCATGCCAAATGAGATCTAAATCCGTTCAGCGGTTTAAGCGTGAGTAGAATATAACAGAAATTCAGAGTTTCTTTCGTATTTATAATACGAAAGAAACTGAAAACTAAAAACGTATTATGTAAAGTAACGTGTTGAAATCTTGTTTGGAGCATTACATTTTTACGTTTTTTACCTTTTAATTAGTATCATATCGTCATCATCATCAGTATCATCATCCTTAGTAAGTAGTAACTTACATCACATTTTTTTTTTCAATGTGAAAATCACAGATGATTTGTCCGAACACCCATTCGACAAGGTACGCAATACTAAATTATTTTATATCTCATACGTATCAAAATACACTCAATAGAAGCATAAATCACCTCACGAAGGTCCGAAAACAACTTGACAACTCTCAAACTAGAATCCTCTGCAAAGTTAGAAAAGTCCGAAGTTCAGAGAACCCTCGAAATGGCGTTCTTCGTGCGTAATCCTGCTTGGAACAGCTGCGGCATGGATCTTAATTACGAACGGTGACAAAACTACTTACAGACAGTGTGATGTTATATAACATTTTAAACTCTCGCGCTTTGTAAACATAAATAAATGAAATAAATGAACTTTATTCTGCAAGTAGGCCGCAAAGGCACTTTTACAAGTCAAAAACTACTAGCGTTTCTCATGAGACCACTGCCGAGAAGAAACGCCGAAAGAAACTCGACAGTCAGTCATTTTCTCCAAAATATGCTTATTACAATGATACTACTTAACCTACTTAAGTAAATGTAAGTGGTAAACGACAAAAGAGAATTGAAAGAAAAACGAGGAAAAAATAACAATAGGTATTTACAATGTGTAGTTACACAAGAAAACAAAACATGTCGAATCGTTTGATATGCTTTCCTGCAAGAAATGTGTCAACTAGATACAATGAAAATATTAGACTCTTTACGCTATTTAGGTATTTGGTTTGGGCCATGCATTTCTGTCTGTTAGATAGTCCTCAACCCTATAATAAGCCATACTTAAAGATTTGTTTAAACGGGTCTAACGCGATATTTATATATTTACCTTTGTTACCGACGTTTCGACACGGGTTGCACAGGTCTTGGTCGCGGTTAAACTGTTGTTTCAGTGAGTTGTCAACGGAGAGATTGGTACTCAACATTTGAATACCCTACAAAAGTCTATAAAAATGTGAAGGGTAGACCCGAAAAAAGTTTTTCACTTCTCATGCTCGAAAAGTGTGTCATATTAGACTTGTCAAGCGGGGCTAAAGTAGTACATTTAACCCCTAGGGAAAATATGAATACATATTTATGATTTATAAAATATTTGAATTTGACCAATCAAAATACTTCACCTATTAAATCCACCAATCATAGAACACTAATTTAACTCTTAAAAAAATATTTGGTATTGGGTATTAACCAACCAGAATACAGCATTTACTAAAATCGACCAATCAGGAAACATAATTAATTTTTCTAAAGAGTCTAAAGATTAAGTTTGTAGTAGTCCCTATTTCACAATAATTAAAAAAGTGGTTAAATCGTTCGAGCAACACTTTGAAGCGCTCAATAGAAGGTCAGTTAGCTTTTTTCGCGCGTGAATGTTGCGCGCGAACCGCAGTGTCTATGTTTTGTGTGTCAAAGGAGTATAGAAAAAAAAATCATGCTGCAAAAGTATATATCTTCGCCGTGGAATTTATTATTAATTTTGGGTGGGTTAACCTTTGTTTATTTATTTTCTCGCAATCGAAGTGAAAAGTAGAGTGTATAACTCTGGTCTAAAAGCCTCATTTTAGACCCTTGTCACACAATCTACTATACTACCCGTCCAATATGTTTTTAATTGTCTAGGGCACGGCACACAACACTCACAGTATTCGCATACAAATCCGAAGATTTTAGGTTTTGTATCACTGGTCCCCAAGTTGCCGATAGATTGAATCCGTCTTCCCTATTGAAGTTTTTTGGGTGTTTTTTGATCTCAATCGCTTCTCGTACCACTCGCGGGTAATAATGGCGATCAGTGGAGAGGATTTTGGGTTTATGCAGCTCAATCCAGTGGTTCGATCCAGTAGTTATCTCATGCCGTATTAAAGAGCACATCCAAGCGTATAAAAATAACGAACCTCGGAAGTCAGCAATCGCAGAACACCTTTTGGAGGCAGGAACAAATCATTGGATTGAGTTGCACAACCCTCAGATCCTCTCGACAGAACGCCATTACATACCTAGGTTGGTTAAGGAAGCAATTGAAATTCAAACGCATAAGAATTTCAACCGGGAAGATGGGTTTCAACTGTCAAGTGTCTGGCGTCCAGTGATTCGAAAGTTCTCAAATCGAAAAGAGACTGTTTCCGGAAAGAACTCGCGTATTGATACTGTGAGTGTGGTGTGTCGTGACCGTAATCGATTTTCAAGTGACAAGGCGGACAGTGGTAGTGACGATGACACTGTGCGAAAAAAGCGAACCAGGAAGAGGGTAGATCGCTATGGTGTGTGGGTAGACCACAACTAAAACTCGCAGCACGTCAGTTAATCCTTGATAATGGCGCTTGCAACAGTGCCGAAATATCGGGAACTCAAAAATACAAATATACATGGTAAATATCCCGTTTCAAATCGTAATTCTAGTTATTTATAGGTGTTCGGCTATCTCGGACTTGTTTATTTGGCGATTCTTGACTGCCACTACGTGTTCCTTCACCCTCTCCTGATCGCGTTAGACCCGTTTAAACAATTCTTTAAGGGGCCTTATCAGTTAAAAAACGCTCATCAATTTAAGTCATTTCCTGTTTGTATTGACACGCATCTTGACATTTTCTCAATGTTACTATCTAGAACAGGACTATTGCGACCTTATCTTATAAACTTTAAATGTATTTTTTGTATTTATCATTAAGTAATATCGTTTCAAACATCACTCCAAATCGGCCATTTTCAAGCTAAAAACGAGACAACAAAATCAAAAAATGGCTATGTTACTATCTGACACTTTAATTTTATTATTGTCGCCTTTAATAACTTTATGGGTATTATCAATAGTTTTGTCATAATTTGAAATCAAATCATTTTAAAACTTATAAGGCCTCTTAAGTGTGATGTTAGACTTTTTCTTAAGAAAATAGCGGGGAAAATCTCGGGAGTTTAATTAGAAATAGTTTTTATTACCCCATTTGACAACCGGTTTAGCCTCGTGGGTAGTGCACCTGCCTGTGAAGCTGACGGTCCTGGGTTCGAATCCCGGTCAGGGCAAATATTTGTGTGATGAGCATGAATATTTGTTTCTGAGTCTTGGATGTTTTCTATGTATTTAAGTATTTATATCTATTAAATATATCGTCGTCTAGTACCCATAACACAAGCCTTCTTGAGCTTACTGTGGGGCTAGTTCTATTTGTGTAAGATTGTCCTCTAATATTTATTTATTTCTATTATCTGAGTAACAGTTAAGTATAGGTATAACATGTAGAATAGGGGTGATTCATGTTACTATAGTATATCGTAGTGAATAATTTGGCTATATGGATAGAAAACTATTATATAACTCGTGTTAGTCAAAAACACTCGTTAATCGCTCGTGTTGTTCAACGCCACTTGTTGGGAATTGCTTACTTTCCGAACTTGTATCGTAAATAACTATTTCAAAGCAGCCAAACTGGGCGGAAAGTACCACTTTTCGCACTAGTGCTTTTTACTTTTCATTTTTTTATTATCTTCGTCGTCAGCACGACGCATCGAGAATTTGTTATTTGAGAAAAGTTTTAGAAATTAGTCAATTACAGATTTAAATTTTTATATAAGGTATATAAGTATGAATACTTCATTAAAGTTATTAATCACTTTAGATTAATTTTTTTATCTATAAATCAATTGTAAATATTGACTAACATGCTTGGCTGAATGTAGATTCAGGCTGTGCCTTCCCGCTTTAGCATTTTGCTCACGCGCAGTTAGTAGAGACGTTGAGGTATCGCGCAATGTAAATTATAACCTATACATTTAATAATAATAATATATTCTTTATTGCACCACAAAAAGAAATTGTCACAAGATTATCCTTAAAAACTAATAGGTAACAACAGGCGATCTTATCACTATAGAGCGATCTCTTCCAGACAACCTTTCGGTAGCAGGAGATGAAAACTTAAAGAAAAATAACAACAGGTAGTGCTAGGATAAAGCAAGAGAGATAGAATAACAGATACATCTAGGCTAGTATATACAGCTAACAATACAATACATTAATAAATATATACATACATTACTACATAAATATTTATATATTCATAGCTACAAAGATAATACAAGCTAAGAGAGTGACAAGTAATGCAGGCATTTAACTTAATCTATGTTAATGAAACGGTACCTGTAGTGACATTATGTTAATTACGAAGTATAAAATATATCGATTGAAAATGTATTATATAAGACAAAGGTCGTAAAAATGTGCAAAAACGTCTAAAATCTTGTTTAATCTACTAGTATAGATGTATATAAATTCTTTATTTTAAACAAACACGGGTAAAAATACAGACTTGCATCGTGTAATGAAGTCATAAATATAATTTAGAATTTAATACTATACTATTAAAATTTGTTATCTGAGTCATTGTCAGTTGTAAAAACAAAAGTTGTCCACCCGGTGGTCAATAGTTAACGGTTTATGTACATATAAGTTATGTTTTTATTACATGGATTTATAGTTATGGAAACACCGTTTATGCGGGTTACTAGACCAATCCAAAATTAAGCTTTGTGGCCCTTAACTTTTGATATGTCCGCCGAAAAGACGCGAACCTAAATCTGACGATGACCCATCTGGCTTATAGCGTTGATAACATAAATAATCAACAAATAATATTGTTGATCGCATCTTCTGAAATCCACCTTTACACAATACAGTTTAACATCGTGCTACGTTTCTAAGGATTAATTCAAAGGGATAATCTCAACTGCAGAATTAGATTCAGATTTAACCGAATACGTACCCAATTACTGAACCATACTACACAGTAGGGTGACCGGACGTGCGGGGCGTACTCCCAGATGGATCGTTGGATTCGGAAAGCCGTTTGAGATTGGATGTAGGTCTTGAGTATTGCTCAGGAGATCTTAGGTTGATTTGAGGTTGTTGCGGTTTTTGCTGTTCAGGGGATACCTTGATTAATGCAACACTCTTCGCAAATGGCTCTTTAGCAGGGCTCGGAAACCGGTTTCGTCTTCATACAATTAACCGGTTAAAAATTTCGGTTAATTGCGTTTTACGATATTTTTTCGTACGTTAAATCATTTATTCCATAGATGAAGGCTAACAAAAGCAAATCTTAAGATAAAAATGGGGATATGAGAAGTAGTACTTTAGGAAATATTTTCAAAATAGTAAAAACCGGTTCCGAGCCCTGATTTTTTGACAAATCTACATAAATATCTGACTGTGTACAGTTTTATTTAATTTCCTCTTGACAGAGTTTTGATAACGTAAAATACCATCTTTTAACTTAATTGCGTAATTTAATAAGTCGTTGTTTTAGTAGGTATAGTAAAAAAACTAAAATAAAACCTCTCTTTAGATTTTTTTCTATAGAAAAAAAATTAAGCAATCATGTTTTGGCTATTATCAGAAACAGTCATATAATCAAGAATCATATATCTGAAAATCAATACTTGTTAACGCCCAGCGTATGTGTGCATAGGCACACACACACTCACATGCGTCAGCGACCAGCCAGCGCGAGCAGGACCGCGCCCCCACTCTCATTTTACCAACTA
This sequence comes from Epiblema foenella, assembly GCA_963556455.1. Lineage (NCBI taxonomy): Eukaryota > Metazoa > Arthropoda > Insecta > Lepidoptera > Tortricidae > Epiblema > Epiblema foenella. The sequence goes on along the minus strand of OY747101.1, from coordinate 25,349,650 downwards.
CCGAGCGCATACGCTTGTTACATATTATATTTTTTTGTAATTAAGTAAAGGGAGTCAGATTTAAAGAACGTCTTCATTATTTCTCATCAACGTCCACCGTCTGTATAACTATCATTCGCTCCTGTTTCCATCAATACTTTTTATTTTCTCGTCTGGGCAGAACAGCGCTTCAAAGAACGCGATAATTCTCGTTGCACGGCTTTAACTTTAAAAGGGAAACCTAAATGCTCGACTTGATAAAGACCCGTTAGGCCAAATGTTAATTCAAACTTTAGCAACTCAGTACATTTTTGGACTTAACTTGCCGACATTTAATGTAATGGATTTGTTAAAGAGAGACTAAAGCCACGTCAAGAGACCGTTTGTGGAAATAATTCTTAATTATAATAAGGACGTCGAAACTCTTGGTCCATGGGGTCCCAACGCGTGTTTACAAGTTATTGACTGAAATCGCGAAGCGTTTGGTTGACGTAACTGGTGACCGAAGAGCTGGCGGCTTCCTCGCACAACGTATCAGCATTGCGATACAGCGAGGAAATGCCGCCAGCATCCTCGGTACAATGCCCCAAGGGCCTGTTTTAGATTTAAGTTAGTTGTAATATTATTTAAGTTACTGTTATTTAACTGTTATTACCGCCTGTAAGTCAATAATATTTTAAATAACGTCTTGTGCTTAGTAATTTTGTAAATAATCTAAACAACAATTATTAATTGTGTCATATATGATTCTGAGGAGCCGATGGCGGTGGCTTGTTGACAAGATCAGCAAGTCATGATCCTCAGCAGTGAGGGAACGATAAAGAAAAATGAATGATTCGATGTGAAACGAAATATATGGGCGTCAAAGTAAAAGATGATTATAATTTAAATTCATTATAGGAAATCTGTTCTTCAAGAGCAAAAGAGTCATCCAGTTGAACAATAACTCAACTTACATAAAGTAAGCAAAAAAACTCATACGGTGCTCAATGACTGTGAAATTAATTTCAAATTCAAGGAAAAAACTCAAAAGAACTTGGATTAAAAAGAAAATCCAAGCTTTTAAATGGGTTCAGAGCTCTTTTGCATTATGTAGCGAAAATCTGATAACTCGTTACGATGTCTGTTACCTAGAAGATGAAAGATTAACGTTTGTAGTTTATGCCAGTTTATACCCGAAATAACCGGTTACAACCTGTTCCGGTTACGGGTAACACCGGTTTGCATTTAAGTGTTATACCGGTAAACCGGGGTTACTTTCAAATTGAGGGGCGACTTTCAAAAGTCAGTTCTTATGACGTGTTTTGGTTTTTATTTCGTTGAACTGGGGTCAGTGTTATTCATTCGTAAATTTCTTAACTATCGACCAAACTGAATCAATCTAGAAATACTTAGAGGTGCATAAATTTACACTAACGTGAGACATATTTATACTTAATAAGAGAACAACGGTTGGAACTCACTTGGAAAGTCACTATTTGCGACATGTTTCGGACTACAATTGGAGTCCTTCATCAGGTTTAGTGTTATCAAGGCAACCGACCGCGCAACACCCCTGATGAAGGACTCCAATTGTAGTCCGAAACATGTCGCAAATAGTGACTTTCCAAGTGAGTTCCAGTTACTTTGAGGTGGTTTTTAAGTCTTCTAAATCTATCGAAGTGGCCCCATTTTTTCCTGAAGTCACCACGGTACTTAAAGTAATTTACCTGTAATATAACTCCATCAGTTTGTGGAGTCCGGTCTGTTCATGCTTGCAAGGACATAGTGTCTACGTTAATACTAGTGTCTTTTTATAGGGGATTGACGAGAGACATCATCCTGTTGTAGATTCGTTTTTATTATCAGTGACCAGAGAGACCATATACATCTCTAACAATATTAAATTAATTTTAATTTTGACGCTCAGAGACCATGTACATCTCTGGGATATTATACTAATTTCATTATACTCCTTGTTTAATCTTGAGACCTTGTACATCTCTAACTTTACTGATGTTGTAATATTTGTAATAGTTAACTTTGCAAGTTTATCTTCACTGTATGACATTAATTTTGTTATAATTGTAAACTCGAAATCATTATTCTTTCTTGAACTGTAAATTAATATTTTGACATGAAAAATGTATTACTTATTATAGTCAGACTTTCTTAAATTGTAAATTAATATTTTGACATGTAAAAGTGCCCTTGTGGCCTATTTGCAGAATAAATGTTTGTATTTGTATTTTTATCAACCAGCAGCTCCAAAACGGATGAAGCTTACCCTTTTTTGACTGGAATCGACCTTACCATTAAGCGTAGCGGAATTTTACGGCCGCCGGAATCGACGCCGTATGCTGCGAAATGAGCGCCGTAAAAATATCCCGCACGTGAAGTTCATCAGCGAATGCAAGTTCACTTTACCGACAACGTACTTTTATACCGAATTTATTACTGTAGGGAACTTTCTTTTTTTATACAATGCCATTGGCAAACAAGCATACGGTCCACCTGATGGTGAGCGGCCACCGCAGCCTATAGATGCCTGCAACTCCAAAGGAGTCACGTGCGCGTGCCCTTTATAAGATTTGAGGATGCACTGTGTTGACAGCAGAAGGAACACGTTTCGGTCCCTCGCTCTCAACACAGTGCATCCTCGGGAGCTCTGGCTACCTCTCGATTTGTTATGTCAAAAAATGTACTGAGCTACTGAAATTTGATCTGACATTTGGTCTAACGGATCTTTATGAAATACGGCCTTAGTGACTTTTGCTTAATATTATCTTAATATATTATTTTTCATTTTGGTTTTCTCTGTTGTATCAGCAACGTTCTTAAACTGTATCTTTCAGGAAACATTTAGGTCTATTTCATGCCAAAATAGTTTTGTATCCTATTTATTTGTCAAAGGCTGTTTGTTTCTGAATAAAAAAATAAAAAAAAGTTGTCATCTTTCTCGAATTTGGAGCAGCCCAACTGGGGAAGTACCTCCGCCTTGCAGAAGACCACAGACACATTATCTACTATACAAGTATGTAGTGTTGTGTTCCTGGAGGTGAGCAAGGTTGCCAGAGCTCCCGAGGATGCACTGTGTTGAGAGCGAGGGACCTAAACGTGTTCCTTCTGCTGTCAACACAGTACATCCTCAAATCTTATAAAGGGTCGGCAACACGAACGTGACTCCTTTGGAGTTGCTGGCGTCTATAGGCTGCGGTGGCCGCTTACCATCAGGTGGACCGTATGCTTTTTTGACACCGGCGTTGTATAAAAGAAAATACTTACTTAGTGTTTAAAACCATTCTTTAGACATGAGAGTGTATAATAAAAAAATACTTTAAGGCAATATTTCTATAGGTTGATTATCAGTAAAAATCCGGCTAAGTGCGTGTCGGATCACGCACCATGAAGGGTTCAGTGCCTACTAGGACTTGTCAAGATTTATGCTGCATGCGAATAACATCGATAGTTCTGTAGTAACGTCAGTTTGGCATCTGCCAGTTTAATCAAGCTAGAAAAAATCAGTAAAATCCAACGCGTGAAAGTGACAGATCGAAAGTGCCAATTCTACAAGAACACTCACAAGGACTCAAAGTCTTAGACTTCAAGATTCAATATCGTTTGACTATTAAATACTAGTGCTACTACTCCGAAATCCGAGCTACTTATGAGGCCAACCCTACAAGAACACTCACAAGGACTCAAAGTTTTAGACTTCAAGATTCAATATCGTCTGACTATTAAATACTAGTGCTACTACTCCGAAATCCGAACTTCGTATCGCGTCGTCCCTTTCACTCATAAAGTGTTTAACACGAGAGTGAAAGGGACGGCACGATACGAAGTTCGAATAAAAGCAGTTCGAGTAGGTACAGACTCCTTTTTGTCCCTACCCTTTCGATCAAGTTAATGCATGCAGGATGTACGTTAGGGTAACCAGACCCCATATGAATACACCCAATATGGTCCCGGGTAAACAGACCCCCATTAAATGGGGAGGGAATTTCCCGAATTCGGCAATCAATGACCCGACCGATAACGCCATTATACAGATGTTGTTAGCTTCATCAGGTTACTGGGGTTGGGAGACGCGCAGAATTCTAAATCATGCTGGTTATGAATGTACGGTTATAGTAAAGTTTTCGAGCGTAGAAAGTAGATCTATTTAGACGACCGCTTTAGCCTAGTTGGTAGTGACCCTGCCTTCGAAGCTGGAGGTCCCGGGTTCGAATGCGGGCAGGGGATGTATTTGTGTGATGAACACGAATATTTGTTCCTGAGCCTTGGATGTTTTCTATGTTTTTTAGTATCTATTTATCTATATAAGTATGTATATCGTCAATTGGTACCCATAGTACAAGCTTTGCTTAGTTTGGGACTAGGTTGATTTGTGTAAGATTGTCCAAAAATATTTATTATTATATTTATTATTATATTATTATTATATATATAGTTTGGTTGTGCGAGGCAGGAAATTTCTTGAGAAACGCAAAGTTTTGCACTGCCAACCATCTAAATGGTGAGGATGGAAACGTGGCACGTGGCAAATTTGTTAAGTTATGATGAAGAGAATGAATGTAATATTTATTTACGTAACAATTGGAACCGATTTTTACTTGTAGAGTTTTTTGTCTACACGTATAGGTATACGTTCCAATTTTTGACACCTTCCCGTGAAATAGTTGTTGCCTTTTGATGTGACACAAAATTGAAAAGGGTGTATTGGTTCAGTGTTATAAACGTTGGGTTCCTGTTGGGTTGGGGGTCTGATACTTATCTTGACATAACTTAGCTGTCATGTCGATTGAACGTTTTTTTATTGAAGATAATTACAGTCGCCATCAGATATATCGAAGCGAACAAGGTGTTCATAAATATCTGAACACGCCTCTATTACCAAGGCGTTAGAGTGCACGTTCAGATATTTTTGATCACCCTGAAGAGTGCAGATATATTTGATGGCGACTGTACCTATTTTTTTTTTAGATTTTTTTTTATTATCTATTTAAATAATTAGAGTAGTCACTTTTAATATTCCAAAGCATTCCAAGGCAGAGTGAAAATCTAGTGAAGTTTTGATGAAATGTGCTTACCATGCATTTGAGAATAATATTATATTGTAGGAATCTTATATAAAGTGTCTGTAAATATAATTCTTAGACAACTAATGTCGGATGTGACTATATATTTTATTAAAAAAGCAAGCCAAGGAATTTGAATTGACATGATGAGAGATTTCGCTCTGTTGTCATTTGATTTTATTTTTAGACTGACGCTCAGAGAGCTTATACATCTCTGAGGATATTTATTTATTAGATTTTATTATTTTCATGTTGACGCTTAGAGATATATCTCACAATATTTTTGTATGATTAGTGTACCTAAATTATTACCTTATATGTTGACGCTTAGAGACCTTATACATCTCTAAAAAATCTCGATAGTTATTAGTTCTTAGTCTTATTTTTGACATGTAACACTATGTTTAATTAATGATACGTTGATTATTGTATTATTTTTATTTGATATAGATAGATTTTGATTTATAAAAGTGACCTTGAGGCCTATTTGCAGAATGAATGTTTTGATTTTGTTAAAGACCTGACTGAAAATGCAATGGATATTTTTCTTAATCATAGGCATAAAAGTATTATATCAGCAGTAGCAGTTATAAAAATACACGCATATTTATCCTACTATACTATTTATAAACGATTATATTCTAGTACTTTTATTTAGATTTTTACATATTGCAATGTATGAACTTCAATAACAAAACAAAACAAAGTTTCAAATAACTTGTTATTACATTTCAGAGCAATATTTGCGTCTCCAGACTGCTACAATTTCTAATAACCGTTTCTAGACTTTCTAGTATTCAAATTGGCTTTATGCGACGCATTGAATCTGAAATATGGTAGAATAATGGAAAATGTCGAGACCTAGCGACGATTCTCTCAATGTATGTCTATTTTAGAACTAAACTTCGGCGATATCTTACTTTGATTTCATTTTAAAAAGAAAAAGACTGCAATGTGAGTGAAAAATTGGAAATTGGAATGAAATATATATTTTTTTAAGTTTATCGTTTGGCAATTATTTAAAACCGTGATAACTTTCTAGAAGACAGTACGGTTGCCAGTTTTGTTGCACTTTTAGCACCACCCAGAGGTCACGTGTAGGGTGGGTAAGTACTATCTACGGACGTGGTGCAACTTCGACCCCCCCTTGTCAAGTGAGTGGGCAACTTGACTGTTAGAAGTTCTCAAGCCGCCCGAAGGACTCCAACTTGGCTTAACGACGGCTGCCATAGACAGCAGTCGGGATCAACGGCTTAACATGCCTTATAAAGCACGGGAGCGCTCAGATAATAACCACTCAGTAATAACCAATCAGTTTGCATAACTACTCGCTAGCGACTGCGTAAACGATTTAATATGCCGATTCTTAGTTCTATTGCGTAACCGCCAGAGGCGCTCTACTTTTGCCCATACAAATTTTTACGCAGCGAGTACGATCATGTAAACTCATGGTAAAGGCACAGTTATCAAATTGAAACGCGAAATGTACCTGCCAGATTGGCCCGCAGGTCGTTAACGCTTGGCTACATTCCCCAGATTGCCAAATTGGCCCTTTTGTACGAATCGTATTGATCTAACTGCCCATCAAAGGCTGTAGATTGATTTGATTTATTTTTGTTTCATGTGACGAAGGGTGAGCTAATTTGACGGTTTGACAGGTTATTTTGGGTTACAAAGCTGAGTTAATTTACTAAACGTATTGATTTGAAATTGAATTGATATTTGAACGTGCCCACATTAACTCAACTAACTCAACTCAAAATATTCTTTATTCAAATAGGCCTAGCAATAAGCACTTTTGAAACGTCAGTTATATATTACATAAATTGAATCTAATTATTCAGAGCAATTTATTGATGCATATGAAATTTAAAAAAAGACATGAATTACTATAATGTATGTCATAAGAGAGTATAATAAATTCACAAAAAGATCGTCAATATGTCAAATAAAATCATAAAAAATTGTATAATCTAGACAGTTTCTAGAATAAAATCTGAATGTCAAGAGGAAAATTTAACGTCAACATCTAATGTCATAGTTATGAAAATAGTCATTAAGATGTAATAATCACGTTAAGTAAATTCAGTTATCTTCTCTTCTTTCTCTTGGTTTAATTAAGCACTTTAAAGGTCGGTTGCACCAACATACGATTACAGGCCTGTCATCGTCAAATATGGCGCCGGCAGGTGTCATCCCATAGAAACTTGTCAAACTTTCCATACAATCAGATTTTAACGAACACCGCTTACGATTACAGACGGTTTGGTGCAACCCACCCTGATATAGGTCCACAAAGATCTCATTGTGTGGAATCGAAGTGCGTCCGCATTGGCCGTAATCTAGATAAGTAGATACAATATAAGATTTCAAGCGTACATGGTCATTTACATTAGAATTACGATTTGAAACGGGATGTTTACCATGTATATTTGTATTTTTGAGTTCCCGATATTTCGGCACTGTTGCAAGCGCCATTATCAAGGATTAACTGATAAGAATTTCAACCGGGAAGATGGGTTTCAACTGTCAAGTGTCTGGCGTCCAGTGATCCGAAAGTTCTCAAATCGAAAAGAGACTGTTTCCGGAAACATTCGTTTCGATTCCGATGATATTTTCGTAAGTTGATGGAAATCGATCAAATGAATGAATTTATAACCGTAATAAATTACGTGTTATAATAAAAAGAAGTATTCCAATAAATTGCGAATGAATGAAGTGTGAAATTACCTTTGCGAAATTTGCAAATACAGTATTGATTTCTGAATGACACAAAATTGGGTAGAATAAAAATCATATGACAAAAGTTCTTATTCTAGATTCGTATCCAGTAGTGAAATATATGTGACCCCCCCCCCCCCCCCCATATATTTCACTACTGGATACTACTTTTTATGATCAATTTTATATTACTAAATGAAATCCATGATATGTATTGAATTAGTGTACAAAAAAGGTTTTTAAATTTACCTAAACCTAATAAAAGGAATTTATAACTTAAATATTAACATATAACTTAAATATTAAAATATTAACATATAACACAGAGGTAAAAACCATTTTTTCATACAAATGGTGAGACATCCAAGGAACACTGAGTTACTCGATTTATAGGTATTAGCTGTGGTTCTGTAATTACCAAAACTATCGGAAGTGATACTGTAATCAAACCTCTTTCTAAATAACAATACAAAAATATGAAGTAAGGGGGCCAAGTATTCCAAAATCTGCATTAAAAAAAGTGTCTGAAAATTATGTACATAAAAAAGTAGAATGGGCCTGGGAACATTTAAAAACAAGTTGTTATAATACCGATTGGAATAATCATTCAGCATTCATTAATAATCGCTAATTAAGACAATCGATTCGTCTTACCCTCATCACTACAAACGCCAATTGAAACCAATTGACCGAGTGAAACGAAGGTCTCTGCTTTAGTTTCGGCAAAAATGCTGTCGTATGTCCAGATTCCGGATTTCCGGATTTCTGTTTGTTCTCGTCTACATGTCGCAATTCTCAACCGATTCTCGTGAAATCTCGTGAGCATGTTCAATAATTTTATAGAATATTTTCGTCGAGACGGTTTTTGAAATTTCCAAAAACAATTTTTTTATCAATGATTTTGTAAGTTTCTGCGGGCGAATTCCGGTTTGTTCTCCTCTACAGGTCGCATTTTTCAACAGATTCTTGTGAAGTTTTGTGAGGAGGTTCGATAAACATACAGTTTTTTTTGTAAAATAAGTTTTTGGATATTAAAACAAGATATTTATTCAACGGTTTGTTCTCCTCTACAGGTCGCATTTCGCAAACGATTCTCGTGAAATTTTGTGACCAGGTCCGGTAATTATATAGAATCTTTTTGTCGAGTCAGTTTTTGGAAATAAAAAAAATATATATTTCAAAGATTTTGTAAGTTTCTGCGTCCGAATTTCGCTTTGTTGTCCTCTACAAGTTGCATTTCTCAACCGCTTCTCGTGAAATTTGGTTCTATATTCATAATTGATCTTTTTCATAATGACAGATTTCGGAAATGATATAAAAACTCACTCATAAGGTTCTACAGCTCACAGAGCCACTAGTTTATAAAAAGCGGCAATAAAATATGAAAGAATAAACTTTGTAGTCACCAAACTATTTGTAGAGATTTTGGGCTTCAGGGATCTTAAATCAATCCAGAAGTTGGTTATATATTTACATATTACCCAAGCTTAAACCGGGCTCACCGCACCATATCCGAGGGTTATCAGAAAGGGCCTCATATGTCGGCGTATTTCCATTGAAACCGACACTAATATTATTTCATCAATGCCGAGTAGTGAAGGGGTTAGGTGTGAAGAATTCTTTGCCGAGAAATTTATCGAAACAACCCAAAAGAGAAACTTTGACCTTAGACAGAATCGTATCCATAATAGCACTATTTACTCTATATTTCTATAGGTATGTGCTTTGGAAGGCACTTTAAGGTGTTGATGCCGCTGCTGTCTATGAAAGCAGTAGTAAAGCCAAGTTAGAGGACTTCGGCGGCTTGAGAACTTCTAACAGTCAAGTTGCCCGCTCACTTGACAAGCCTGGTCCCAATAAATGAAACGAAATGAAATCATTTACTATTCAATTTAGGCATATCACATGTTCTTATGAAAGTCAATCGCGAACCGGCGTAAGAAACTCGGCGAGATGTCATTTTTTCAAAGGGTCTGGTTTTCCATTGGGTTGGGTCAGATGGAGGTCGCTAGAAAAGACTAGTACGTAAGCCAAATTTTGGGATTAGGTAGCGGACCCCGGGCATCCTTCAGGATGCAACTGTACTGGGATAATGCTAGGCGGATGATGATGATGAAACCGACTTAAGAAACAACCACTTTTTATGTCTCAAGAAAGTGCACTAATGTACTAGTAAAGAACGTTGTTCACAACTTGATATCCAAAATTAACGAATCGTGACTGTTTGGACTTGAAACGTCAAGTCACACAAAATAGACTAAATATGTAGTTGTCGTTTTTAGGGTTCTGTACCCAAACGGGATTACTAAGACTTCGCTTTCCGTCCGTCTGTCTGTCACCAGTTGCATCTCATCAACCGTGATAGTTAGACAGTTGAAACCTATTAGGCATGTGGTGCGTTCCTGCTGAAGGGTAATGTTTAGAGCTTCTGCTGATGCTTTGTGATGAGATTAAGAGACTTATTAGGTTTTAGATGTCAATACAATGGATCCTCAAATTAAAAAGGGGCGCATATTTGGGTTTGTTCCGGAGTGTCCAGCGTCCATAGGCTACACTATGTGCTTACTATACCTGACTAATTGTATATTTGCACGAACAGCACGTTTGTCATGCCGGTCGCCACTTTTGTTATTGATGAGTAGAAAAATTCAGATTCTTGTTATACAATATTTATTTATTTATTTATTTGTGTTTATTACGGGATAGCGTTTTACATTTAATTTTGGTTGATATTTGAGTGGGTGCGCGCGCGCGCGTTCTTTTTGGCTGTTGCTTAGGCTCTGGCAGGTCCGCTCCCCCCGCGCATCTACCCCTTCGTCGCCTTACGCGGTCGTCGACAATTATCCTTATCCATGCAGGTGTGAGTTTATGTATATAAACTTTATTCCAAGTGCCACATTTAGCAACTGTGGATTTAAAGATGGAGAAAATGTGATATTGCAGTAATAGCTTACTAGCCCATCGCCCACAACGCTGAAACCCGGTTCGCATAGCCGACTTTCGACACCCACGAGAAGGAAAGGGTAAGCGCTATTCTAACCTGGTACCACACGAGACGGATTGAATGTCGCGAGCTAAAGCTAGTATACTTTTATCCCCCCCTATATTCATTTATTTATTCATAATCGTTATTCAAACATATTTTATTAAAATTGTTGTTAAAGGGTGGATCAACTATTCTTTGTTGCTCGTTACCATGGTTACATCTCCTGAGTCACTCTTTAAAACTGTGATTATATAGGGTTTAAATCTATCAAACATGAGTTTTAGCGATGATTTATGCTCATTCATTTGGACATGGGTCATCTCTTGAGCATACTTGAAATCCATATTATAAACATTTTTCTAAGAGACTCGGTTACTATTGTTTCTTTGCTGACGGGACAGAATAACAACAAGAAAAAGTTGATTGACCCTAAAATTCACTTGTCCTTATCTCTCTTTGAAATTTATGTTAGTTAGAAAGGCATAAAATATTTTTACTCCCTTCTCAGATAATTTTTATGAATAAGAAGAATAATCTATAAATCGTCTAACTATTTCTCATCGATTTCGGCCATTTAGTCAATCACTGCTCACTCACGTACCGATGAAAAGGCGACCCGACCAGAAATTAAGGTCACGCAAGAAAGGATTTAGCTATACGTTTTTTGGTCCGGGCAAACGTACCCTTTACCAGGTTACCGGCTTGCCCGGGTAGGTATCGCAGAAAAGGTCGAAAGGGAAATAGTTGGGGTCGCAGGTATCTTTGTGATCCGGTGAATACTTTTTCAATTTCCTCGTGGACAATAAGGGTTTCCAATAGTTCGTTCTTGTTTTATTGTGGGTTTAGATGAAAAGTTTAGGTTAAAGATTATAAGTCTATTTTCTAGAGAAAAAAAATTGTTTTGATTTGTATGTTTTGCTGTAAGGCCTTAAGCCTCGACGGTTTCTTCATAATACAGATTCTTTAGAAAGTTCGAAATCTAAAAATATGAATTGTATCTCTATATAATATAGGTAATATTAAATCTGTAACAATAATTCTACATAAGTTGTGTACAATAATAGTACATTACTACAGAGGCCGGGAAGTGAGGGGTTGCTGGCCGAGTACATATAGATGGATACTTGCGAGGTTGTCAATCTCTTTTCATGCCGAGATATGTACAGAGCTTTTCTCAATATGCCATGAAAGTAATAAAAGAAAACTCCAAGAAATCAAACTTTAATTTCTAAAGAAACTAAAAATAAATAAGACAAAAAATATAACTAACACATATTTTACTATTTATTTCGTTCAATTTCCAACTCGAATTGAATATAAAACAATACTACTAAAAAAATATACTAAAATGTACGAAAGCACGTTTCTGAACGAAGCATTAGGATCGACCTATCCTATAGAATGACACTGACAGTTCGTCATTCTTGTTAATTGTCAAAAATTATAACCTCGTTTAATTTTTTTGTGCATGCTTATCTCTAGATTGGTAGATAAAAGTAACTTATTTAATAAACAATTTAGCGTTATATCTAAGAAAAATATAGCAAACATCTTTTTTTTTAATAATCGTAGTGACGAGAATGTAATGGCGAATCAAAAGCAAATAATTGCTTATGGCTGAACGCCGTGATGCTGTGTCACAAATAAATGTGGAATGGAAATTAAAAAAGAGCATCTTGCAGGCCTAGGCCTCCTTTGTATGAAATTCCTTTAAAGGCTTCTCGTCTAGCCATACCCGAAACGTGACACTTCGCAGCCCATTATAAAGAACATAACCTCAATTTTTCATTGCATGTTTGAGAAAAGTGACTTGCATACACAATCAAAGTATCACGGAAATTAAAAGTTAAAAGTCATTATGCAACGGGCTGTGAACTTTGAGCTGCTTATAAATACAAGCATTAATACACGTAACATTTTGTGTTCATGAAAATGTTTAATTGGTAATCTATACTTAAATATTTCTTTTAATAGTTAAAAGTTAAGTTTATTACCTATTTATTTCAATGAAACATTGAATTAAACACAATATTTGTCTTTAATTTTTTCTAAATAAATGAAGAAACTCGTTACATATAAAATATTAAGAAGTACAACGTACATTACATACAATGTTTCAAATATATACTTACTTAATATTAAAAGCCAAACAAAAAACAGGTATCAATATCTGTCAATGGAACTGCGCCAAATCTCTTTTCAAGCAATTACATCATTCGGAATCCAACCGTTTCCACGACTTGGAACTGTTAATTAAGAAAAAACTTTATTTCCTAAACTTTGCCAAAGTTGTACTTATACTCTTTGGCTTAGGGTGAGGAGCGGTTGCGTTGAAACTCGGTAATGTCTTCTGTGACTGCCTTTATTGAAAACTAGTGACGCCTGCGATTTTCGCTATAGCGGAGAGGCAAGGGACGCGACAAAATCAAAATCAAACATTTATTCTGCAAATAGGCCACAAGGGCACTTTTTCATGTCAAAATATTAATTTACAATTTAAGAAAGTCTGACTATAATAAGTAATACATTTTTCATGTCAAAATATTAATTTACAGTTCAAGAAGGAATAATAATTTCGAGTTTACAATTATAACAAAATTAATGTCATACAGTGAAGATAAACTTGCAAAGTTATCTATTACTAATATTACATCAGTAAAGTTAGAGATGTATAAGGTCTCAAGATTAAACAAGGAGTATAATGAAATTTATATAATATCCCAGAGATGTACATGGTCTCTGAGCGTCAAAATTAAGATTAATTTAATATTGTTAGAGATGTATATGGTCTCTAAGTCACTGATATGACGACTTTCAGATAAGTTTGTACCCCGGCTCGAACCAAGGGGATTTTCAAAAAATCTTATGTACAAAATATCATTGGATAGCTCTTCGGTGAAGAACAGCATCGTAAAAAAAACGTGCGTGTCGGAATTTGCACATTTACAGTTCGGAAGCAACCAAAAAATAAAGTTGGTTGTAATAAGGAAAGTAGGGGAATTCCAATGAAAATAAATAAATTAAATAAATAAATATTAGAGGACAATCTTATACAAATCGAACTAGCCCCACAGTAAGCTCAAGAAGGCTTGTGTTATGGGTACTAGACGACGATATATTTAATAGATATAAATACTTAAATACATAGAAAACATCCAAGACTCAGAAACAAATATTCATGCTCATCACACAAATATTTGCCCTGACCGGGATTTGAGCCCAGGACCGTCAGCTTGACAGGCAGGTGCACTGCACTACCCACTAGGCTAAACTGGTCGTCAAAACCTGACTAAAAAACCAACCTAACAAAAATAAAACCGAAAATGAAAAACCTGACTTATCGATACTTTGCGCAAGCGCAAGCTCGTTGACGTGTGCATTCTGCCTATCCTAACCTATGGCGCCCACACTTGGTCATTAACCGAAGCCCAAAAGTCTCGACTCAAGGTTTGCCAGCGAGCAATGGAACGCAGCATAGTTGGAGTCCGTAGAGTAGACCGGATCAGGAACACGGAGCTGCGTTCCGAAACTTGTCTCGTAGATGTGGGTGTTAAGGCAGAAACGCTGAAGTGGGACTGGACTGGGCATGTCTGTCGAATGCACCCGGAGCGTTGGGCTAAAGTAGCCACCGAAAGGATCCCACAAGATGGCTCCCAAGGCAAAGGCAGATCGAAAGGGGGATGGCGGGACGGCCTTGGTACATTTTGTACGGATTGGCGGGACCTGGCACACGACCGAGACGAGTGGCGAAAAAGAGGGGAGGCCTTTGCCCAGCAGTGGGACACTTTTAAATTTATCGTATGGCAATTATTTCGAACCGTGAGATCTTCGAGAAGACAGTACGGTTGCCAGTTTTGTTGCACTTTTAGCACCACCCAGGGGTCACGTGTAGGGTAATGGTGGATACTCCCAACGTGGTACAACTTCGACCTCCAACTACACACTATATAGGACACTATATAGGCTATAAACAAAGTCTATATTTTGGTAAAATATACACCAAATATGAAAACTGTAGCTCCAATCGTTTGGCTCTAAACCCACGTGACAGACGACAGATGGACGGACGCGTGACACAATAGGGTTCCGTTTGGACCCTTCTGGTACGGAACCCCAAAAACCAATCTAACGAGGTTTTTTTCACACACACCACACAGGTCACAGTACCGAGGTACAAGCAACACTAAATTATAGTTGCTGAGACATTATTACCAAAATATTCGAACACTTGCTTCATCATCATCATCATCATTTCAGCCGAAAGACGTCCACTGCTGAACATAGGCCTCCCCCAAGGCTCGCCATTTAGACCGGTCCTGTGCCGTTCGTTTCCACCGGATTCCCGCGACCTTCACCAGATCATCACTCCACCTTGTCGGAGGCCTACCGACAGCTCGCTTGCTTTCCTCACAGATAATTCTTATGTTAAAAATTTAATCCAAACAATAAATCAACACAAAACATATGCAAACACTTTTTATTTCTCTTGTTACGTAGCTCCAATTTACTATCTTTGCGCGACCATGGGACTGTCACGAACCAATTTTCCAAGCTATAATCGAAAGCGTCAAATTCTAAAGAAGAATATTGAGAGGGTACATACCGATAAACAATCGAATTAGTGAGGGGGCGTCCATAAATTACGTGAGATGTTTAAGGGGGGGAGGGGGTCGAGTCAAACCTCATCTAATCTTACGTTGGAAAGAGGGGGGTTCTCGGCAAATATCACGCAATTTTTTTCTGATTGAAACAAAAAAAAATTATACTATTTTGGTCCATTTAATACAGATTGTACACTCTTATAAGATTTAATCTTAAGCGTAATCGTAATACGATTAAGATTATTCACTAATTCGTTCGAAAGAGAATAATTTCATTCATACTTCGACGTTAACTCTCAGCAATATTGATTACTAGTCTTAACTAGTCGTAAATAAAAGCACGAAGCAATTTTTTTTTCTTTTTTACAATAACAATCCAACGCGTTTAAGTAAGAAACCCACATTTTAAAAAATCTCACGTGAGATTGGGGGTTGGGGGAGCGGGTTGAATTAAATCTCACGACATCTCACCCGGGGGGAGGAAATGAAATGAAATGAAATGAAATGAAATGAAATGAAATTGTTTATTTCGCTAGAGATATGGTTACATTATATAGTAAAATACGTTCACAATAATAACGTCCCATAATATCTCGCCAACAATGTCGGAGGGGGGGACAGAAAATTAAAAAAAAACCTCACGTAATTTATGGACGCCCCCTGAGAAAGGACAATCGAGTTTACGGAAAGGCGTATGTCTCTAGGCATTTCTTATGGGTGCTCGCTATTTTTTCCGCTAAAATTCAATTATACGCGTTTCGGGTCTCCAAATATTTAGCCTCGGCCCTTTGTTGGGAACGCTGGTTTCTGAGACGTGGCGTGACCTTAATCCCTGTCAATGTTTTACGATCCAGCGATTTTTCTGAGTCACAAAATGTTTCGTATAGAATTCCGTTTTTGTGTCGAACGTCTAAAGTCCTATTTTTACATTAATAATAAATAATTAATACTAAAAAAACTGTTAATTGAACTGGCTTGTTACAATCTAAGAGAGTTTATGTCAAGGCCAACTAACTAGGGACTGATGATTACTTACTTGATAATGTAAAATATACCTATTGTGTTAAACAGGTAAGCATGTTTACCTCTAAACCAATCTGTTTGTGTCAAAGTGTGCAATAAACTGTATTGTATCGTATTAACTGGTAGTAATAATAAGAATGTGAAAATTATTGTAAAAATGACATGTAAAATTACTTATAATTTTATGAATACATATCTCAATCTCAATCTCAATAATAAATATAAGAGGACAATCTTACACAAATCGAACTAGCCCCACAGTAAGCTCAAGAAGGTTTGTGTTATGGGTACTAGACGATGATATATTTAATAGATATAAATACTTAAATACATAGAAAACATCCAAGACTCAGAAACAAATATTCATGCTCATCACACAAATATTTGCCATGACCGGGATTCGAACCCAGGACCGTCAGCTTCACAGGCAGGTACTACCCACTATGCTAACCCGGTCGTCGCACATTACTGGTCGGTACATTTTATAACAAAACTCAATACTGACGGAATTGGGTAGATATTTATTGGCAATAAATAACCATACAATGTTAAAATTTCATTACGATTTCTTGATACGTTACTGAGTACCTGACTCGTAGCCTGGAAGCAATAATTGATTTTTCCCAAACGTTGAGTCACTGTTTTGCTTCAGAACGCTTCGTTTTTTCCAGATCAAACACAAAACCAATTTATCCAAAAAAATCTCAAGATGTCGAAGTGACCATCAACAGACAAAAGATTCGCCCGAAAGAAGAATTTAATTTAAGAATGTCACTTAAAATGGACGGGTCGGTAATGCCCAGACTTAAGTTGCTTTAAGTTTAAGTTTTCATTTAGAATTCTCATTTACGTCAGTTAATTCCCGTGGTAGCCGGCCGCGGGTTAGCTCGGCTTTTGTGTATTTCGTAATTAAGTCAGATGCAAGGGATTTCAGCGTAATAAGCATTTTTAAAATTTCATTTTGACAGTTTTGCTTGATTGTAATTGAATTTGTGATACACAAAATGTTTCAGAGTAATTGTTTATTGTATGAAGACTTGGATTAGATGACCGGACCGGAATTTATAGCGACACTTGTATTTGTTAAGCGCATACCACACAGAAAAAATAATAGTATTTATACGAGTATACGGATGGTCCTTCCTAGTATAACCGATATTTGACAGCTAAAATTCATAAAATTTTACATTTTACACGTCAAATAAATATATGTGATTACATTTAGTGTTACATTCATAAGGAAATATATTTACAGCAACAGTTTATGTCTTAGTTTAATCTATTAATACAGAAAATTAAACTTATACACAAATCTGGCAAAAGTATGGTTTACATAATTAAATGATTTTAATTCCACAATATACAATGCCAATATAGACAAGATCTTACTAGCTTTAGGTAATAAAACTAACTTAAAAATAAATATAAAAATATATACAGCTAAAATAATCCGACTAAACTGGTGTGTCATTACCCGCTTCATCTAATTTGTGTCGTGATTACATGTTATGTAGATGTATATTAAGAGTATAGTCGCGAAATTCTAATATATCTTTTTTATTTACAGGTACGTTGATATTTGGAACTCAAACCTCAGAAAATTGGTTGTACAAGGCAACTGGCAGGGTAACTACTAATTTATGAACACCACCGGTTGGACTGAACGAGTATTGTTAAATTCTGAATGTGTATTTTGTTCATTTCAAGATATAAACCAATCATAAATTAAACCACCATTAAATGTATTAGTTGTATGTTTCTATTACGATTTTGTACGCCCACGGTCATAGTGTATGATACTTTCCAAGACTCTCATTACAGTACTAATGTACTAATACTAATGTATATTAGTTACGATTATATGTATGTTTATTTTTTCGAAATCGTTTAACTTTTATGAATTATTTTCTCATTGCACCCACATTTGCTAGTTTCTGTTTGGTCCTATGGTCGACTGGTAGAGAATGCCTCATGGCATTAAGTCCGCTCTTTGTACTTATATTCTTTTTGTGCAATAAAGTTTAAATAAATAAATAAATAAATACAGTTTGACTTTGACAAACATTGAGTATGGAATGGACATAGTAGTCGGGACAAGTGCAGTACTGACTTGAAGTGACTAATAGTTGATACGGACAGCTGGCAGTTTTGCCATATCGTATCCTCGATCCTCATCGACAAATTGGGAAGTCGCCTTAACTTTTTGCATGGATGTAAGATATATATAATACATACGTACCAACAGCTGTAGTGAACCTCGGGGACACAAGCTTCATTCCTGTAAAATACATGTACAGTCGCCATCAAATATATCTGTACTCTTCAGGGTGCTCAAAACTATCTGAACATGCACTTTAACGTCTTTACAATAGAGTCGTGTTCAGATATTTTTGAGCACCTTGTTCGCTCCGATATATCTGATGGCGACTGTACATGTATGTAAATGTGAAATAAAAACAATACGATTTCACAATCATATTCATTAAGAGTCCTTATTAGTTAAAAAACGCTCTATATAGTTTGACGATTTTCTGTTTGAATTGATACGTATCTTGATATTTTCTCGGTGTTGCTATCTAGAACAGGGCTATTGCGACCTAATGTCATAAATTTCAAATGTATTTGTTGGATTTTCCATTAAAAAATATAGTTTCCAACATCACTCGAAATCGACCATTTTTAAGCTAAAAACTGTGTTTTTGAAATTAAAACATTTAAAATAAGGCCTCTTAAGTGTTTTTTTTTTTTCATTTATTTAGAAACGCTATAGAATCTGTTCAGAAAAAGTTTTTACATGCCATGCAATATAGATGTTTTAAAAACCGGTTATCATATAATGAATTGTTAATCAAATATAAAATGTTCGATCTTAATTCTAGAAGACTTATGTTAGACGCTTTGACCCTTTACGGCATATGTAACAATAAGCACGACTGCATTGCTCTTAACAACAAAATCCGTTACAATATCCCAGCCCATGGGCAGCAGGAGACGCGCCCGCGCCGGCTGTTCGCCGAGAGCCGCTGCCGCACGCACGCCGGTGCGCGCGCGCCTCTCCAGAGGATCCTCAATAATTATAACAAATTGTTTTGTAAAATAGATATATTTGCTAATAGAGAATCCTCATTTAGACAATATGTACTAGACACACTTTCTGAAAATAGCACTTAACACTACTTAGAATGTCTTTCTTTTTATACGTTTAGTATTCTTGCTACTTTCTATAATTTAAATAAGTAGAACTTAATAATATTTAGTTTACTAGCAACATCATAATGTTAATTGGTGGTTAACGGTGTGGATCGCACATATTTGTACCCATTTATATTTAACGTCTAAACTAAGCAACCTTGTAGCGATTGTTTGTTGACCTAAATAAATGAAAAAAGAAAAAAAGAAATAAGGCCTCTTAAGTGTTCCCTCGAAAACTACGTCGTATTTCTCGGGCAGTGTAAAAATAATAAAAAGAGCCTGATAAAATATTCTTTCGCAAATTAAAATAGCCTAGCACTTGCCGCGCTGTTTCCGACTAATTTCATTAAAAAGTTGGCGATGACTGCACCTTTCTGTTGTAGAAAAATGAGCATTTCAGACAATTTGTACCTACATTTTTAGGGTTCCGTAAAAACAAGGAACCCTTATAGTTTCGCCATGTCCGTCCGTCCCCTGCTTTTCTTAGTAACCGTTAGTACTAGAAAGCTGTAATTTGGCATGAGTATACATATCCATGACGCCGACAAAACGGTAGAATAAAATCTTAAAAAAAAATTTTTTTTAGGGAGGTACCCTACATGTAAAGTGGTGGTGGATTTTTTTTTCTTCCAAACTCCATCTTGTGGGATATCGTTGAATAGCTCTTTCGAAAATAGTATAAGGTTTCTAAAAGCATTTTTTGATTCAAGAATCGGTTGGCGTGATATTAAGCTTAGAAGTGATATTTTTTGCTACGGTCAAGTGCCCCCCCCCCCCCCCCCCCTGCAAGCTAAACGGTGGCTACTAAGCATGTGAAAAAAATGATAGTAGTATATACGATGAATTTAAAAGGAAAACTATCATAGCTAAGTAAACATTACCGTAAAGGGCAAAAATATGTATACAACACAACATCTCAAAAAAGTACATCATCAGTACTAAGATCCGTAAAAACCCTTCTACGTGTCCGTAATTCCGCATATGACCGGTGACGTGATGGACGGGCAACTACGGAACTTTACACTTTGCGTGGCCCGACACGCATTTGGTTTTTTTTTTAAATAACAGATATTTCATTATCAATACTCGGAATTGAATATCTCGGGGGTGAAACTAATTTCATAATTCTCGTCGACAACACTATTGTACATAATCCCCCGTATCATAAGGGTCGAAATAAATTAGTTCATCCTAAATAGACGGGCGTCGCAAATTCCTCTTTTGTATCTGTATCACAAAGTGCTATATCCGTAGGGAAGTAAATTAACTTTTGGAAGGTAACTTAAGAGTATTGTGTACACAGGTTTATAAGACGTTACTAATTAAAAGTTTGAAATAGGATTTACTAACTTCTAATATTATATTACGTTATTATTTTGCTACGTATCTTAGGTAGTTATTGTTAGATTTGTTAGTCTGTCATTAGCATTGCATGATTTAGTTTATAGGAAAGAAGTAGGTGTAAGTTCCAAACCTGTGAGTGAGAGAGCGCAACACTCGCCAACAAACTGCATATACAGTTTGGCGAGGTAAAATCATATGCCTACTGTAATTTATATTTTTGAGTTCAATAAATAAATAAATAAATAATATTAAAGCTTTATGAAGGCATTGTCGTCTCGGTTGATCCACGCATCGGGAGATCCCAGGGCTGGCAGGTACCTTTGCCAACGGATCGCCATTGCGATCCAAAGGGGTAATGCAGCTAGCGTCCTGGGGTCCATGCCGCAGGAGGGAGAGCTGGACGCTGTTTTCTTTTTATAATTATAATTCTTGTCTCTATATTCTATTTATTTTTAAGTTAGTTTTATTATAATAATATACAATAGAATACAATACAAATACTCTTTATTGCACACCTCACATAATAAAATAGCACATAAAAAACAAAAAACAAAGAAAGAAGAATATAATTTGTGTTTACTTTCTTTAAGTAATATAATCACCGATTGCGATAAAATATCAATATTAATACGGAAAACATAACAACAATATATTATCTATATATTATTGTGATGTTATTAAGATAATTTTGTGTTCGAATTGTACATGTTTCTCGGTTTGCCTATTAATCTTAATCTCCACTCAATTGTTAAAAGGTTAGCTGGAAGAAATCCCTTACAGGGATAAGCTCGCCTTTGTAATCTGAAGATCCACCCAAAACGACTTTTAAATATTACGGCACTATTTTTTTCTCTCTCATTCTAGCAAACTAACTCCTGTATTTTTATCCTTGTTAATTGTCGAGTTCCATTCATGCATAAAGTCCGATCTGACGATTTTCCAAAAAAAATGTATTGCATATATATGACCTTATTTATATTAATACCTTTATACCATAAATATATTATGTCAACTGTTCTTGTAATTTATGTTATGTTTTACTCATGTACAATAAAGAATTTTACATACATACAAACAATAAATTGAATAACAACAGGAATGATGTAGTTCATCATCCTACTAGCATTTTCCCGGATATACTCTAGGGCTCGGGGTCTACTTTGACTCCTAATTTGGCGTAGGAACTAGTTTAACGAAAGCTACTGCCATACCTTCGAACGTATAGGGAAAATTTGTGTTGTGTTGTGGATAGAACAGTTTCCTCAAGTTTATTTCCTCCTTCATAGGAAAGAAACTATTAGATATCAAATGCATATGCCTGTGAAACGGAAACGCTGACTCAGATAGATGAGCACAGGCTGGCTACATTTGAAAGAATGAGGGATATGCAGACCCGTCAACATGTGTTCCATCGTCTTCTTCTATATATATATACATCACATGAACAATGAAGTACGTATATGTTCCAGCTCCAAGCTCTTCATGGAAGAAGTGGATACAGGCTGGACCAAAAAACTTTGGAAATACAGCAGGAAGTAACTCAGGATGATAACTGGGGTGTTTACAGGTCACTTCGGGGTCAAAGGAACCTTGGCCAAGATGGGACTAGCAGACGACACAGAATGTAGGATGTGTGGCGAGGATGACGAGACAATGGAACACTTACTGTGTGAATGTCACGCCCTTGCCAGACAAAGAATGAATGACTTTGGCAATGGTTACCCTGAACCAAAGGGATTTAGAGTACTCCCGCTGAACTCCATCATTCGGTTTGTGGAAATGCTGGAGAGCAGCTTGGAGTAGGCATAAAGGAGGGGGCAATTGCACAAAAGATCCCACTGGGTCGAAGTGCATCCGCTAGGGCCCTCATCTAAATAAGATAAGATAAGATAAGACGTATATGTTCCAAACCATAGTCAGATTCATCCCAAAGACTGCCGGGCAGCAGAGCATCAAAAGTCATGACCAAGTGGACACACCACACCACACTAGGACCATAGCAGAAGAGACCCCGAAGCAGACTGAAGAAGAGCTTAGAGGAGGACCTAAGAGTTATGGGCAGGTTCATGGACTGGAAAAGCAGCTTCATGGACGCATCTTTTCGTCATCGTCCTACGCGTCAGCATTTCCATCCTCACCATTTAGATGGTTGGCAGTCCAAAACTGTGTTTCTCAAGAAATTTCCTGCCTCGCACAACCAAACTGTGGAATGAACTGTCGCCTGCGGTATTTCCTGACCGATCTGACCTTCAAACCTTCAAGAAAAGAGCGTATTCCCTTCTGAAATGCCGGCAACGCACTTGCGACTCCTCTGGTGTTGCAGGTGTTTATGGGCGACGGTAATTGCTTACCATGATGCGATCCGTCTGCTCGTTTGCCCCCTATAACATAAAAAAGGGTCTCGAAGGATAGTGACAAGTGGAAAAAAATGTGGAGGAGGCCAGTAGGCGGGTTGAAGCGCTATTGGAAGTTAGAAGTAAATAATAAATAATGTAGTAAGTTATTATAGATTATTACTGCTCAAACCACCCACGAAACTGCAGTTGTCGTTCACGGAGCTTCATGATACAGCACTCTGAAATATTTTAGAATTTATCGTCTGGGTGGAAATTAATGCAATTTTTTTGCTCGTGGACTATAGAGCTTTAGGGCTAGCTTAAGATAACTTGAGCCTTTTAGTATCGTTCCTAGAATATATACAATACATATAATATTGATAGAGATAGGAATGATATTTTGAAAATTAGAATCGCCATTCCCACATTAAGCACCCTAGTTCCATTCCGTTTTCAATCGACTCGGATTACTTAATCCCAAGTTATCGGCATTTAATGTCATTAATGGTGATGGAAGTTTAAACGTAAAATACACCATTAAATTTTTCAATTCCTCTTTTGATGTAAAACATCCATGCTCTTAGCTTCCTGGTGGTATTCTAAGGAGATTAGGATCTTCATTAACATCTAATCCAAAGATTTAAATAAAGAAATAAATATCTAGGTGAGGTGGGGCGTGAGGACGAGTAATAAGAGACATGCACGTCGTCTACTAAGGTCCGTTTATTACTGAACCAAGATTTTCTTACATGCTATACTTACATCCTTTTTAAATGTTGCCACATAATATATATCGACAAACAAAAAATATTACAACCAAAATTAAAAAACCTGAGAAAATATACAATACAAATGCTAAAACTAAACTAAACCTACCTTAAACTACGGTGCTACTACCTGTAAATACAAATATCGCCTAAATCACTACAATTCGGAAGGGTGCCCATAAGTCTATCTACGTTCCCTCGCTGAATGGCAATGCCAATGCGTTGAGTGAGGAACGAGCCAGCGCTAAGGTCACCAGAAGACCGGATAAGCATTTGTGAATGTTTAAAAAGTTTAACAGCCTCCGGTCCCCATGGGTCCAAGGTCTGCACGGCAAACGCCACAAATACGTAGCTGTCACCTGAAGATGCGTATTTGCGGCGTTTAGCAGCTTCAGCAGTTGCGGCAGCACTGCCTGTCTTTAGTGATGTTGTGCTGAGATGGGACGGCGCTAAGGTATCAACGCACGTTGCGTCCCAAATTAATGGCTGTCCCCGTTGCATTTTATAGTTACCACACCTCATGGGGACAATCTTCCTTACTTTTACATTTTAATTTTAGTTTGTTTGTGTGTGGAGCGCTCGTGGCGCAGCGGCGCCCGACTACCGCGTGCGGTATGCGAGGTTAAGCTATGCGGGCCGAGCTCAGTTTGTGGATGGGGGACTGCTTTGAGTGGTTATTAACTGAGCGCTCCCGTGCTTTGGAAGGCACGTTAAGTCGTTGATCTCGGCTGCTGTCTATGATTGCAGTCATGAAGCCAAGTAAGAGACGTTCGGACTGCTTGAGATCTTCTAACAGTCAAGTTGCCTACTCACTTCCAAAAAGATCTGGTTTTTCCTCGGGTTGGAAGGTCAGATGGCAGTCGCTTCCGTAAAAAGTAGTGCCTACGCCGAATATTGAGATTAGGTAGCGGACCCCGGGCATCCTTCAGGATGCAACTATACTGGGATAACGCTAGGAGGATGATGATGATGATGATTTTATTTTTAGTTTAACAAGTGATTTCCATCTGAACTTGCAATTTGGGAGAACTAGACTTTTTTGGACCGGTTTGCTCACAATTTCCTTCATCGAAAAGCCAATTTTTTGTTTTTTTTTCCAGTGGTTGTTACAAACCGGGGTTCCAATGGACTTCCTGCTTGTATACAGCTACTTTATAACCGTTAGTATTCGGGTGCGAAATAATGTAGTCATATCCACCTAACGGTCAAAACCTTTCCACCCAACATCCCCAAACATAAATGCATATCGTGAAGGCAACATGTTCAATTATTCAAACAGCAAGGAATATAACGAGCATAAAACAAACACTTTACGAAAGGTAAACCTTCGATGATGTACAGAAACAAAACGATCTAACTTACGCTACTTGGCCTACGATTGTGGCCTTTAGTTCTTAGCAAGATTCCTGGGCTTTGTTGAAGCAAGATCCCGATAAGGCCGAAAATATCCTATTACGGAATTCCATAACACACCTCAGGTTTGGATGAAACCGCTCAACTGGAGCGGATTCGAGTGTTCAAAACTATCCGCGTGGTCGTGTCGGAGGTTTCCCCTGGATTTTCCCCAGGCTACTCTCCAGCCGCGCACTCCTATCGCTTTATTGGACCCAGCCTATAAAGCCACAGTCAGGTTAAATAAAATCCATAACGCAGTGTATTGGCACATAACGTGGCTTTACTTGTTTTAGAAATAAAACCCAGTAATTAATTATTATTTTACTGCGTACAAAAGGTACATGACAGTAAGAAGGCTTAGGTAGAATGAATATGTTCGCCTATCTATCTCGTTATGTATGATGTTCGCCTTAAGGTTGACTAGTAGAGCATGTCATACGGCATTAAGTCCGCCTTTTGTAAGATTAGGTTTCTTTTGTGCAATAAAGATTAAATAAATAAATAATAAAAATACAATGGCTTGACGGCGATCCAAAGTAGAGCGCCTGATAAAGTTAACTAGCAATATTGCGCCTACTCGCAACACCAGTGCAAGCATCAGGAGTTTAACTGCTGGAGGTCGTATCGGCCGAAACACGCAGCTTCAAGGTAGGAAGCGTCGGAGTGAGATGAGATTGAATCGAATATGCAGCACCCCCCCTGTATTCCCTTCTGAAAGGCCGGCAACGCACTTGCGACTCTTCTGGTGTTGCAGGTGTTTATGGGCGGCGGTAATTGCTTACAATCAGGCGATCCGTCTGCTCGTTTTCCCCCTATAACATAAAACAAAAACAAAGTATATTCACTTATTATAATTACCATATCATCACTTCAGTGAAAAACGATACAAAAAGGCCAAGAACGCACGACTCAAATCATACAGCGTTCGATAGACCATATCGATGATTTATTTTTTTATTCCCCCTTAATTGAGTAGACAAGCAACTTATACTAAATCCATATTTAAAAATGAAAAATCTGTTGAATCCACCGACTTTTTCCTCGCAGTCCTTGCTCTGAATTTTCTGCTATACTTTAACAGGTCGATTATAAAATCGTGTCGCAAAAATGACACGGCCGATTAGAGTCAGTACCTAATTACGTATCGTTTCATTAGCACGTCTACATGCAAATGACTTGCTGACTAGCGCATCGCGCGGAAGCGAGGCGATACTAATGAGGTACTTCCCCGCTTCCACGTATAATTATAATATGTATTACTACTACTTAAAAGTAATAGTGACAGTATCCCGGCAAGTGGCACTCTTAAAGGTGAGTAACTGTTACATACTGTTATTATTAAGATTTGACATAATTATTATTTAATTAATTTAGAGGTACTTCTTTAGTACTGTTTTTGTATCATTATTTCTATTTTCGATTATTATCAGTCAAATTGACATTGATATGATTTTTCTACCCTGTTTATAATTGATATTATTATTTTTATTAACTGTAGCTATATGATTGATATATGTGCTGCAAATTGTAATTTATTGCCCATTGTTAATTATTTTGTTAAACGATCACGATATGATTAGTAGTTTAAACAAAGGTGTTGTATTATATAAAACTTGTATAGTGAGATAAAATAAACTAAACTAAATATACTTCAAGATTGGCCCGAAACGTGTCGAGCTATATACTGAAATAAATAAATAAATATTAGAGGACAATCTTACACAAATCGAACTAGCCCCACAGTAAGCTCAAGAAGGCTTGTGTTATGGGTACTAAACGACGATATATTTAATAGATATAAATACTTAAATACATAGAAAACATCCAAGACTCAGAAACAAATATTCATGCTCATCACACAAATATTTGCCCTGACCGGGATGCGAACCCAGGACAGTCAGCTTCACAGGCAGGTGCACTACCCACTAGGATAAACCGGTCGTCAAAAAAAATAATGAAATAAATGAACTTTATTCTGCAAGTTGGCCGCAACGGCACTTTTACTAGTCAAAAACTACTAGCGCTTCACAAAAGATCGCTACCGGTCAGGAGAAACGCCGAAAGAATCTAGATATAAAGGACCAACGTCGAGAAGAAACGTGACCACTGCCTAGAATATTTGATCTTAAAAACGTGAGTTTGAAACCCGTTTATTATATTCCGATATATCTCAGACTAAAGGAAGTTTTCTAATGAAAACTACTCTAAGATTGTTCGCATTATGTACCTATTTTGTTTAAAGATGTGAACAGTTGTTAGCAAACCTTAATTAAATACTTAAAAATAAAAATTGAGCAAATCTGGGTGACATCAGTAAGCTCACTTTATAGAATAGTGTTCCAAACCACACGCGTGGTCGTGCCGGAGGTTTCCCCCTGGATTGTCCCCAGGCTACTCTCCAACCGCGCACTCCTATCGCTTTATTGGGCCCGGTCTATAAAGCCACAGTCAGGTTAAAAAAAAAAAACAATACTCCAGATCGTTCGTATCGGGGGCCCTTCGCTTCATAATTGAAACGGCATCAAGATTTCCTTAAATATTCTTTTACTCACAACAAAAAGTCACAAAAACTTCCACTCCTCCTACTATATACGTCGTTTTAGAATTAAAGGTTTAGTAGTGCACTACTTCGATAACTAAAAGTTGTAAGAGCGTTACAAGAAGTTCGGTTGTACATCATTTATCGACCGAATAGATAAGATAAAGTAGATAAAGAGCGCACACATGAATGAACTTACTAGCTCGTTATTTTGACTTAGTTTTTTCTTGACTGAGCATTGGATGAAGTGAAAAGGTCTATTATGGAACGAGACTTGGCTGTGGGGAAGTTCGTTCCATAATAGACCTTTTCACTTCATCCAAAGCCCTTTCAAGAAAAAAGTAAGACAAAATAACGAGCTAGTAAGTTCATTCATGTCATTGTCTTGGCTGTGGGGAAGTAATGCTGACGTTAATCTGCAGAGAATTTTTTTTGAACACACGTTTGCTTTTGTTTCGGTTTCTATAAGACTTGTCGGCTTACACAGTGTACTGGTTTGTGTTGTACTAAAACTGTTATACTGGTTAAATTCCCCGTCAGATTAGCCTCTTAAGGGTCCTTATCAGTTACAAAATGCTCATCTATTTACGCCATTTTCTGTTTGAATTGACACATATCTTGACATTTTCTCAATGTTACTATCTAGAACAGGTCTATTGCTACCTTATTTCATAAACTATAAATGTATTTCTTGGATTTTTCGTTAAGAAATATCGTTTTAAACATCAGTCCAAATGGACCATTTTCAAGCAAAAAACTTGTTTCTTCCGCTTAAATTCTACTACACACAATAAATTCAAAAAATGGCTATGTTACTATCTAAGACTTTAATAAAATCATCGTAGCCTTCAATAACTTTATTGGTATTATCACTTTTTGACATAATTTGAAATCAAAATATTTAAAAACTTATAAGGCCTCTTAATAGTGAAAGCAATAACCGATCATATTTCTTAACCGGTTATGGTTTCGGTTATGACGAAAAAATAACCGAAAACCGGTTTAATGTTAAAATGGAAAATACAATGTAAACACCATGAAATGCAATGGGACTCCATGTAGCAATCCAAGTACACCCCCTCATTCACACAATATTACAGACATTAAAGTTTGAGTTTAATAGATAGGCGTCTTTAGAATCAAACGACGTGTTGTGTTCCTGGAGGTGAGCAAGGTTGCCAGAGCTCCCGAGGCTGCACTGTGTTGAGAGCGAGGTAAATAAATGTGTTCCTTCTGCTGTCAACACAGTGCATTTTCAAATCTTATAAAGGGTCGGCAACCCGCACGTGACACCTTTGGAGTTGCGGGCGTCTATAGGCTGCAGTGGCCGCTTACCATCAGGTGGACCGTATGCTTGCTTGCCACCGGCATTGTATAAAAAAAAATATAAACGACAACTAAAGAACATAAGCACACTTTTGCTTCCTTTTTATCATAAATTAATTCTACACTAAAACTTCATATTTTAGTAAAAGCCACATTAAATAATGTAAGAACTTTAACTCATTTTTAGTAGTATTTAAATCAGTCGTCTACCGGTCCCTGGGATTCCAGGGATCATAACAAAAGAATGCTTTTATTTGTTTTTTTTTTACCGGGAGTCGACAGCTTGGGAGACGGTTTAATTAGGAACCTTTCTAGGAGATACAGAACTCTAATTATTAAGAGGCCTTATAACTTTTAAAATGTTTTGAATTCAAATTATGACAAAAGTATTGATAATACCAATAAAGTGATTTAACGACTTTATAAGTTTTAGATAGTAACATAGGATATATTTTATTGTGTGTAGTAGAATCTAAGCGGAAAAAAGACGTTTTTAGTTTGAAAATTGTCGTTTTGGACTGTTCTTTGAATCGATATTTCACAATGAAAATTTCAAATGATGTATTTAAAATGATGTTATGTCGCAATAGTCCTGTTCTAGATAGTAACATTGAGAAAATGTTAAGATACGTGTGAATTGAAACAGAAAAAGCTTAAATAGATGAGCGTTCTTTAACTCAAAAGGGCTCTTTTACATTATTATTTAATCACATTTTGAAACATTGCTCGCTACTTTATGTACATTAATTAGTATTGATGATCATGGTAGAAAGTCTTGTAATTTTGACATACAGTCAAATTTATATATATTGTAATTTTTATCGTAAAATAAATGAATCTGAAAAGAATAACCGAACATAACCGAAACCGGTTATAAATATTCAATAACCGGTTAACACATGTTGCCGGGTATAAGGACATAACAGTTTTTCTTGGTTAGGTACTGGGGCCATTCTACTATTTCATGTACATAATTTTCAGACACTTTTTCTTTAAATGCATCTTGGAATAATTGGCCGTCACTTCATATTTTTGTATTGTTATTTAGAAAGAGGTTTAATTGCAGTATCACTTTCGATAGTTATTTGTAATTAACGAACCACAGCTAATATACATAATTCGAGTAACTCAGTTGTCCTTGGATGTCTCACCATTTGTGTGGAAAAATGGTTTTTACCAGTGTGTTACCCACCTTTTACGGCAATTTAGTAATATTCAAGTATTTTTACCTATAAATTACTTTTATTAGGTTCAAATACTATTTTGTAATCATATTTTTGTACACTAATTCAATACATATCATAGATTTTTTTGTAATAGAAAATTGGTTATGAAAAAGTAGAATGACCCACTGGTAAAACCGGTTTGCATTCCCTACCTCTTAGCCAGATTATTTTTTTCTCTAAAAGGTGAAAAATATGTGATTCGGTCTAGGTCATATTTCGAGCGGCCCAGCTGGGGAAGTACCTGGTCGAAAACCACTGAACTACTAGTAGGAGGTAAATATTGTTCATTGATGCATTGTCTTGAGAGTTCGGCATACCTAATTTAATTTTTTACCTGTAATATGTGGTTAATGGTGACATCATGGGATTAGGAGTCCAGTTATAATTGTATGACAAGCCGTATGTATGTTTTTATTTTTATTGAGGTGTGCAATAGTAGATTGTGTCTCAAGGGAGCAAAATGATATATTTACGGCGAGGGCGGTATATTGAATTCTGAGTGAAGCAAAAGATTCTACACTAGAATCCTGAGCGTAGCGAGGGATTCAAGTGTTTACGCCCAAGACGAAAATAATTTTGCTACCGTGTGACACATACTGCTTTTCACACCGTCTATGAGGCCCGCTGCTAAAGACATGAAATACTTACAAATGATTTTACTACAGTGTCACATACTGCTTTTCACACATTCTATGAGAAAAAGAGTAATTATTACCCTCAAATGAGGGAAGAAAAGTCTACTTTGATTCCTCATTCGAAGGCAGCAATAACTCTTTTCTGAATAGCAGGTGTGGAAAGAGTATTTGTATTGTATTGTATTGTATGTTTGCATATGAGTAGGTATATAAAAAAATGTTGCGGAAATTCTTGAAAATATAATAGTAGACATTCGTGGCCGTTCATGGCTAGTACGATAGGGTTCTCCAAAAAGACTTATGTTCGAAATATCATCTGATATTTCAGTGAAGCTTTTCAATGAACGGAATCATTAAAATAAAAAAAATATATATATATATATCGACGAGGGTGTGTTGATGGGTGATATATTGGTGTTTGGTCGAGCGGTTTATGCAATAGACCAGTGGTTGGTAGGGATGGCATCGAGCACATTTCATCATCACTACTTCGTAACTAGATATTCACACTGACGCACGGAAATAAGGAATAAAACATCACTAATAGGGTTTATTACACTGTATTGGTTATTTCAAAGTAAGCACTGGATCGGTTATAACTTTAAATAGACACTTATCGTTTAACAGTCGAACAAACAGTGATTATGAACCAAGCTAACTGATCACGAATTATAAACCTTCAGGATAAGCCTTCAGGCAATTTCAGTAGAGTCAGAAACGCGGAGCATTCGCCGTTTACGTCCGTGCGCCAGAAAGTCAGAAAGAATAATCCTCTTAGACAAGGGGCTAGAGCCTTTTATACTGTCAACGTGACTTATAGTTAGTTTAGAAAAGGGTAGTTGTCAATGCATGTTTTAGCAAGTACCCCCACGGACCAAACGCAGACCACTCCCAAGCTATCACCGCTTGGCGTTTCCAACATTAAACTAAGTTTTCTTAATCTAATCTCGTAGCGTTGATCTGCTAAACAGGCAGTTATGTAATGTATCTCCGACTTATATATATATTAGAGGACAATCTTACACAAATCGCTATTACTAGCCCCACAGTAAGCTCAAGAAGGCTTGTGTTATGGGCACTAGACGACGATATATTTAATAGATACTTAAATACATAGAAACCGGCAACCGACAAACCAGCGGTGCGCGAAGACCTGAGGCTGCAGTACAGACAGATACGCAGGAACATTTACCGCAGTACCCGTCATGATCGGCGAGTATGGGCGGATGGTGTGGCGGACTGCGCCCAACGTGCTGCTGATTCCGGTAATCTCAGAGAAATGTACAAGGCGACGAAGACCTTGGCCGGGAACCGGAACCAGAAGAAGAGGAAACCCTTGAAAGATAAAGGAGGCCAGCTTATCGTGACGTCGGAGGGGCAACTTCAACGCTGGCGGGAGCATTTCGAAGAGATCTTCCGAGTCCCGAACGACCTCGTTACTACGACACCTGCTGTCAGCTTGCCTGCGCAAAGCCTCGACATTGACGTGTCTCCTCCCACTGCAGAGGAAGTAGTGAAAGCCGTTCGTTCACTCAAGAATGGCAAAGCGCCAGGAGTCGACCTCATCACGGCGGAAATGCTGAAAGCTGACGTGCCTACCGCCGCGAACGCGCTGACATCCCTCTTGCAGAATATCTGGGCAGCCGAAGAGTTACCCGATGACTGGAATAAGGGCCTTCTCATCACCGTACCAAAGAAAGGAGACCTCAGTGACTGTGGCAATTGGAGAGGCATTACTTTGCTCTCGATCCCGTCTAAGGTGCTCTGCAAGATTATCCTAGACAGATTATCGAGGGCCGTTGAACCTCTTCTTCGCAAAGAGCAGGCTGGCTTCCGACCTAACCGATCGTGCTCGGACCAGATCAACACCTTGCGCATAATCCTCGAACAGGCATCAGAATGGCAGAGGGAAATGTATTTGACCTTCGTGGACTTCGAAAAAGCCTTCGATACGATCAGGTGGAGGTGCATTTGGAACAGATTGCGTGAAATTGGGGTCCCCGAGAAAATCATCAACATGATAAAGGCCATCTACGGGAAGTATTCCTGTAGAGTGATACACGATGGTCTCGTCTCGGAGGACATACCGGTGCACGCGGGTGTACGGCAGGGGTGTCTCCTCTCACCTCTCCTATTTATTGTTGTTCTCGATGGCATTATGAGCAACGCAATAAGCAACAAGCGCCGCGGCATAGAGTGGGGACTATCCAGCGTCTTGGAAGACCTGGATTATGCCGACGACCTATGCTTGCTTAGTCACACACGCGCTGATATGCAAGCTAAGCTGGACGACCTACAACGTGAGGCAACGGAGACGGGACTGAAAATCAACGCCCAGAAGACTCAGGAAATGAGGTGCGGGGCGACAAGCTCCTTGCCGTTGATCATTGGCACAGAGGCTGTGGAAAGGGTCCACAAATTTACCTACCTCGGTAGTGTAGTGTCGGAAACCGGAGGGACCGAAGAGGATATCGCTTCGAGAATCGCCAAGGCACGAGCAACCTTCGCGCAACTCCGTCCTGTATGGCAATCGCGGAAGCTGACTAGGAGAATAAAGCTCAAGATATTCCGGTCCAACGTAAAGACCGTGTTGCTGTACGGATGCGAGACGTGGAAGGTTACGAAGGAGATCTCGCGCCAGCTCCAGGCCGTCATCAACCGATGTCTTCGCCGTATTGTCGGTGTTTACTGGCCCGAGAAAATCTCCAACATCGCACTGTGGGAACGCTGCCATGAGACTCCGATCGACCAGCAGATCAAACGCCGCAAGTGGAATTGGATCGGACATACGCTCCGAAGGGACCCTGATCACATACCGAGGCAAGCCCTAGACTGGAATCCCCAAGGAAAGCGTAAGCGTGGCCGCCCTAAGCAGACCTGGCGGCGGACGATCATCGCAGAGGCGAAGAACATAGGGAAGACGTGGAGCGAATTAAAGCGCGAAGCTCAAGACCGAACGGGATGGCGGCGCACTGTGGAAGCCCTTTGCCCCATCTAGGGGACATAGGAACATAAGTCAAGTAAGTAAATACATAGAAAACATCCAAGACTCAGGAACAAATATTCATGCTCATCACACAATTTTTTGCCCTGACCAGGATTCGAACCCAGGACCGTCAGCTTCACAGGCAGGTGCACTACCCACTAGGCTAAACCGGTCGTCAAAACTATCGGAAGTGATACTGCAATTAAATCTCTTTCTAAATAACAATACAAAATATAAAGTGAAGGCCAAATATCCCAAAATTTGCATTTAAAAAACGTGTCTGTAAATTATGTACATGAAAAAATGGCCCAGTTACATGGTCTCCATACAACACCTCAATCACCTCACCTATCAAAGCGTACGCAAAACAATCAAACATTAGCTACACATTCAATTACGAGCTCCCTCGGGCGGAACCCTGCGGTTGCGTCCTAATTTCTCCGTGATTGAGGTACCTTAGAAGGTGTGATTGTTACATACGGGTGTGTACGGGACGAATCAATTATATTGCCATCACCCTATTAACACTGTTAATGGCCAGTCTTTGTTCAAGAAACGATGGTGTAGCACAACCAGTACGGTATTTTACTAAATAAATAAAATAAATAACTAAATAAATATTAGAGGACAATCTTACACAAATCGAACTAGCCCCACAGTAAGCTCAAGAAGGCTTGTGTTATGGGTACTACGTATAGACGACGATATATTTAATAGATATAAACACTTAAATACATAGAAAACATCCAAGACTCAGAAACAAATATTCATGCTCATCACACAAATTTTTGCCCTGACCGGGATTCGAACCCAGGACCGTCAGCTTCACAGGCAGGTGCACTACCCACTAGGCTAAACCGGTCGTCGACTGTTGTGTTTACTGTTTATTTATTTAACGTTTGGCAATTATTTCGAACCGTGACATCTTCGAGAAGACAGTGCGGTTGCCATTTTGCACTTTTAGCACCACCCAGGTGTCACGTGTAGCGGTGGGTACGCCCTACGGACGTGGTGCAACTTCGACCCCCATTGTCAAGTGCGTGAGCAACTTGACTGTTAGATTTATAAAGGAAAGATTGAAAAATTTAGGCACCGAGCAGGATTCGAACCTGCGACCTCCCGGCACTCGCGGCTAGTCGCTGTAGCCAACTGAGCTATGGGTGCAATCGCCACCCAGTCCCAAATTCATCAACCGTTCCTTCGTATTAAGCAGTACCGCTGCTAAAAAAATATTGACTGTTAGAAGTTCTGAAGCAGCCCGAAGGCCTTTAACTTAGCTTAACGACTGTCATAGACAGCAGCCGGGATCAACGGCTTAATGTGTCTTCCAAAGCACGAAAACGCTCACCTAATAATCCCCCCTAATCAGTGATCGCCGAGTTACGACAGAGGGGGGGGGGGGGGTTATGGCAACGTAGTCCAGAACCCTGAAAAGTACTGTAGCCTTGGTACAGGCTCAACAGTTCTTTTTTGCGCCTCCGAGTCTAAGGGTGGGTCACCAAACCGTCTGTAATCGTAAGCGGTGTTCGTTAAAATCTGATTGTATTGAAAGTTTGACAAGTTTCTATGGGATGACAGCTGCCGGCGCCATATTTGTCCTGATATTAATTCTAAATAACACTTCAATCCAAAACAAAAATTAACATGCGAAGGATAATCCGTACATAGGCATTTGAATAAAACACGGGCTAAGCTTTTGAATAAACATGAACTGTTCATGTTGGACCGACGTTACATTTGTTGATTCTATGTGCTATGATTGTGACGAATACACATATTATTTATACCATAGTATGCGTATCATGCATCAAGATTTATCAAATTCCATGTAGGTCAGAAAATAAAGAACCGGCCGTGTGCGTGCGCCGACATCACGCATTTAACGGTTTCGAGCTAACCTCAAAATTAAATTGGTTTTAATAGGAAAAATAAAATAAGTTTTTTTTTATATTTATTTATTTATTATCTAGGATCACCAACAGTGGCAACAACAGTAAGTACATGGTTTAGATTTAATTGTGAAACCAATTAATTACAATATATTAGTCAAATTACAAAAATCTTCTGATTTTTATTGTGACAGATGACGGACGTACGGACGGATGCGTGAGCGACAGCAATAGTTTGGTCCCTTCGGGTACGGAACCCTGGATACACCCGACGTAAACTAAACATCATAATGCCAATTTAGAAAGAAAGAAAGAAAAGAAAGAAATAAACATTTATTCACAGACACAGAAGACACACATATGACAAAAATGATAAATGAAGAAAAACATATTATACACAAACCACATAACATGTGTGTCCCCGCGGCAGAGAAACGGACACTGGCTCAGAATTATGCTGAGGTATCAAACACCTACAGCGCTGATTTTCAGCCAGAACCATCGGTGACTCACGGAACGTCATACAATTGTTAAAAATAAATAAACAAAATAAAAATAACTAGACCTTGAGGGGATAAGACCGTTTTCCTCACGACCTTCACCATCATCTAAAATCTACTGTTCATATCAAGTATATTTCGTACATAGGTTTTAATACCCAGAGAGATAGGACAGAGGTAGACCCAGATGGACATACTTCAACCTAGTGAAGGAAAATAATGCTGCCTCATCGTATCAGGAGGTTAAAAAACTGGCACAGAACCAGAAAGACTGGCGTTTACTCCGCCGACAAGAGAATAGCTCTTAAGGTCGTGCAACAAGAAACATCGCGCTTTTTAAAACGCTGTTCTGCCCAGACAAGGAAACAATAACGATTGATTTTCAGATATATGATTTTTGACTATATGACTGTGTTTCTGACAATAGCCGAAACATGATTGCTTAAAATTTTCTGGATATAACAAAATCCAAACTTGACTTCATTTTTCTTTTTTTACTCAGCTTACTAAAACAACGCATTATTAAACGACAAAATTAAGTTAAAAAGATGGTACTTCACCTTGTTTAAACTCTGTCAAGAGGAAATTTAATAAACCTGCACACAGACAGATATTTATCGAGATTTGCCTAAAAAGCCATTCCCGATGAGTGTTACATCCCGTCTTGTCGTGCGCGGAAGACATAAGTGTGTCTCTTTTACAGGGAGCGTGGCTGACCAAATCGAGGCACCCCGTTAAGTTTAATGGTGAGTTTTGATCACACTGTTCGTAGTTTTTTGAATTGTGAGGCGGGGTTCGAACCTACTACCTCCAGATTGAAAGTTGCGTGCTTTACCATTCGTATACATTGGTTTCCTACTGCCTATAGTAAAAAAGGGTTAATACTTCAGTACATAATACAAAACAAAGTCGCTTTCTTTGTCCCTATGCCCCTATATCCCTATGTATGCTTAAATCTTTAAAACTACGCAACGGATTTTGATGCGGTTTTTTTTAATAGATAGATCACACACATGCATCAGCATTGCACCCGTGCGAAGCCGGGGCGGGTCGCTAGTATATCTAATGTCCTTAAGCAACTTCATTGAAACTGGTCCGGCTTCTCATATTAATGGCACGGCATTAATAGATCAACCTATTTCCACGTGATATCAAGTGACTAGGAAGCCAATATATCCCCCAGCTTCCGCTAAGCCGCCGTTTGATGTTACGAATTCAAGGTAAAATGATACGGCTTTGGACGGTACAAAAGAGCGTGTGAAGAGGGCACTTAGATTATTTTTTGTTTTTTTTTTAAGTCAAAATATTTATTTGGGAGAATTAGGTTACATGGCAGATACCTGGCCCATTCTACTTCATGTACATAATTTTCAGACACTTTTTTTTGAAATGCAGATTTTGGAATACTTGGCCCTCACTTCATATTTTTGTATTGTTATTTAGAAAGATTTAATTGCAGTATCACTCCCGATAATTTTGGTAATTAACGAACCACCATATAAGATTTCAAGCTCACATGGTCATTTACATTAGAATTACGATATGAAACGGGATATTTACCATGTATATTTGTATTTTTGAGTTCCCGATAATATCCATACATTCAATAAATCGAGTAACTGAGTGGTCGTTGGATGTCTCACCATTTGTATGAAAAAATGGTTTTTACCACAGTGTTACCCACCTTTTGCAGCAATACGTTAATATTTGAATATTTTTACCTATAAATTCCTTTAATTAGGTTCAGGTACTATTTCGGAAACCTACTTTTGTACACTAATTCAATATATATCATAGATTTTTTTTGTAATAGAAAACTGGTCATGAAGAAGTAGAATGACCCATCTATCTACACAATTTTATACATCGTTTCACCAACATTCTAAGTTTTTTCACGCACGAACGTTCTGCAATAAAAATATCAAATCATTTGAAACTGATGACCGCTTGTGACGACTTTACTGCAGAACGTGCCTGATAAAAAAACCTCGTAAGTGGTTCTCTGTAATTCTTTTTAATGCTAAAAATATAGCATAGAGTTTCGTTTTGAACCACATCCTATAGATAAGATAATACAACAACAAGAGTGGCAAACTCGATATTTGACGACCGCTTTAGCCTAGTTGGTAGTGCACCTGCCTGTGAAGCTGACGGTCCTGGGTTCGAATCCCGGTCAGGGCAAATATTTGTGTGATGAGCATGAATATTTGTTTCTGAGTCTTGGATGTTTTCTATGTATTTAAGTATTTATATCTAT
Source organism: Epiblema foenella (assembly GCA_963556455.1). Lineage (NCBI taxonomy): Eukaryota > Metazoa > Arthropoda > Insecta > Lepidoptera > Tortricidae > Epiblema > Epiblema foenella. Next base: position 25,310,888 of record OY747101.1, on the reverse strand, counting down.
TAAATATATCGTCGTCTAGTACCCATAACACAAGCCTTCTTGAGCTTACTGTGGGGCTAGTTCGATTTGTGTAAGATTGTCCTCTAATATTTATTTATTTATTTTTTCTATGTATTTAAGTATATATTTATCTATGAAAGTATGTATGTATATCGTCGCCTAGTACCCATAGTACAAGCTTTGCTTAGTTTGGGACCAGGTTGATTTGTGTAAGATTGTCCACAAATATTTATATTTGTTTATTTATAAACAAGCTTACGGCCTGCCTGATGAGGAATCAAGCGCGTTGTCGAACCTTTGTTTTTCTTGAGACAATTTAGCAGGTCTGTCACTCTGAAAGAAATCAACGCAAGCTCGGGAGTTCTGGTGACCTTACTCACTACTAGAGGGACTAAGATCGCTTATATGTCGGACATGTAGCATTCGTCCCTTACTATCAATGAGGGCTATCGTTTTTGTGCTCACCAGTTGGCGCCACTGTCGAGTAAGGTGCAGCTGTCAAAAATTGTTATTGGTTATTATGGGCATGAACGAAGTTTACATTTAAATCATATTTAATACCTTAAAACCGTACCGTAAAAATATCGAACATCCCGCTACCATGCGGGATGATTTCCGGAAAAAAGGAGCAAATAAGTTTCCGGAAGTCAAAACTGTCTCGAAGCACTGACATTCATTAATCCGTTAGCCATTTTTTTTATACCACGTCGGTGGCAAACAAGCCCGCCTGATGGTAAGCGGTCACCGTAGCCTACGGACGCTTGCTACTCCTGGGGTGTCACATGCGCGTTGCCGACCCTTTAAAAATGTATACACTCCTTTCTTGAAGAACCCCATTCTGTAGTCCCTCGGGAAAACCTCGATATTACAAAATAGTCATCATATTGTTCCAATTAGATATTAACCCGCGTAGCTCAACCAAAAAGAGTGACATTTGACATTTCGGAGACCTCACTCATATGCGATAGCCCTCATTATGTAATTGCGAGAGGGGCATATGCTATACACCAAACCCTTTTTGGTCCCTTTTTTGGCCTTTTTGGTGTATACCCATTTCTAATTTGTATTCTTCTTTTTATCTGTATGTACACCAAATAAACGTTTTTTTCTTTCTTTCTTTTCTATACGTCCGACATATAAGCATCTTCGCCCCTCAGGACCACAACAACGCTTAAAACGAAACTTGATTGTTTTGTGGTGCTGATATAAAATCTAAGCCTCAAATATTACACTGTACAGTCGATGGCATAAATTAAGCCTCAAATATTACACTGTTCGACTGTACAGTACATAAATATGTATACATTTCTGGACCTTATTTCAATGGAATAAGGTGAAAAAATGTATACATATTGGCGCCCTTGACTGTACGTGAGTAGGATTCTGTTTGAAAATCAAACTGCGTTTCTTATATCCATGTTTATTGTATTTACGATTATTACAAGTCAAAAATGCTCTTCTGTTTTAAATACTATTTAAAACAGAAGAGCATTTTTGACTTGCGTGTTTGACACGTGTTAAGTCGTTTTTTTGTATCAGTTGCGCCGCCTACAATCTTTCTGCTTTGCCTGGTTGACTGGTAGAGAATGCCTCGTGGCATTAAGTCCGCCTTTTGTAAGTTAAGATTTCTGTTTACACAATAAAGTTTAAATAAATAAACACATAAATAATTTTATCTGAAATGAATACGTGTGCAGGAGTCACAAAAAATATCTTAAATAATCTCTGCTAATATGATTAAATGTCGATAAATTCAGGGACAAATGTTGCAATACCTTTTACTTCAATTTTATGTAAAATATACGTGGACTACTTTTCATTTCATTCATTCGTAGCTATGAACCTGTATACTCCTTTTTAACAAGCGCAATGTAACATTAGCAATAAATTATCATATTTTATGGATCTCTAAGAAAATGGCGCTACTTACTTACTTATTACTAATACGTGTTAGGGTGGTATTAATTATTACTTCTTCTTAATAAAATCAACATGTTTATGTCCTAAACGCATGCTCAATTTTTTCCCAATTACCCCTTTGGTAATTTAAACAACGTTATTGGCATTGCTGCTCCTTCTTCTTCTGTGTTCAGCCCACAACTTCCTATGCGACTTCAACATCAAGAAAAACATGTTTATAAGCAAAACGGTTACACAGAAACATGAAAAACTTGTGCATAATATAATTAATAAACTTGCTTTCGATATAATATTTGTCAAAAACCATACTATCAAAGTTAAGGATACGAGGAAGAACGTAACTCCAGTAAAAACAAATGTAAAAGTAGATAGGACTACTTTTTTAAATATACCACTTTCACCAGCGTGTGTGCGTATACGAGAGTTTTTATACAATGAAAATAACACTTTTATATACACTATAAAATTGACTAATGGAATAATACTCGCAATTATAACTACGAAATACAATTGTTTAATAATCACTTCAAGCACAGCCCATAATAAAGGCAACAGCCAACCCAAAGCATTTGCCTTGAGATATAGATGGCTAATCGATTCAAAACTCGTAAAAACCTTCACAAAATCGATGTAAAACATGGCTGTTGTCACCATCAACCAATGTATGAAAGCGTGGGTGAAGATTTTGGACAAGAAAGTACCTATAACCGGCCATTTTAGAACCATCAGGCGCACCCCAACAACCGGTAACGAGACGGTTAAAAGTAAATTGATGAAAACGTAATGACGGAAATTCCGCCATCTTGGCAAAACAATCCAAGAGATAAGTCCAAAGATAACACTAGCAGTAGAGAGAAGACACACAAAACCGTAACACACCATAATAATTACTATGATATAATGCGACGTAAGTTTGATGTTTTTGACGCTTGAATAAATACTCTGGTCGATTGCAGTGAAGTTTGCCATCATTGTCATTTGGACTTTATCGTTTCTTCCTTAGATACTGTTTCAGTTTTTCACTCCTTGTCGCTAACATTTTATGATAAACACTGGTCGCGACAGCATCGCTTTTATAAACTGGTCTTCAGCACATCCTGAATAAATTCTCACTTTGCACCACATCACAGATGAGGCTCCGCTCGACACTAGATGCTGTGTGTTATTTATAGAACACAATCGTGCATACTTTATTACATAGATGCGTTAATATGCCTCCAACAGTCTGTATTCATCTTTATATTTTTCTAACACGCTGTAAGCAGCTTCTTTTACTTCATAATGTCAAGTTCACACTCAAACTAGATATTTTAAGTCTAATTTTAATAATGTCTTCGTATTATGCGTTAGTTTGCTTCCGCACTTGATAAACGACTGGAGTCATTGTATGATCTTATTTTCCTTATTAAAGTAGGTGATCTATCTCAAATGAATTGTTTTATTCAAATGAGAAGTTCTGAGTCACTGTTTCTTACCTACTTATGTAGGTGTGAATAATATTATTAAATAAAATAGTAAATTTGTCACTGTTATAGTATGGACCGCCTGAGAGATGATATAAATTCTTTTTTACATCAACTGTACTGATTTTTACGGTGATATTCATCGTAATTTAGGTATTTTCCTCAGTTGTCGATCAATCTTCAAGAGATCGTGATCTCAGCCGATTTGTTTTTATATCAGAGAATGTTGACTCATCGTTGCCCTCAAACAAATGTGTAGTAAGCTTCTTTGAATTGCTGAAATCATATGCTCGAGTTGGTGATCTCCCTCGGGTAATGGTTTTGGTTTCAATATTTTCTACATATACATAATATTATACACTGTAGTTTACTTTGGCTTGTACCTAAGGGCTGCGAGTATCAAAGGTTCTAATTTTCGTTATCGATTGACTATCAACATATTGCGTTATAAAATATAGATTGATGTCCTACTATTGTATTATTTGAGTTCTGCTTGACCACTTACATAGATATTTCCTTATATACTATTTTTAAATTGTAAGGTTTTAAATTTTAATGCTAAGTATGTTTACAGTGAGATGTGTCTATGGAAACATCTTAATCTATATTGTATTTTTATGTAAATGACACCTATTTTGTTTGCATGTTTCTGTTTTATCTCCGAATAAATAAATAAATCTTGAAGCAAGTTGATTTATTTGCTTATCTTTTCATACAATTAAATTTTATGGACCAAAAAGTGGTCTAATCTGCTCTTTATTGCCGAACACTCAATAAACCTTGAAAAATAATGGAAAAATCCCCTGTCAAACAATCGATGCCAAAAAAACATTTATTTATGTGCGTCTTTATAGTACCGTAAACTGGGGTCACTTTCATAGTGAGGGGCGACTTTAAAAATTCAGTTTTTATGCCGTGTTTTACTTTTTTATTCAGTTAACCTTGAGTCAAGTTATACCTTCGTTAATTTCCTAACTATTTACTGAACTAAATCAGACTAGAAATACTTAGTGATGAATATATAAGTGTTTTATATGTATCAAAGTAGCCCCGTTTTTTCTTAAAGTCACCCCAGTTTACAGTAAGCAATTGAAAATATATCCGAATATCTACCCAAATCTTCTGCTTGAGTGAGCCACGGTAGTGACAGCCAGTTTTTTTGCTGAAACAGTCATTAGTCATTACGAACAGTTACAGTTTGTGAATAACATGAAATAGAATGTCGACAAAAGTGCCGAATCAATAACATCTAACTCTTAGAACGGACCAGAGTTTTTTTTTGAACCTGACTGTGGCTTTATAGGCCGGGCCCAATAAAGCGATAGGAGTGCGCGATTGGAGAGTGGAAAATCCAGGGGAAAACTTCCGATACGACCACGCGTGTGGTTTGGAACAGTGGAGTTTGCGCTCCAATGAGATTGGTTAAGCGGTTTCAACCGAACCTGAGGTGTGAGTGGAATCGAGCTACTGGGAGTCGCTGGTTCACTAAACCTAGCTTAGCTGAGAAGAGTCCAGCAAGAAACTCAGCTAGGCCCGACCTGGGTCGGACTGAAACATGTAGGTCTGACTGATACATGTTACTCTTGGAACGGACCAGAGGTGTAGAAAAATAAAATAAACACATTCCGGTGAAACTGTAGACAGGAATGTGATACTTGTATTTTTTTAGGTACTTATAGTTATTCTATTCAGAACTATAAATATTGTGTTGGACAATTTCTACATTATATTGAGGAATAAACATACCTAAAACTATAACTAACTATAGTAACTTTGGTAACTGCGTATTGTGTAAACCTACCCATCATTCTATGTAAGGGAGCCCCTCTGCCAACAAACTGCCCTGCAGTTTGGCAGAAGAAAAAATTATTAACAAAGGGTTGTTTCGTAAATAAATTTATTATTATTATTATTATATAACTACTCTGTAGACATTTTAAACTCTCGCGCATTTTTCAGTCCATTTTAGCGGATCCTTTGTCAAAGGCTGCAAGGTTTGTATACGGTTTTTTTTGGAAATAAGTATACAAATTTTGTGGTTTTATTATTAGTTTTTTTTTAATTACATCTAAGAAGTTGTAATGTAGTTAGAGGCTTGCTGGAGCTGACATCTTCATCTTGACGAAAGCTTCGAAATAAATAAAGATAAAAAAAAACTCTCGCGCTTTGTAAATATACTTAAAGATTTGTTTAAACGAGTCCAATGCGATATTTACGTATTTACATTATAACTACTGGATCGAATCACTGGATTGAGCTGCATAAACCCAAACTCCTCTCCACTGATCGCCATTATTACCCGCGAGTGGTACGAGAAGCGATTGAGATTAAAAAAACACCCAAAAAACTTCAATAGGGAAGACGGATTCAATCTATCGGCAACTTGGGGACCAGTGATACAAAACCTAAAATCTCGGGGTAAATCTTCGGATTTGTGTACGGATTACTGTGAGTGTTGTGTGGGTGAATTGCAAAAAAATTGTATAAAGTTTTATAGTATAAATTAGACACATTTATAAAAAAATCTCAATTTCGAAAAAAAGTGTATTTCTGCCCCCATACAAATTTCATATATCCTTTGTGTAACAGAGGATATTCAAAAAATCATAACTTTGATTAAAACAGCCCGGGTCAAGAAATTTATTCAGGGTCGAGTACAACGGGAATACATTAAAAATAGCTTGTCAGGTTTCTAGAACGAATATACTATATCAAAAAAAAATTCAAAATTCGGGGAAAAATTTCATTCCTTTGTATTACGTCAGCTGTGTAACGCTATATTCTGCATTTTAACGTAGATAATCAACATAGCTACAGCAGTTTTATCTCTTGCTTTAAGTAGTCTACTACTAACACAAGCGAATTTGTCGATAGCCCTATTAGTTTTTGTGTAGTGGTACGATAAAGGGAAACGGAGCGTTTGTTCGCAAATATTGGTCAATTTTGTGTTATGCCTAAAATAGGTAATTTTATTGTTTTTTATTAATGTATTTAGATAGTTGGATGGTGGAATTAATAGGTAAACGGCTTGGCATATACGAATGCTAGAATTTCTTACAGTATTTTTTTAATACGAATTGACAAGTTTTTTGGACTCCAATTTCGCATCCTTTGTGTTATATTGTGTCACGTTGTGTGACGTTACACAATTTTTTTCCCAAACAAATTAGCTTTCAATTACTTCCTTTGTTTAACATTTTTTTGAATATTCCTATGCGTTACGTACAATTTTTTTGCAATCCACCCGTGTGCCATGCCCTAGACAATTAAAAACATAGTGGACGGGTAGAAAACTTTTTCGGGTCTACCCTTCACATTTTTATAGACTTTTGTAGGGTATTCAAACCCACATCTCCGTTGACAACTTGCTGGGACGACAGTTTAACCGCGACCAAGACCGGTGCACCCGTGTCGAAACGTCGGTAACAAATGTAAATACATAAATATCGCGTTAGACCCGTTTAAACTAATCTATAAGTATACTCTGTTGACGTTTAGTTCCATCCTATCCTATCCTCAAGTTTGTTTAACAATTAGTAAAATAGCAAACAGTCCGGGTCTGGTAACCGGGCGGAAATGCTCAGTTTAATTCGTTGGGGACGGGAAACGGATTGTTTCTAATTGTCACATAATCAATGGGTTCACTTTGGCGGGAGTCTTGATTTTAGGATAGATGACGTCAAAGATACATTTTTAACGTTATCACATTGAAATAAGGTCCAGAAATGTAAATATAACTTTTGACTCCGATAATACAAAGTGCGACTGATAGTTATATATTAATATGAGTTTCGAATCGTTGTTTCAGTTATTTCGGTGATACCTGGGTCATTCTACTTTTTCATGACCAGTTTTTTATTATAAAAAAACTATGATATGGTCCTTGGATGTCTCACCATTTGTATGAAAAAATGGTTTTTACTACTGTGTTACTCACCTTTTACAGCAATATGTTAATATTTAAGTATTTTTACATATAATTTCCTTTTATTAGGTTCAGGTACTATCTCGAAATCCTATTTTTGTACACTAATTCAATACATATCATATATTTCTTTTTGTAATAGAAAACTGGTCTGAAAAAGTAGAACAGACAGGCCGTATACTTGCCATAATCGTACTACAGAAACACTGGTCTTATTCGCACGCGTTCAAAAACTCATCTTTTAGGTATTTCATTAGTCGGTTGAAAGTTTTAATTAAGAATATTTCAGAAGTTACGATAACAAGAGCACAGCATACGTAGCTATCAACACTCGCCGGCTTATAATTTAACCCGTGCATGCCATTAACCCTGGTAATGCCGCTTACGGCCGTTGCGAGCGGGCGCGCTGCCAAGGCTTAAACTCGGCACAACTTCGGCTTGTATTTGATGATGATCGTTCAGACAACACCGCGACATGGGAGCGAGAATCTCGAATTTTTCAACGGTTACTATAGCTTGGCAAATTCACAAATTCATATCGTGTGTAAGCAAAACATCATTCTTTTTATACAAACGCCTTAAGGGAGGCGTACAGCGACATCTACCAGAAGACTCATGCTTCATTAACGGCACTATCCTGCTCGGTGCCTAAATTTTTAAATTTTTCCTTCATTCTAAATTTCAAAATGTCATTGTTATATCCCATTATCATATCAGCCAGAAGACGTCCACTGATTGACATAGACCTAGATAGAATTTTAAACTTTATAGTTTGGAAATTAGAGGGGAGGGGACACTTTCTATGACTTTGACAGCTAATATCTCACCAACGGTTAACTTAAATGGACAAGTTTTTTAGAAACCTCCATATCATTTTTAAGGCCTATCCATCGATACCCTACACGACTATGTGCGTTGAATTTTTTTTTTCATCTAACTGTTACATGTATGGAGTGCCCCCCCTAATTTAATAGTTTTTTTTGTAATTTTACATCATTTTTATGTAGCGGTTGATAGAATACACCTTCCTACCAAATTTCATAATTGTAGTGCTTATAGTCTCCGAGTAAATCGTCTGTGACATGGACGGACGGACAGACATGACGAATCTAGAAGGGTTCCGTTTTTGCCATTTTGGATATGGAACCCTAAAAAGTAGGTGAGCGAATATTCAGCGTTTTTATGGCGGTTTTATTTCGTCATTGCCGTTTCATTAAAGGAGACGATGATCAGAGTAAACTTTTGTAAAAACCAACCATTATCGGGTCTTATTCTTATTTGATCAATGTTTTCACAGGTTTATACCAACTTTGTGTCGATAATCGTGAGTCGACAATGACTAGAGACGAGCGTTTCAAACGCCCGGAGAATCGTCCAGGTACAGGCAAATTGAGAACCTCCTCCTTTTTTGAAGTCGTTTAAAAAGTAGTTTCTACGTCAAATTTGAAATTAGATGTACCGCGCAGTACCGCGTTGCAGGGCACTCACTCTCAGCTAAAATCCACGGGTAATTGGACCAACCTATTACGAGCGCCTACCCGCCAAAGAACTGAACCATCTGACGAAACATTCAAACGTCAACTGAGAAACTTTTTATTAGAAACCCCGTTATATTTTCATTAGCGAATACATAGAAATAAAATATAGTTGACATTGTTTAATTTAATTTAATATTATTGATTTAATTTAATTCTTGTTTTAATATTTACTTTGACGATTATTACGAAAATATTAGTATATTCATAACGATCCTCTCAGGTGAATTTTATCATACTCATTGTATTATTTAACTGCTAATTTTATTCATTGATTTTTAATTTATTTTGTTTTATTTAATGTTATTGAAAATCACAATAGAGATTCTTGTAAATTGACATGTAATTTATATTGTAATCTTATATTGTGAATAAATGAATATGAATCTGATGCCATAGCCGACCTTCGCCTCTTGGGAAGATGATAATAAAAGCGCTCAAATATGGAAATATAGACACTGGGAAGATAATGAAGATGATGATAATAACTAATGACGTCATAAATAATGACGACCGCTTTAGCCTAGTTGGTAGTGACCCTGCCTACAAAGGACGGGTTCGAATCCCGGTCAGAGCATTTATTTATGTAATGACCACGAATATTTGTTCCTGAGTCTTGGATGTTTTCTATGTATTTAAGTATATATTTATCTACGAGTGAATAGGCACCTTCTGGGTGAGCTCGCTTCATCGTCGGCCTCATCTTTGCCCCCTGGCTAGATGCTGGCCAAGAGCGATCCCATTTTTAATAAAAAATATATATATATATATATAAGTATGTATATTGACGCCTAGTATCCATAGTACAAGCTTTGCTTAGTTTAGGACTAGGTCGATATGTGTAAAAATTGGCCACAAATATTTATTTTATTAATTATTTAAAAACTAGCGACCCGCCCCGGCTTCGCACGGGTGCAATGCTGATGCATGTATTATACATATAAACCTTCCCCTTGAGTCACTCTATCTATTAAAAAAACCGCGTCAAAATCCGTTGCGTAAATTTAAGCATACATAGGGATATAGGGACAGAGAAAGCGACTTTGTTTTATACAATGTACTGAAGCGCTCAAATATGGAAATAAACGCTACGAGCGCTCTAAGCCACCAACATTCATGAGTTACTGCAAATAGACGATGGAATTGAACACTAATGCCATCGCATAAACTAGATCCAGAATGGGCCGAGAACGGCCTACTGCCTAGCTTAAGTGTTATTCTGAATGTGTTTGCGGTCAGCACCTCTATTAGTTCAATTAGACGTGCGCCAAGTCATAGACAGTCCATAATTGTTTAGGTATTACCAAATAGTGTCGTGTTCACTTCGAGATGGTCGTCGCAAAATGACGTCACAGGTACAATTACTTACTAGTACTGACGCTAGTGTGAGCGGGGTTGGGGGCAAGATAACGGTCACCTTAAAGCGGAACAGCTAGTGTAACACTGTAATTTTAGTTCTTTAGTTTTCGTTAAAAGAAGTCGTAATTTTTGAAACTACTGACGCCATCTAGGGAGGACAGAGGGAAACTTTTCGCGCATGACATTGATTATTATACGCGCCATCTGTGAATGCGGACCGAAACCACCAGCGGGCGTGTAAGTTTTTCTAGATCGATTGTTGATTATAATTTTGATATTAAACTATAATTTTCTTTATATTGTTTTGATGTTGGTTGGCTCGACGGAGTAAGGTCTTAGTTGCCGCAAAATTATTTGAAGCGGAGTTATGTATTCTCAAAACGAATGTCTTCTTGAACGCTGGGAATCAGTCAGAGAGTTTGACAGCTAACCTAATAAAAGGGCGTCTCGCCGGGCCTTCGCCCCTTTTCGCAACCTGGCCGTCACCATGTGAAGTAGTAACTAGGAACTGCAGAGGGCAATTCGAGTCAGCCGCCGGGCTCACAATACGGACCTACAAATCTTCGTACTCAATCATAGAAACCAGGTTTGTAAATTATTTCCTGCAAATGGCGTGAGATATTTGAGGTTAATTGTAGCTAATTTCATTATATTGTTACAGCTTCTTTATTTTTTATCATGGGTGCACACGTGGCAGCTCGAACACTTGGTTCCATTCTGAGGACGATGTAACTGCTGGGAGGGAGAGCTACGCAACGGCAGATAAGGAAATTATTGCGAGATTTTCAACCGGGTGAGTTACACGTCGACACTTTGCAGGGCTTAAGACAGTCGTCTAGTAGTCTTTATAAATTCTCTCCAAACACTTACTGTGCTCTCTTATCCCTCTTTACAGGAGAAAATACATAATTGGTGTGATTTTGTGTCTAATGCAAACAATCTTTGCAGCTGTGAAAGCCGGTCGTTGGCGCGGCGTTAGCACGTGGTCGGCGGTCTATCTGCGTGGTCGTTGGCGTGGTTACCAGTGTCGTTGGCACGCTCGGGTCTCTGCTTACACCACTCTCATGCGCGGGCGCAGTTGGAGAGTAGCGGACTTGGCAGTGAGCACGTGGTCGCGTCGCTGGGCTGAGCTCTTCAAGGAGGAGGCCATCACGAGCATGTGACTGCATCGTCACATGGGCATCCACACCGGGGAGCCTCGGCTAGGCCTGCGGCAAACGTGACTAAACAGGTGACTCCGCTCCTTGTCTTACACAACACACGCTCACACACACGCGAGTGCCTACTTGAACTCAAATAAGTGTAATTCCCTTCTTGGGAACAGAGCCATGAGTGCGCTTAGTGACAGACAATTTAAATAGTATCTATATGAACAATTATTCTTGCTCCGAGAGAGTCTGCCTGTCCTCGCTCTTCTAGCGGTCCAGTGTTATTATAAGTTTACTGTAATACAACTAGTTATTATCACTGGTAATATAAGCTAATGCTTGTGCCTGCTGGCCACATAGAAATAATATTAAGCAACAAATTGCTATTGTGCCTAGAGTTATAAGACTTACATCTCTGCATTTTGTGTAATATGTGTGCATTATTTTTTGAATAATAATACTTTCTGTCAAGCTCATGCAATTGTTTGATTAATTAATCCTACTAGCTTCAACCTTGGTGTTAGTATTAGGTCAAAACACCTGGCGTCCAACCCTGCTACTTACTCTGTTTGGCTTACTGCTTTGGTCAAGCATTTCTCTTCTCTTTGTACTAATTAGGAAAACAGGATTGAGTTGGAACAGACGTGTAGAGTCACAGCTGAACAGGGAGCCCACGATCGAACCTGAGAATCTCTCATCAGCTGGCCAGCCTGGGTAAATCTTGTATATGAAACACGCCACAACACCTGCGCAGTTATCATATTACATTGGCACCGACAACGTGGAGCCCTGTCTTTCTCAGATTTCATTGTCAGTGTGACAGTCTGTCTAGCTCAAACCTGTGTTCTTTCTTTGCATGAGTTCTACAGAAATACTCTTGACACAAGTTCTTAACATTTTCTTATGTACTTAGTTATAAGCTGTGTTCCATTTGCTGGTTTCTATGATATTAGTTTAAGCAAACTAAAGTTTTTTTTTTTCTATCTTGCTGAATAGAATAAAGCAAGGTCATTCTATTACTGTTCTCACAAATAATTTCAATCATGGCTTTGCATGTAGATGTGGATTGTTTGGTGAAAGATGAATTGATTTTTGAACTGTCATCTAGAGGTGTAGAAGTGGACAGTGATGCAACTGTTGAAGATCTTAAACGGCAGTTTAGAAATGTAAAAGGCACCCCACACGACAACACAAAAATAAACACTTTTATTTCAAGTTTGTCGTTCGATGTGGAATTTCAGGTCTGTGAGGAGAAAGTGAAGCAGGTACTGCAGGCGGATCATTCCTCGGCGTCGTGTCGTAAGCGGTGTCTGTCGAAGCTGTCACACGTTATATTAAGGTTAGAAAAATTGCATTTTTTAACCGGCGAACAACAGCTTAGGAAGATTTCGTTAGTGTCTAAAGCGTTCCATGCCATCGAAACTTTAAAGTGCAATGAACCTAGTGCATCTAGTCAACAGTTTGTTCAGTCTAATGTCGAGGTCACATCTGCTGCTTCGTGTCAGAGGCACGCCTCACAGGTGCTTAAATGGAATCTTGTTTATGATGGACGGACCTCGGTTCATGACTTCATTTTTAGATTACAAGAGCTCAAGTACTCTTCGGAGATGTCAGATGTTGAACTGTTAAGAAATTCTGTACACCTTTTTTCGGGCGAAGCATTACTATGGTTTAGGACGAATAAATCACGTTTTGATTCATTTAGCGACTTAGTAGATTTGTTAAGGGCAGAGTTTCAACCGATTGAATATGAAAGGTGCCTGTTGAACCAAATTAGGGCTCGTTTACAAGGAAAGGATGAGCCTATTAAATCCTACATCAACATTATGGAAAGTTTGTTCTTAAGGTTGTCTAGACCGCTGCCGGAGGCGGAGCAGCTTGATATTATCACGACAAACATGAGCCCATTCTTCATAGCTCGTTTAGCTCTAACAGAAGTCCATAATATTAGGGAGTTAAAGGAGATCTGTGCTAGGCTGGAAATATCAAAGTTTAAATGTGAAAATAGGGGTTATTTGAATACTGGTAGGGAGTCTATTCTTCCCGACTTCTGTAGTGGGATTGCAAGCTCATCTCCCTCAACTTCTGGTACGAGGTCACGTGACACTATTGTAGGGCCAGCTAGACCTAACAATGTTAATATATGTGGAAAGTGTGGCGGTGCACACCATCATTCTCGCTGTGAGGTGCATACCACTCCAATTTGCTTTAGGTGTAAAAGGCCTGGGGTAATAACAAGATTTTGTGATTGTTCAAAAAACGTGTCGGCGGGTCAGAGATAACTCAATTCTCTGACCAGACCACTCAAACTTTACTGGATATGACACATTTTAAAGATGATACTTTACATTCCTTGCCTTTATTCAAACAAAATGATGAGGATCCAAGGCCATTTCTTAGTGTAGGTATCTTGGGTTTAGAATGCAACGCGCTAGCGGACAGCGGAGCATCTGTGTCAGTGTTGAGCCAGGCTGCATATTCGGTTCTGAAGCGGGAAGGATTGTATTTTCCCATGAATGCTTGTGATAAGGACTTAACTGTAGGAAATGGGGCGCACTTGTCCGTTCTAGGTACTGTAGAAATACCTATAGCATATAAGCGGGATTTACATTATTTAACGCTATATGTATGCGAGGGTGTGAACACTCCCATTATACTAGGTGTCGATTTCCTAAGAAAATTTCAACTTTGTACTGACATTTTGAACGTTAAAAAGGGAGACAGTCATTCTCAAACTTTAAGTCTGCTTAGAGACTCTAACACTCACTTGCATAAATTTGAAGACTTAGATATGAAACAGAGAGCTCAGCTGGACAGAGTAGTGGAACAGTTTAGGCACATAGCTGCTGATAATAATACTTTAGGCTGCACTATGTTGGAAGAGCATGTGATTGACACTGGTGATCATCCACCTATTAAACAGAAATATTATCCCATACCCTACCATCATAGAGAATATGTTAGGAAGGAAATTGAAAATATGTTGAAACTAGGCATAATTGAAAAGGGTAATTCTCCTTGGAATAGTCCTATTTTATTGGTTCCAAAAGCTAACGGGGAACTAAGGATGTGTCTAGACAGTAGGAAATTAAATAGTATTACTAAAGTTGATACATATCCAATGCCTAGAGTGCAGGAAATCTTAGACTCACTCAGCAATGCTAGGTATATCACCTCTTTAGACTTGAAGTCTGCTTTTTTTCAAATCATGCTGTCACCTGAGTCGCGGGAAAAGACTTGTTTTTCTATAAGTGGCCTCGGGTCTTTCCATTTTAGACGTATGCCTTTCGGTTTGGTCAACTCAACAGCCAGGATGATGAGACTTATGGATAAGGTCTTCGGGCCAGAGTTCGCGAATAATGTGTTCTATTATGTGGATGATATCATAGTTATATCTAAAACTTTTGAAGAACATGTGAGTCTGCTAGGTCAAGTCTGCGAGCGATTGCGACAGGCAGGGCTGACTATTAATCTAGAAAAGTCAGTCTTTTGCAGACCATCGTTGAAGTTTTTGGGCTATGTGGTGGATCAAAGGGGTTTACGAACTGACAGTGAAAAGGTCAGGGCCATAGTAGAATATCCTCGCCCCAACACTCAAAAGGAGCTTAGACGCTATTTAGGGATGCTATCTTGGTATAGGCGCTTCATTAAAAACTATTCTACTGTGTGTGCTCCTTTGAATAGGCTTACTGGAAAGCTTCCTAAGGGTGAAACTTTTAAATTTACACCAGAGGCGGAGGAAGCTTTTAGGTATAGCAAGGAACTTTTGGTCTCTGCACCTATACTATGTGTGCCTAGGTTTGACAGAGCTTTTATTATCTCTACCGATGCGTCTGAAAATGGACTAGGATGTGCTCTATCACAACTAGATGATGAAGGTCATGAGCACGCGGTTGCATATGCCAGTAGAACCCTATCTAGTTCTGAGAGAAACCACTCAACGACAGAGAAAGAGTTGAATGCTTTGATCTTTGCATTAGAAAAGTTTAGAGGTTATATAGAGGGATCTCCTTTCAGGACTAAAGTTTACACAGATCACAGTAGTCTGAAGTGGTTGGTTGGCTTAAAGTCACCGACGGGCCGTTTGGCTAGATGGGCACTGCGACTGTCCCAGTTCAACTTTGACATAAATTACAGAAAAGGATCTGATAATAAATTGGCCGATGCTCTCTCTCGAGCACCGATTGCGTCGAATGAAATAGGTTTAATTTGTCCATTAAATTTGGTTAGGGACGCTTGGTATTCTAACTTATTTGCTAGGGTGGAGGCGACTCCACACAAGTATCCTGACTATAAACTGTTAAATGGAAATCTATATAAACGCATTAGGTCTAAAAATCCTCTGTCTAGAGATTGTGAGTGGAAGAGTGTAGTACCTTTAGAAAATAGGCAGGACATACTGAGGCAATGTCATGATAGGCCGGATGCTGCTCATTTAGGCGTCTTCAAAACTCTTAAGCGGGTGGCACAAACTTATTATTGGCCCAAAATGTTAAGTGATGTAAAGAAATATGTTAAAAGTTGTCAAGTTTGTTTGGCTTACAAAAGCACAAATGAGGCACCTCCAGGTCTAATGGAAAATCCGAAGCGAGTGCAAAGACCCTGGCAAGTTGTATGCACTGACATTTCGGGGCCCTACCCTAGGAGTTACAAAGGTTACAAGTTCATACTGATAGTTTGCGACTGCTTTACTAAATATACTTGCTTGTTTCCCATGCGAAACTCACTAGCCAAAACGGTAGTAGATTTAATAGAAAATAACGTACTGCTCAAACATGGGATACCTCAATGCATCATTATGGACAATGGACCTCAATATATATCTAGACATATGCGTGCATTAGGTGAGAAGTATAAAATTCCAAAGTTCTTCTATAACTGTAGATTTACACCACAAAATAATCCATCTGAGAGAGTTTTGAGAGTTGTAGGAACAGCTGTTTCATCATACGTAGGCAATGATCATCGTACCTGGGCGGAGAGTTTGAGTGGGGTGGAGTTTGCAATCAACACTGCTGTTCATGAGGTCACGGGTTATAGTCCCTATTTTTAAAATACAGGACGGGAGGCTGTTCTCTCAGGTGAATGGTATCCATCGGGGCCACTGACTAGTGAAGAATTGCAATATGATGATAGGAGCTTGTACGCGTCTGTTTTGTCACATCTCAAACCGATATTTCAAAAGGTAAATGAGAGCCTTCATAAATCCTATCAGCGAAGCAGGATTTATTATAATAAGAATAGGAGAACGGTTGAATATCAGGAGGGTCAGCTGGTCTGGAAAAAGGAGTATCCATTGTCAGATGCAAATAAGTTCTTTGCGCAGAAGCTTGCACCAAAGTTCAGAAAGTGCAAGGTCAAGAAAAAAATTTCACCTTTAGTGTATGAGTTACAGGATCCTGACACCGGTAGATCTTTAGGTATATGGCACGTGAAGGACATATTGAAGGCGCAGCCAGCTGTTTGTTGATGCAGGAAGTCACCTGCATGGAGCACATTGTTCTAGAAGCAGCCTGGTGAAATTATGTTTCAGCTTTCTTTGGAGTCGTGTATGTACGTACGTATTCGTGTACGTATGTACACAGGTATTAACTTTGTTTGTCGCATTGTAGGACGAGACGCATACTTACACAAAACTTGGCTTATACACTCTGCCGCTACTAGGTCTGAAACTTTGTTATTGTGCTTTATCGCCTTTACTCAGATTCGAAAACAGGGTACAAACTCTTAAGTTATTGCATCCTGGGCGTCAAAAGAGTGTGGAACTTTGTTCTTTTACAGGTTTACATTCTTATTTAATATTGTGTAATAGTTACAATATCGTGCATTCCTACGTGTTGCTCGATATATTTGTGTATATTTTTTTATATTGCCTCGGACATTCCTCCCCGTGTGGTGTCGGGTTAGAATAACACTTCCCCATTCCTCCCGTGGGTGTCGTAGGAATCGACTAAGGGAATAGGACTGAAGTGTGTTGCGGGAGCTCGGACCAGCAACCTCTCCCTGCAATGACACATTTCACTTTGTCATCGTCGTCCACAAATGAAAGGGCAAACTGGTTTACCCCATAATTAGGTAATGATTTGCATGTTAGGCGTGAGGTCATAGTTCTAGGTCTAAATAAGCTACTGTCATATTTTTTTTTGTGTTTCAGGAACACAAGTGCTTCATTAAGTGTTGGTGAATCGTTGTGTTAGCATGCTATGCTATTAGATTATACAGCTTGATAGGAAGCAATTGAAATATATGTATAGATGTAAGGTCTGTACTTAATTGTAGATTTTTTGAAGTCAATTTCAAAAGACTAACCTATATTTATTTATTTACCAGTATCACAAAAAATTTTAATATTCTATCGAACCAATTGTAATTAAGAATAACATGAGAATATATGACTAAAAATTGAAACTAAACTAAACTAAAACTAAAATATATTTAAAAAATTTGGTCCCCTAGGCATAATCCCTAAGATGCTGGCAGCATTTCCTCACTGAATCGCTATGCTGATGCGTTGAGCGAGGAAGCTGCCAGCTCTATGATCCCCCGTGGAATCCACCAGCCTTTTAGAAAGGTATTTCGCTAGTTGACGGGCACTGGGACTCCACGGGCCAAGGGTCTCGACACCGAACGGAATAAAAGTGTAACCAGTGTCGAGACCCCTATATTTGTGCCTTTTGAGCTTCTTTATATTTTACTTAGCGAATAAGAGTCATATTTCCATCGCAAAAATAAAAATCGTTTCTTGTCAAACGACAAACTAAACAAACCGATATATTGCCAATAAGTCCGCGTACAATCCCGTAATCCGACAATATAAAAATACTCTGATTGAAGTGAAGACAGTAAGGGAGCGATAGCAATAAACGCAGGCAATCGAGGTTGTATCGACATGGCAACATTAATTGGCAACACAGCGGGAACACAGACAATAAACGTGCAGTAATTTCACTTACGGAAAAAGTATGTATACGCCTCTTCTCATATATATTAAGTACGCTATGTTTTCCCGCGATTTCGTTATTCGATATTCGTTTATCCAATGGTTACCTGAAAAACTTAAAATGTTTGTCCTTTTTTCGTTTCGGCAAAAACTATTCGACATTTTAAGTTGTTTTTTTTTTTCGTTTGTCCGAAAGTTCATTTCGAATGTTGGCGGTTGGTCATTTATAGTTTCGTGTTTTTATTTGTTTGACAAATTCATCATTCCCACTTATTGATTTGTCTGCAATGTCATTATTCCGATGTAACGAATCGGTTTCAAACTATTCGTATTCTTTTCAATCACACATGCATGCATGCAAGCATGCATGCAAGCAAGCGAGCACGCATGAATGCATACAAAGAAGCAAGCAAACATGATTAATTAAAAAAAAATCTAACACCAGAAGACTAAGGCGGGAGTTCCGCTTCGCTTCGCTCCCGCCTTAGTCTTCTGAACCTAACTACATTGGAGTCGGTTTTGCTCTGTAAGGTTTGGCTCGCTCGCCCGTTAGCCAACTTTGCCTAGGAAAATTAACCAAACGTGTAGAATGTAAAATGGATTGTGAAAAAAAAGACGAAAGCAGTGAAAAATCAAATAATCGTGATGAAAAAACTGACGAGTTGTATATCCGGAGAAGTATCACAAAACCTAAAAGATTTTGGACAAATGAAATTCGGTAAAAAAATAATCAGTGGTTGCGATAGGTTACCGTTTATCTCATACTTATTTAGGGTTATTTAATGTAGGGTAACCCGAAATTTGTGACCCCGAGTTTATGTGCATTTTTTAATGAATTATTTTGTCATTGCACCCAAATTTACAAGTTTCTGTTTGGTCCGACAGGTAGAGAATGCCTCATGGCATTAAGTCCGTCCTTTGTACTTATTATTTTTGTGCAATAAAGTTTAAAATAAATAAATAAAAATGTGGTGTTGTGTTCCTGGTAGTGAGTAAGGTTGCCAGAGCTCTCACCAAGCGCTGAGTTCAGAGTGAGGGACCAGCATTTTCTGTCAACACAACGAATGCTCTAATCAAAGGAGTCGGCAATGCGTTTGTAATTCTTTCCCAGGCTCACGCGTCGATAGGCTACAGTCTTAGTGCCTTCACCATGAGTTTACACGACTCGCTAGCGACTGCGTAAAAAATTGTATAGGCAAAAGTACAGCGCCTCTGGCGGTTACGCAATAGAACTAAGAATCAGCATACTAAATCGTTTACGCAGTCGCTAGCGAGTACGGTTATGCAAACTCATGGTAAAGGCACTGCTTACCAAAAAGCAGGCCGTGCTGTCGATGAATAAAAAAAGGGTCATTAAAACAGCGCATTTTCTGTTGTAACTCCATTCACAGGGTAATGTATGTCAAATCAAATTACACCTAGTTAATGGCGATCAACAAAGCTGTATTTTCACAACTGACTCGCGTAGATGTATTTAATTCTAATTAGCGACATTGTAATTAAACACGGTAATTTGAATGCAATGATTGCTGTAATTGATTGCACAGAACATGGGATATGTCAGTTCGTGTTTACTTTAAACAAACACTAATAACGGGGTGCTAAATGAAGCAGAGTTGCAATTGCATTTGATTGTGCAGTTGGTTTGTTATTGAAATGTAATTTTCACTTTTCATGCTCGAAAATATCATATTAGACTTGTACCGAGGGAAAATATGAATATACGTATATGATTTACAAAAAAAATTAATTAAATTTATTTAAGAATTGAAAAATACACTAATGGAATAAATAAATTACAACCAAAATTAAAAAACTGAGAAAATGTACAATATAAATGCTAAAACTAAACTAAACCTACCTTAAACTACGGGGTCTAACCTATAAATACAAATATCGCCTAAATCACTATAATTTGGATGGGTGCCCATAAGGCTCTAGCTGCGTATTTTAATTTGACCAATCAAAATACTTCACCAATTAAATCCACCAATCAAACAACACTAATTTATCTCTTTAAAAAATATTTCGTATTGGGAATCAACCAAGAATACAGCTTTACTAAAATCGAGCAATCGGGAAAGAATCCATTTCTATAAAGATTATGTTTGTAGTAGCCCATATTGCATAATAATTTAATCGTTTGAGCAACGCTTTGAAGCGCTCAATGGGGAAGGTAGTAGCTTTTATTCGCGTGTGAATATTGCGTGCGAACCGCGGTGTCTATGTTTTAAGTGTCAAAGTAGTAAGAAAAAACACGCCGCCAAATTATACATATGTTCGCCGTGGAATTGGGACTGGATGACCTTTGTTTATTTATTTTCTCGCAATCGAAGTGAACAGTAGAGTATAACTCTGGTCTAAAAGTCATATTACCTTTTATTTTTTTACAAGAGGTATTGCTGGTCCCAAAACAAATCCTTCATCTTAATCACAATGAAACTACTGTTGTACGAATATTCTGGACAAGCCAGACCCCACTCGCGCCATTCTATCCGACTAAACCTACGTAAACATATGTAAGGTAGATGTTAGTATGAAGGATACTCCCTCTTTCGACGTAGTCCCGTTTGACCTTGTCTACAACTAGTCCCCATAATTATATCTTCTGATGGAATAAGCCCACTTGACGGGCTGAATATAATCGGGTTCTTGTTTTTGAAAATCATTGAGATTGTCGAATGACCCACGCCAAATTCCTTTGCGAGAGATGAGTTTGATTCTCCATTTTCTAATCTGCATGTTATTGCACCTTTCTCCTCAATCGTAAATGCTTTACGACGTTGAGATGCCTTTTTTTTAACATAGGATATCACTAACAGCAAATCCGTGATGTTCAACTGTCAATTACTCACTGAGATTCAAAACAAAAACCAGCCACATGCCGGGCGTCGTCGGGAATCAACGTACATGAACCGTAGTGTAGTGTTTGTATCATTGAGCTATGACGTAGTCTCGACTTCACGGGTGGTGGGGCGGCAGTCACGTGAGAGCCTTGGGTGA
Source organism: Epiblema foenella (assembly GCA_963556455.1). Taxonomy (NCBI): domain Eukaryota; kingdom Metazoa; phylum Arthropoda; class Insecta; order Lepidoptera; family Tortricidae; genus Epiblema; species Epiblema foenella. Next base: position 25,289,595 of record OY747101.1, on the reverse strand, counting down.
GAGCGGACGTGTCGACCCCAGCTACTGGTGACGTACCGAGCCAAATATTTCCCCTGTGCCCCTCTGGCAGAGGGAGCACTACAAGTGGCGACGAGCAAAAAGGTCAGTGCAAAAGAAAAACAAAGTGTTTCGTACTAAATGATATTAATTATTTTTGAATAGGAAAAGAGGGTACCCTGCTGTTTCGATTTGTATACGTCAGTTTTTGTTACATAAACAAATTCCATATAAAATGACAACCATTAATCGGTACTATCAGCAAATGGAAAAAATTTAAAAGGTAATCGTGTTATGAAATAAGTGAAGAAAGTAGTTTCTCGTAAAAAAAAAATGCCCGCCATTCCGAAATCCGTAGATAGTCACTTATATGTAATAGAAACTCTATTAAGTACATTAGTGTTAAAGTAGAATATCCAATGGAATAAAAGTAAGTTTCATGTACCCTTATTTTAAAAGTAAACAATACGACAGCACTTACCAGCACTAGGTAATAACAAATGAGTTATTAGGATATAGTCACAGAATAAGTAATTATAATACGTAGGTTATACTGGTATATATGTAACGGTATATAAAGGTATATATGTATAGTTTCATAGTGGCTTAAAATCTAAACGTAAGCCTCTTAATTTAATTTTGACCACCGTCCTTCTTATTTTAATATGCCAATAATCGCGGAGGAGATAATTAAGTATGTATATTTACTTTAGTACCTTTAAATCAAAATGTATTGGATTATTTAAGGTATAGAAATAAAGTAACTTAAAATATTAAATAATTGCTAGCATCATTTACGATATTTATGTACCTACCTAGATAGGAGCGTGGAGTATTCTAGCAGCCAATATTATTGTATCATGCTAGCAGCTAATCACGGTTGTTTAGATCTTTTAAATATAACCATACGTGAGAAAAGGGTAATTAAAATTAGTCTGAAAATATGAACAGGAAACAGGTTAATAACGGACACTGCCCGGAATCATATGTTTCAAATACCTAAGTGATACTACGTTTAGTCTTTATTGTAGAATATTTTTATACGTCAATTAAAAATACTAAAATTATATTGAATTAAAGTATACTACTTAAATCAAATTAAACTAAATGTTGACATACCTATCTAAATATCCCTAAAACTGGTTGAGTAGGTACTTACAGCATACCAGTGTTATTATTAATGTTTACTTGCATAGCTGGGACAAAATTATCGTTAAATAGAAAAACAGTTACATGTAGGTATTCTAGGTATGTATGAAGGCAGTGCGGGCCGTCAAAAAAAAGTAAACCGTACGTACATACGTGTGTAGATTGGCAGTACGGGCCATCATGAAATTGTAAACCGTGCGTATTTATGAGTGTTGTCGGCAGTACGGGCCTTCATAATATTGTAAACCGTGCGTAAGTATGTTTTGGCAGTACGGGCCTTCATAAAATTGTAAACCGTGCGCAAGTGTGTTGTAGGCAGCACGGGCCGTCATGAAATTGTAAACCGTGCGTAAGTGAGTTGTGAGCAGCACGGGCTTTCATGAAATTGTAAACCGTGCATGAACATGTATGGAGTAGTTACATACCCGAGTAGAGGTATATGCACACACCGATACATCAGGTTGTTTCGTAAATAGCGCAGGCAGTATGGGCCCTCACCTCTCATGTCAAGGTGTAAACTATACTTACGTATGTTGATAAAGTTGTCCATAGGTAACTTTTGGTTTCAGGGCGCCCCAAAATTGAAATCATGGCGAATTTACTTCCACCCCCAGACAAACTTGATCTTGAAGGCGACAACGCCACAATTGCTTTGCGATGGGAAAGATGGAAAAGATCGTTGAACATTTTCCTGGATGCTACGGAAACTAAGGGCGCTGAAAAGAAAAGAGCCACCTTGTTACTATTAGGTGGATCTGAACTACAGGAGATTATTTATAATCTGCCAGGAGCATACGTTGCAGCTGCTGAGGAAAATGACGTTTTCCAAATTGCTATCGATAAATTGGACGGATACTTTCTCCCAAAGAAAAATAAAATTTATGAGAGGCACATTTTTCGTCAAATCGAACAGGAAGAAAACGAAAAGTTCGAGAAGTTTGTAGTCAGATTGAGGAACCAAGCTGGCAAGTGTGAATTTACGAGTACAGATGAACATTTGATCGATCAAATTGTAGATAAATGTTCATCATCGGAGCTCAGAAAAAAGATATTGACATTGGGTGATACCGTTACACTCGATAAAATAATTACTGAGGCTAATACATTAGAAGCGGTAGGGCACCAACTAGAAGGATATGGACATAACAAAAATGCGACGACGAATAACTCTGATATTAATGCCATTATGAACCGTTCCACGAAGCCAAGTGCCAGTAAACCTGGAAAAAACAAATGTGGTAGGTGCGGTTATAACGCGCATACACTACAAAACCAGGAATGTCCAGCAAAGAGGAAAAAATGTCACGCTTGCGAAAAACTAGGGCATTTTAGTGCACTGTGCAGAACAAGACCGCAAAAGCGAAAACTCGAGAATAAACAGGAAGAAGACGGGAGAAATAAAAGAATCCGAGATGAAAGGAAGGTGAATTCTATTGAGGTCGAAGCGGAAAACGTCCATTATATTTTCAATGTGACCGACGACGCCACAATAGAATGTGTTTTAGGAGGAGTCAAATTAGGGTTATTAATTGATTCCGGGTGCAAACTGAACCTTGTCACAGATAAAACATGGGAGATTTTAAAACAAAATCGAGTGAATGTGACCAGTCTTACAAAAGGTACTGACAAAACCTTATACCCCTATGGTTCTAAAAAAGCATTAGACGTAAGAGGAACATTTGAAACCGTTATTGAAACAAATGGGAAATCCGAACGTGTTGTGGTGTACGTCATCAACGGTGGATCCAGGGATATATTGGGAAAGGAAACTGCTATCCGCCTGGGCGTTTTGAAGCTAGGCATAGGCATCAATGGGATTACGGAAATTGGCAAACCATTTCCGAAATTCAAGGATGTATTAGTAGAAATCCCAATCGATGAGACCTGCAAGCCTGTGTCACAGCCTTATAGGCGGATACCAATTCCCATAGAAAAAAAAGTAGAATGCAAAATTCAGGAATTGCTTAATAGTGACATAATTGAAGAAGTCCACGGACCATCTTCGTGGATTTCGCCGGTAGTTCCAATACTAAAGGACGATAACGATCTCCGTCTGTGCGTTGATATGCGGCGTGCCAATCAGGCAATCTTGAGGGAAAACCATCCACTGCCTTGTATGGACAATCTATTACCCAAGATTAAAAAAGGTCAATACTTTTCAAAACTGGACATAAAAAACGCTTTCCATCAGGTGGAAATCCATCCCGATTCCAGGTATTTGACAACATTCATTACAGCAAAAGGATTATACCGATACAAGCGATTAATGTTCGGTATTACGTGTGCGCCAGAGCTGTTTCAAAAGATAATGGAAAGAATGCTTACAGGACTAGATGGAGTAATAAACTTTATTGACGACATTTTAATTTACGGAGAGGATGAGAAACAACATGACGAAAGACTGGAAAAGACTTTGAAGAGGTTGAAAGAAAACAATGTGTTACTAAATGAAGCAAAATGCGTATACAAGGTACAGAAAATTAATTTCCTCGGTCATGAATTAACACCTGGCGGGGTAAAGCCCCTAAAAAAATATGTAACCAGCATAGATGAGTTTCGAGTCCCCAAGACAGTAGAAGAACTCCAGAGCTTTTTGGGACTGGTCAATTATATAAATAAGTGGCTGCCTAATATTGCAACCATAACGGAGCCGTTAAAAGCGTTGTTGAGACTTAAGATAGCAAGAAAGGCGAGTATAGAGGAGGTATGGAAAGAAGAACAGGATCAAGCATTCCATCAATTAAAACAAATGTTATCTACGGTTCAAACATTAGGGTACTACGATGTTGATGACGAAACCCAGGTCATCACTGACGCAAGTCCGGTTGGGTTAGGAGCGGTCCTAATTCAGAAAGATGGTAGTGGGCCCAGAATTATTGCTTATGGCAATCGAACATTATCACAGCTTGAACGAAAATACAGCCAAACTGAAAAAGAAGCGCTCGCTTTAGTTTGGGCTGTAGAACATTTTAGCATCTTTTTATTTGGCAAGAAATTCGACCTCATCACGGATCACAAGCCATTGGAATTTTTATTTGGCCCAAAATCGAAACCGTGTGCACGTATTGAGCGCTGGGTGTTACGGTTACAGACGTATCGTTTCAACATTAGGTACAAACCTGGAAAAGCTAACATTGCTGACCCCTTGTCCCGACTTTGCACATATCCGGATATACCACCAGGAACCATTGACGATTATGTGCATCACATTGTAGAACAAGCTCGCCCGCATGCAGTCCCTATGCAGGCTATTATCAAGAGCTCAGAAAATGATCCACAAATCAGAAGTGTGAAGAAGGGAATTTACAACAACGACTGGGATGAATCCGTAAAAGAATACAAAGTTTTTGAATCGGAGCTCTGTTTCTATGACAATATTCTTTTACGGGGCAGTCGAATTGTCATACCCAAAGAGTTGAGGAAAAGCGTCTTAGACGCGGCGCATGAAGGCCACCCAGGGATTGTGGCAATGAAGAGTCGTTTGAGGGTGAAAGTCTGGTGGCCTCGCATAGATAAAGACGTTGAGGCAATAGTGAAACAATGTAAAGGGTGCACTCTAGTGGGCCTGCCGACTGCTCCGGTGCCAATGAAGCGACGTGAACTTCCAGCTGCTCCCTGGGTCGACATAGCCATGGACTTGCTCGGGCCTTTGCCCAGTAATGACTACCTGCTAGTGGTAATAGATTACTATAGCAGGTACAAGGAGATAAAATTTACCAAAGTAATAACGAGCTCGCAAATCATAAAATTATTAAAAGAAATTTTTAGCCGTCTCGGTTATCCTACTTCTATCACAGCTGATAACGGTCGTCAATTCGTAAGTGATGAGTTTAAAAAATATTGCCAGCAGTGCAACATAAAACTGTTTAATACGATTCCCTACTGGCCACAGCAAAATGGTGAAGTGGAACGGCAAAATCGTGATATTCTAAAAAGACTGAAAATAAGCCAAATCCAAAAACAGGACCTAAAAGAATCAGTACTGGAATATTTAATGATGTACAATTCGACACCGCACTCGGTAACAGGAAAAACACCTGCTGAATTGTTTTTCAGAAGACAAAATAAGGATAAAATTCCTTCTCTTCTGTATAATGAGCACAGACTGGATGATACAGATGTTAGAGATAGAGATGCAGTACAGAAGGAAAAGGGGAAGGAGTACGGCGATAGGAAGAGAAGAGCTGAAGACTCAACATTTACTGAAGGTGACAAAGTATACGTAAAAGAAATGGAAAAACAAAATAAGCTGTCAGCAACCTTTAAACCTACTCCACATATTGTCGAACGAACGGATGGTGGTGATGTTCTGGTGCGAAATGAGGAAAGTGGACAAATGCTGAGGCGAAATGTCATACACCTAAAAAGGGTAGAAGGTGAATGGCAAATAGACGATGGTGGTAAGCAATTAAATGAAAGTGATCGGGAAGCATCAGAATAATTAGTAGTAAAAAGTTAATCAGCAGATAATTTGTGAATGGAGTTAACTTAGTTTAATATTTTGTTTATTGATTTCTTGAAAAATAAATTATGATAAGGAAGGGATGTAGTGTTTGTATCATTGAGCTATGACGTAGTCTCGACTTCACTGGTGGTGGGGCGGCAGTCACGTGAGAGCCTTGGGTGAGAGCGGACGTGTCGACCCCAGCTACTGGTGACGTACCGAGCCAAATATTTCCCCTGTGCCCCTCTGGCAGAGGGAGCACTACACGTAGGTAGGTGTAAAAAATCATGTCGGTCACTATAAACGGACAAAATTTATTAAAAATGGGTCATAATAAGCGACATGACACTGTAAGCGAAGTCATTATATCGTCACTACTTTTAAAAAATCTCGTATCTGATTTTTTCCTTTTTTTCGTTTATTTTCGCATTAAACTAATAAAAATACACCTCGTATGATGCACAAACTCCAACGACGATAAATCGTCATTATAGTAAGTATTCGTTAGTTAAAAAAAATCGTATCTAAACAAATTATAGTCACTACTTTGAAAAAAACTCGTATCTGATTTATTATACTTTTTCCTTTCTTTCCTTTTTTATTTGGGTACGTACTTACTTATTTGGTACTGGTTAAATAATATTCAAGTATTTAAAATATAATAGTGACTTGTCAAGTTGTCATATAAAATAGGCAGCAATCATTGAAGAAAATGTCTTCAAGTAAGATGTCTCGTAATCTTTATGGTATTGCTTATACATTTCTTCTGAAAAACAGAGAACTTCATGTTCCTGCCGATTTTGTAAAAGTAATAACAGAGGCATCTTTGACGGGTCCATATTGGCTCACATAACATTACTTGTCATATTATTTTTCATAATAACGCTTTTTGATCATAGTAATCATTTGTCATAATTTTTTTGCCTACAAATTTGTTGTATATACATTTGTATTACCAACATCATTACTCATAATTATATTTAGGCAGATTTTTTAACAACATAATATCATTTCCAACTATTCATCACAACTCATAATGATTTTTAAAATAAATTTAATAATTATAAACTTATATTGTATAAGTATTTGAAAGCATAACATATAAAGTATGGGTGTATTGGATTATATCGGCTGTCAATGTATGCGCTGAATTAGAACATGTAAATTTAATTGTCAATAAATCATCTATTATGTCGATTATCCCCGCAACTTTTTTATTTTTCATGTACCTAGCTTATTAAGCGATTTCGGCCCGCCAAGGAGTCGACGGAGCCCCGCTTCGCGGGGCTCCTTTTTCCGCTCTGAGGAACAAAAGACACCTAACACTCCTCCTCGCTTCGCTCGTCGTCGTACCTATCCCGACTCTAGGACTGTATTTCTATTTTGATAGCAAGTTGAATGTGGTGTGGAAGATACCTGACAGTTTATAAATAAAACCAGGTAAAGTTTAAAATAAATATTATATAATTTTTTATTACTAATTTGTCGTTGTTAAAAAATAAATATGATTTAAAATTTTATTATTTAAAATCGTTATATTTTAAAAATAAATGAAAATTAACATTAGTATTACGGATATTTATTATGATTGACATTATTAACATGAATGATTCAGTGTTACGATAGTTATGCGCGATAGCTATGCCATCTTTGACTAAAAAGTACAATGTAAAATATTTACACTGGAGTTTTTTCAAAAACTATGCCACACTTAAGCACTACACATCTATAAGACCTGGAAAGAGAGCAGGTGACCCATGTGTGGTAGATTTGAGGGCTTTAAAATATACACCTCACAGTCCGATTGAGTTTAAACTTCGCTTTGATGACATCTGGACTGTTCTACCTCAAAGATTCCATGATATTTCCGAAGATCAAGCGATTCCTCAGCTATATTCTGGACCGGTCCCCATTAAAAAACGAAAGTATGATGATTTGCAATCTCTAAAACCGATTTTGCCAAAAGACTTTCATGCATTTTACGATAGTTTCTTGCATGTATAGTAGAGAAAAAATAATTTGACCCGATCTTTTTTTACATAGGCACGTTGTTATTTAAGTCCGTCTATTGTTACTCGAAGAGAGTTTACTTAGTTAATTTAATAAACACAAAAACATACATTTCGTTTCATTTTGTAGCATAAAATTCAAAGCAAAATTATCGTAACTTAACAACTTTCAGTCAATACTAAAACAAAAATCTTGTATCTTACGAATAACTGTAAATTTTATAAAAAAATGTTTGAGTGAGTTATTCGAATATTTGTGAAATTAATGACTGGCTATCAAAGTATCTCATGAAACTAACAAGAACTTTTTTGATCAATCGCAATAATTTACAGAATGTTTATTGTTCCTCCTAGAAACTTGATGATTTTCAGATACGAGTTTTTTTAAAAGTAGTGACGATATCCGACTTTGTTACAAGAAATTTTATGTGAAAACCAAACTTCGTTGTGTAATTACGTCATAATAGGCGGTTGGTCAATATAGGCGGAATCATAATAAACTTATAACGACTTCGTATATCACATTTTACAGCTTTTAATGACTTCGAAATCACCACACATTAGATTTCAAACCAAACATTTTCAAAGTAAATCAGTACGTTTTGTGCGGTCGAATCGGTATATTTTGACACTCAGGGACCATGTACATCTCTGGGATATTATATTAATTTCATTATATTCCTTGTTTAATCTTGAGACCTTATGCATCTCTAACTTTACTGATGTTGTAATATTTGTAATAAATAACTTTGCAAGTTTATCTTCACTGTATGACATTAATTTTGTTATAATTGTAAACTCGAAATTATTATAACTTCTTGAACTGTAAATTCATATTTTGACATGAAAAATCTATTACTTATTATAGTCAGACTTTCTTAAATTATAAATTAATATTTTGACATATAAAAGTGCCCATGTGGCCTATTTGCAGGATAAATGTTTGTTTTTTTGATTCTGAAATATTTTCTAAATGATTTAAAAAGAAAAATACAAACTCGAATCGAAATGGATTACCAATCTGTAGGTTATTAAATAAATCGAAATGTAATACAACCCGTAATTTAGAATGTCCGTATGTAACATAACGGAATGTTAGAATGCTTTTAGGAATCAAATTAGCATTTCGCTCGAGTATAAAACAGATTACATATCGTTTAGGGGGTACTGGGGGGAGGGAGTTTGAATCTAGGTCGATACGATTAGGAATAAAAAGGGCTGAAATTGCTTTTAAACTGTTTAAATGAATCCAATGAGGAAATTACCATTTGTTAGTAGTTTGATTATAGTCGTAATATACTTATACACCCTAATATTAGCGATAAGACCGCCTGTTGTTTGCCTCTACTCATTGTGTTTTTGTACTGTACTATATCCTTTAATTGAGGTGTGCAATAATAGTAGATGTGTGTCCAATTATGACGATCCTTATTCGGTGAATATGTTTAAATCCTATTCCATTATTATTATTTATGTCTTAATTGACGATCATGATTTGAATTCGTATCGTATACTTTTGACATGAATGCAAAGGACAATGGGCAAATTAGTATGGGCGGTGTCCCATTGGTGTATACAGTTGAGACATATATCATTTGAAAGCTCTCAGCAGTAGCTTTAATTTCTTGTACGACGCCGAAGACCGATCGCGTGCAGGGAAGTTGGAATAGCTCATTTTATAACTGTAATGTGGCGATTACTGGAACTAAATATTCTCATACTAATGGAACGTTTATGCATAGACAGTAGCGCCAATAATTTAATAAATCATTACTAGAGCTTCGAAATGAACGGGAATGAGTTGCTTATATTTTTATTAAACAAATAAATACAAAATAACTGTATTAAATCAATTAATTACATAAAAATACAGTGTCGTTTGATTTTGCTACTGCACGCGAGATGTCGCTAGTAAATAATGATAGCTTCACATGGTCGTTTATACACGCTAACAACATGACAGTTGGCATCTAAGGCCCGCAGTAAATGCCAAGTTCAGAAGTATCTGAGGGACTAAGATGACTGCTTATATGTCGGACCATTCGTCCCTCTCGCACTTACACGTACATGACAGTAAGGGATGAATACTGTATGTCCGACATATAAGCGATTATCTGAGCCCCGGTGGTGCTATGGCACTATTCGAGAATTAGACTGAGAACGCTCAATAATGCCTATTATTATTCTCGAGCCATGAGAACAGTTTTGATAGTATGTAAATAATAAATGCTACGAGTGTCCTAATAAGTCGCCGAATTATCTTAGCGGATTCAGTACTTGTGACTGTACTAATTACAAAGTCGTATCGCTCTCTCTCTCTCTGCCACTAAAATAACATAAGTGTGATAGACTCAAATATAGAAACTTGAATTTTGATTTTGTTGGTTTGGTGGTCTTGATGCAATCAATAAAATAACCGTTAGATATTTGATTATTTATTCATCATAACACAGCTTAGTACAAAAGGCGAACTGTGGGTTAATCTATACATATAATAAAGCTGTAGAGGTTCGAAAGTCTGTACATAGAAGATATTAGCAAAAAAATCGATGGAGGGGTCTTAGAATCGATAACAGAACACATTTCAACAGTTTTTAGAATTTGTGTCTGTTTGTCTGTCTGTTTATTTGTCTCACTATCACGCGAAAACTACCCAATAGATTTCAATACAACCTTCACTAATACTTTTAATTGATCTTCGGACGGGTTATAGGCTATAAAAATCATACAGATTGGGGATGAAAGGGGGTGAAAAGAGGAGTTTGAGAAGAACTTTGTATGAGAAGTCCTTCAATTCGTGACTTAAAGGCTTGAAAATTGGTAAGCATATAATTGGAAGCAAACTAAAAAGAATCCCATTAAAAAACGATACAATAAACAGATAATATGTGAAAAAATGGAGGGTAAAAAAGTGCTTAGGGGACTAGCGACTAATAACCAAAAATCCCTCAACCCATAGTAACTGTTTGAAATTAGAGATTTAATTATGTTAGTCAGTTGTTGTCAACATTGTCAAACCAGTGCCTTGAACTTCGTCTACCTATAATTGATATATCTTCGTTGTTAGAGTAGTCGAGTGTGATAACGGTGTCATCTGAGGGCCTACAAAATAGAGCAAATTCCTACTATTCCCACTAATATTATAACTGTGAAAGTTCGGATGTTTAGATGTTTGGATATTTGTTACTCAATCACGCAAAAACGGCTGACTGGATTATGATGAAACTTGGTACACAACGAGTTTATACCCTGGATTAACATATAGGATACTTTTTATCCCTTCGTCATCCCTCAAATAGGTAAATTCTGGGGTGGAAGTTGAATTTCATAGATCCAGAATCATGTAGAATATTTATAATACCCGCTGCCTTACGAAAATTCGACTAAGATCAACCAGTGTAAGTCTGAGCTCCAAATATGTACATAGTTGTCACGAATCGTAGGGTCAAGATACAGTAAGGACGTATCGTGAGGCGAGTGTAGACTGTTGTACGTAATTTACGATATTTGACGTTTGGCGTGTCAAAGACGTGCCATTACACAGATGCCATTCGTTCAAGTCGAATCGAAGTAAATGTAGATTATTTACTACTTGCAGAATTCAATAATTTGAGTCTTATAGTTGCTAAGATAAAGTACGTATTTTCATGTAAAGTTTTTAGTTTTACCATCGTAGTTATAAACTGAGTAATGTCGCTACCAATTGATTATGATGAGCTATTATTATGAAAGATTTCGGATATTTGTGACTCTTAGAGCTTAATTATCTCAAAACCAAAGCGACTCATGTGAATGTGAATGTTCACCGCATTTCAGTAATTACCTGAAGTTCTATTAATTATTTACATGCATAATAGGGATGTTGACACTAAGTAAGAAACTCAACTACTTCAAATTTTCTCGAAAAAGGATCAAATTCTCAACCAAATAGCGAAAAAAGTAACTCAAAAAAATAAATAATTACATAATTACAAGTCATCAAAGTTTTAAGTGGGGGCATGTTCTGTCCCTTTTTCGCAAAACGCACCTCTGTATGGAACGATCTTCATTTACTATGGCGCTTTAAGTCAGTGACGTCACTACAAATTAGTGCTTTCTCACTCTTATTAACAACATTCTAACGGTTGTAGCTTCGTTATTTTTTGAGATATTTTAATGGGATTTTCACCATTTGGCATAGTTTTATGTCTTCTTTCTTTTGGATATAATTTAGATACCAATAAATTTTGAGTCAACATCCCTATTGTAAGCAGTACCTAAATAACGCAAATCTATTATGATTTAGATTTGCGTAATTTAGGCACTGACGTACAGCCTTTAAAGCGCTTGCGTTTTAAATCAAAACTTACTGACCCATTGAGCCTAAATAACTTTACTGTTTATAAAATTGGAGATTAAATAGATTGGACGTAGATGATTGTTGTCAGCATTGACTGACCAGCGCTTTGATATATGCCTACATAAAAATTATAGAAATTCCACTCCACTCTATTCTTTTTATTTAAACAAAAATGGATGGTTGAGAAATGTAAAACAGTTTTATTTTTCTTGAACCAGACTGGCTTTACAGGCCGGGCCCAATAAAGCGATAGTGAGTGCGCGTTTGTTTGGAGAGTGGCCTAGGGAATATCCAGGAGAAACCTCCAACGAGACCACACGGGGGGTTTAAACATTGCAACTGGAATACTCTAAGAGTATGCGCTCCAGTGAGATTGGTTGAGCGGCCTCAACCAAATCTGAGTTGTGGGTGGAATCTAACTACTGGGAGTTTTGTCGCTGTTTCACTAAACCAATCCTTGCTAAGAAAGGACCAACTAAGAACTCAGCCAGGCCCGACCTGGGTCGGACTGACTCTACCCGGTATGCAGCGGTATCGGGATGAATAGGGACTATATGTGTCTGCGATATCGCGATCGTGCGGTGGACATCCCCGCCGGCAGGGTAATTTTGTGTCTATCCTAAGAACCCATAGAAACCGTTACAAATCTTTTTGGTTACTATAGGTCAGCTATCCAAAATACTTATTCAATGTAGGTAATATGAAAACATGGATTATCTGACTGATTAGTTTATACATAATTGTAAAACGATAATATGCGCGTAGGTAGTTACAAATATTACTACTGTTTTAAATTACAAGTTGAAGTTAAGGAAGCGCGAGTCTTTTTGGTAGATGTCACTCTGAGTACGCATCCCCAAGGCTTTGAAGAAGAGAAGAAAGAACTGGTTGAAGGATCCGGTAACCGAGTGTGATTACTGATTTTTCATGCAAACAGCTTAGTTAAAGTGATTGGCTGCGTATGTCAGGATGTCACCGGTTCGATTGTACGTTTTGGGAAGTGTTTCTTCACTAGAAAAATACCTATGATTAAGGTCTTAGTCAACTACAAGTACATATGAAAAAAATTCTTAGTAAACTAGAACGATTAAATAAAGTTTCATACAGAGGGATAATGCGTAGAGACATGTGCCCAAGGTAACCGGTGTTCACTCCAAGTAGAGCGTGTCATGTTGTTGTAGGTCATTACAGATCTTGGGTTATAATGTATGACTCCTAACACGTTGCAATTCGAGAAACAGAAGTTTTTGTTCCATGCAATCATAATATGTTTTCCCCTGTAGTCGCTATATCGAGCATGTCAGTACTAAGACTCGGAAAGTAAGGAATTGGGAAACTTCATAGAACAAGCGAACGAATGTGCATACGTACGCAACATCGAACCATGACACCACTATACTACATGGATTTGATGACGTAGTTTCTTAGCACACATTGTGTTTCGTTACGTAGTATAAGAAATCATAAAAATTATTTGTACGTATATATACTATATGGGATCGAGTCGACGGCGTTCTCGGGGCTGGAATGAAATGTGTATTTAACGTCTGAATTTCCTGGCCAGTACCCTTGACCAGTACCTATTGAAAAATCATATTACCCATTTTATTTCATTATCCGCCTATTACATCCTACTTCAAGACACATGCCTCCTTTCATGAACAAGGGGGCCCATTTCACTTGCTAATATATTTATAGGAATAAGAAACTTTGTAAGGTTGTAACTTTGAGACGTAAAAACGTTTCAGTACATTTTGAGTGAGTCAGTCAAAGTTAAGTAGTTTATAACCTAACCTGCAGAATATATTCACCAAGGGGAAGGAATAGTCAGTAGACGTTCACGCGAACGAAGTCGCGGGCAAAAGCTAGTATAATAATAAGCTAAAAAATCTATATTCGTGCATCTAAGCTAATGAAAATTAAACCGTTTTTCTTTGCTCTTGCGTGTATTATGTTACCATTGCTATGTTACCGTTGCTTTGGTACAAAAATCTGTGTCAGAGAGCGCGGACTTCTTGCTCCTGAAAGAAAGCTGCATTGGTGATTACCGTCGAGTTTACCTGAAGAGCCAGAACTACTCTGAGTACGCCTGTGCGTAAATGCGGCCTAAGAACGGAGTGAAAAAGCATCTTGGAACTAGTGTTAGCCCATTTGATCCGGGGATGGTTGCAATACTGGAGGCGTAAATTATTCATTATGTTATGGGGTCCAGAAATGGGACAGTCCGGTGCTATGTACGTAATTTCTGGCTAAAGAGGTTCCGATGCTCATAAGCCCTATATGTTGTAGGCGTGTTGCCCTTGACATCTTTTTTAAGTCTCGCATTCTTTCACTATCTAAATGGTCATGGAAGTCGAATAAACATTGGTCATTTAAGTTTTAATATATAAACGAGATATAGATGTTTAGTATAATAAATAATAATAATAAAAAAATAATAATAATATAATTTTGTAATATTTGTGTGATGAGCATGAATATTTGTTCCTGAGTCTTGGATGTTTTCTATGTATTTAAGTATTTATATCTATTAAATATATCGTCGTCTAGTACCCATAACACAAGCCTTCTTGAGCTTAATGTGGGGCTAGTTCGATTTGTATAAGATTGTCCTCTAATATTTATTTATTTATTTATTTATTTAGTTCATACACATCTACATACACTAAAACAAAACCCTCCTTAATTGCAACAGTCGGGTAAAAATCAATAAAGGGTAGTCAACGCTTGTACTTGCGTGCAGTCGCAAGCGGCTATGGTGCGGCTACGGTGTCTGGTTAACGTCAAGTGGGCCGTAAGTTTATTTGCCACCGTTGCCTGGTCAAAATGCTGGACGACCAGTGTGTGAGAAATGCGTATTTCGCCTACTTTCAATCTATTATTACCTATGGCATCGATATATGGGGACAGGCCGCAGCCTCATTCCTTTCATCAACAAGAGGAGGGATGTGCCCAGCAGTGGGACATATATTGGCTGATGATGATGATGACGATGATGGTGGTGATGATGATGATGATGATGATATACTTGTTGACTTGCAATAGCGTGATCGTGGACATACGTCATGGTTTCATGAATAAATCAACGGGTAAACGGCCAATCAAAATGCTTCCAAAGTCCCAATGCAGCCGTTGTCATTGTGATATCAATGCAATCATTGTCAATCCACTCGTATTACTTGCTATTTGCTTGATATACGTACCACAAACATTATGACGTGTATCGTAGTATTGTGATAATGCCTCAACCAAATTAGCATTCAATAATATTGGTAATTCAAACTTCTTGATAATGCCAGTCGCGCCCTCTAAAATCTTGTGTATTTTCACCATCGCCACTGATTCAGCGATCCGGTTTAAACTGAAAGAACTGGTGTTAAACTAATAAATCTTTATCCCAATGTTTATTACGTATGTAAAGCGATCCTAACCGCGACGCTGGTGGACCTGTGTTCGAATCCCGGTCAGGGCATTTTAGTTCCTGAGTCTTGGATAGTTTCTATGTATGTTAAGGTTTTATCAATCTATGTAGGCAAGCATGTATAACGTCGCCTAGCGCCCATAGTCGTAGTAAAAGCTTTGATTACATGCGGACTAGGTCGATTTTTTAAGATAGTCCACATTGTTACATTTATGCATACAAATGTTTAATGTAAAATGAATACCAATATTGCGATATTTTTGTAATGCATGTTGGCAAAAAGTTACAAATATACTGAGGAGCATATCAAATTAATACTGATGATAATGTGTAATGCCGCTTTCAATAATGATCCAGTACTGTTTTCTGTTGATAAAAATTAACAAAACGGTATCATAAAATGCATAAACAATAAAAGCAGTGTAAATATCCCTTTCAATACTGCATAAAAACTTTTGATAACATACCAGTATCATAAAAAAAACACTGTGTTAAGGCCCTAAAAATATATGTAAGTAAGGCAAAATATATGGAAACATGGCAATCCCAAGTTAAGCACTCTAGAATGATAATATCTTACTCTTAGTGTTAAAATTAAGTCGCTCTTATTGATACCGTTTTTATAACCTATTTATAAACATCCAGTTAGGTAAAATATCATTGTGTACATCTGTGACTATCAAGACAGACAAACAGACAGAAAAACGGACAGAAGAATCAAAGTGAAGAAAGTTCTTTAGGCACCTTACCTAACAGAGTAGCGCAATGACAAATACATAGACGACCGCTTTAGCCTAGTTGGTAGTGACCCTGCCTTCGAAGCTGGAGGTCCCGGATTCGAATCCCGGTCGGAGCATGTATTTGTGTGATGAACACGAATATTTGTTCCTGAGTCATGGACGTTGAATACATAGAAATGTGTTTAAGTATCTATTTATCTATATAAGTATGTATATCGTCACTTGGTACCCATAGTACAAGCTTTGCTTAGTTTGGGACTAGGTTGATTTATGTAAGATTGTCCAAAAATATTTATTATTTATTATTATTTATAGATAGAAAGATTCACAAACCGAGGAAACATGGGTCGGGAAGCAGACAGACGGAGGGAAGGATAGTTAGGCACACCTTTATATAGCCTAACGTATTTCGACTTATACAGGCATAAAGACATGGACAAACTGATGATCGTCAGTCTGGTAACAGTACCTCTGCTCAACGAAAACTTTAGCCATAATAACCACCTACAACTGTAGACATGTGATGTGGAATTCAGGAATATACATAACTTCTTAATGTGAACACAGTGCGTCCAAAAAACAATATAGGGTCGGTGGCGTGTTATCACCCCGGCATTAAAAATATTTTATGCATAAGATTTCTTAGTTCCGTATAGGAGAAAATTGTAAAACAGTAAATACCTAAACCGTGAAACAAAAAGTATGTAGTTATTACAACTATGTAACTCCTACCTTCTCTTAGCCGAGGCTCGCAGACGCAACTAGCTAGATTGCTAAAAAATCATACCATTGTGATACCAACCGCCCACCTTGTTCAATTCAAGGATCTCCGAAATCATCATCCAACATCTTCATCGGCGAAATTAGCATCAATATCAGAGATAGACGTTGTCAACTGTCTCACGGCCTGTGTTCAGAAAGTGGAATAAATGGATGAAATTAATTAGTTACAAACGAAGCATACATAAATCTGTACACTTATAGCCTGCCCCAGAAAATTATCTCCGTGTTCATGACCGAATATCATAGTTTATTTTGCAGTATGTATCTATAGATATAAGGTCTATACATTAATCCAAGACTAAGAAGATACCTAGCTTGTTCAAATTCATCATATTGTTCAACTTTTCAACGCCAACGATATATATATCCGTCACGGCGTGCAGTGCGATATCAACCTATATTCGCACATTATAGGGTTCAACTTCGCGTTTGACATTTCCATGTAATGGCGTGTAAGTGACAGCTTCTGTATTTGACAGGACGTTGAAATGGTGAAGCTGCAGAACGTACCAAAGAAATAGACAAAGCTACCTATTCATTCATACACACATACCCACATTTAAGATACATACATACACTCGAAAAACGTGACAGGCCTAATACTGCCGCAGTCGGGTAAAAAGTACAGACACAGATCAGAAGTTATGATTTCACCTGTTTCTTATCTTAAAACAAGAAAATGTAGTAGGCAACTCAATTCCGAATTATCTCATTTTTTATTTTACCTACACAAGATATATATATAATTTCATTATGCAGGTTAGAACTTTATGGGTAACATTAGCAAGAAATAGTACCTTAATCCTTAGTAAACTGCGGTATCTATTTGTCAGTTGGCCATAATAATATTGTAGATCTTAAGGCTCCGAGATTCCTGTATCTAACTCAAAGTTTATTTTCTGTCAAGGGTTATATTTCTGGCATAGAGATAGGGTACAGCGGACTATCAGCTTATTCATATTTCTTACCATCTTACTCAACTGGGGATTACCTCCTTATTACAGAAGAGCGCAGCCATAATAACACAGTTCCTTTCTAGGTATGAGGTGTCGTGTTCCTGGTGTGAGTAAAGTTAGGCTTGTTCCTCTTCGGCTGAACCTCCGTGGTATCCAGATAAGCGGCAAGCCGAAATGAAAACCTTCCATGTAAGAAGGTACTATTAATTATTATGTGGTAAAGCCGCCTGATACCCGAGGATGTGATGTGTTAATATCGACACATATACACAGGAATTCTAATTCTTCTAGACTTGCTATTATCCACAGGCTACGATGTCTACCTAACCATCAGGCAAGCCGTAAGCTTGTTTGCCACTGTCGTTGCATATCAGAAATGCAAGCAAAATAAGACAGACATACCATACATACATATCTCATTTTGAAGACGCCCGTCTCATAGACCTTGATGTACGACGTCAAGTAGGAAATATTGATCCCAAGTACAACTAGGTACATCACAGCATCGACCAGATTTACAGGCTGCGGCTTCGCAAACTATATCAGGGCTCACGCCCGCAAATAACTAGATTAATAAAAATGTATTATAGATCAATGCAGATTACTTACGAATGTACTGAGAATACGTGGACTTTGTATTTTATCCGTTTATTTTTATCTTATTCACAATTTTCAATCCCTGTAAAAATGCTAATATTTTTTATGATATGACATGTAGATAATTGATTGACACGACCTGTCAGATATTTCTTTAAAAAGTAATCCAACCTCTTAATGCTAGAGATACACCACCGGATTATCTGTTTGTTGTCAACAATATAAATCTAGAAGAAGTATACAACTACAGACATCTGGTGTCAAGTAGAATAAGTTATAACACTCAATTAACGTAGAGTTAACTGAGAGTTAAATCTTAAAACTCAATATAATCCGATCCCTGCACGCGTTACCTCGAAGTTGTATACATCAAAAAATAGCTTGCATTAGAGCCTTTAACGTGATATAAGTCACCAGTGTATACACGTAGGCATCTTTGAGTAGTAGCTGATTTTTCGTTCACACATATCTTTCGTTTCTTAATTCTAGTCCATTAAATATTTCAGCGCTGATATCGGTAGCCTTATGTGGCCCAATTATCATTATCTTTCGTATGTGATACCTTATATTTAATTATATCATTTGCATTTTGTATAATAAACGTTTTTATGCGATACATACTTTTGTCAATTACTCGGCCCCTGCACGCTGTCCAACATTGGTGCCATACAATGAAATACTGCCACGATTAAGACCTTTCAAACGAGGTATGTCTCAACTGTATACACCGATGGGACATTTTGCCCATTCTCCTTTATATTGTAATTTACATCTATGAAATAAATGAATCGGAATCTGAATCTGATTGTGTCTCAAGGGAGCAAAATGATATATTTACGACGAGAGCGGTATATTGAATTCTGAGTGAAGCGAAAGATTCTGTAATAGTCTTGAGTGTAGCGAGGGATTCAAGTGTTTACGCCCAAGACGGAAATAATTTTGCTACCATGTGATACATACTGTTTTTCACACCGTCTATGAGGCCCGCTGCTAAACACATGAAATATCTTACAAATGATTTTACTCCAGAGTGTCACACACTGTTTTTCACACCTTCTATGAGGAAAAGAGTCATTGTTGCCCTCAAATGAGGGAAGAAAAGTACACCTTTGATCCCTCATTCGAAGGCAACAATAACTCTTTTCTGAATAGCAGGTGTGAAAAGAGTTTTTGTATTGTATTATATCAAATGTTTATTGTACAGCCAAAAGCAGAAATAATTGGTACACTTGCAAAATCAATACAAAGTGTACCCATTATTTTTGCTCTTTAGTGTATGTCATATTTCTACATTGTGGAATAACAAAATATTGGGGTGTCTCATAAATAATGTCGGGTTCAACAACTTTTATGGGTCGTATCTAATGATTTTAAGTGGCGATGTATAGTGTCTTTAGAAGGTCCAAGTGAGACCGATAATCGACGAGTGCTGGTACTGGGTTGGTTTTCAACGGCTTCCTTTGTAGCCTCAATATCGATCGAGAGGGCAGTCGATCTTCAAGGGTCAAATCTCCATGATTAAAACGGTTAAACCAACGCTGTGCCATCCGTTCATTTAACACGTCTCTTCTTCTTATTTTTTTATTTCCATTAATGTCTCAACAATACACGAATTTAGTATTTGTCGCCCTCCATACTTTTTATTATAAAAACGTGTTAAGCCGTCAATTAAAAAAGGCAGTATGACTAAAATAAAGTACAACATTGCATTCTTCATAGAACTAGAGAATTGTCTTTACGACATGCATAAAGAGTGGTGTAGTAAATTTTCAGTTTTTTTTTATACAACACCGGTGGCAAACAAGCATACGGTCCACCTGATGATAAGCGGCCACCGCAGCCTATAGGCGCCCGCAACTCAAAAGGAGTCACGTGCGCGTTGCCGACCCTTTATAAGATTTAGTTATGAAACCCGACATTATTTATGAGACATATTCAGTAAGAAAGTGCCTGAGCACAGAAACCTAGATTTGGTGTTGAATAGACAAGAGTTGTTTTCCACCGACGTGGTATAAAAAAAGTTGGACCTTCCAATTCAGAGGGAAGAATAGACCTTTGAAATTAGACCGGTTTGGGGGCGTCCATAAATTACGTGAGATGTTTAAGGGGGGAGGGGGTCGAGTCAAATCTCATCTAATCTTACGTTGGAGAGAGGGGGGTTCTCGGCAAATATCACGCAATTTTTTTTCCAGAATCCAGATTGTACACGCTTATAAGATTTAATCTTAAGCGTAATCGTAATACGATTAAGATTATTCACTAATTCGTTCGAAAGAGAATAATTTCATTGATACTTCGACGTTAAATCTCAGCAATATTGATTACTAGTCTTAACTAGTCGTAAATAAAAGCACGAAGCAATTTTTCTTTTTACAATAACAATCCAACGCGTTTACGTAAGAAACCCACATTTTAAAAAATCTCACGTGAGATTGGGGGATGGGGGAGGGGTTGAATAAAATCTCACGACATCTCACCAGGGGGGGGAGGGAGGGACAGAAAATTTAAAAAAATACCTCACGTAATTTATGGACGCCCCCTTTGCTCACGATATTCTCTTTTACGGAAAACTCAATCGCATTGTCCGTATGGTGCCCCTGTTCCATTGTTAGTACATATCGCTGTGCGTTGTGATCACTAATGGCAGTATCCACTGGTGATGCACTGAGTTGGTCGCGTGCTATCATCGTCAAACCGCAGTCAATGGATGACGCAGAATCGGCATTTACGCGTGGGAAATTTCACTGTGTTTTCACAGCCATAGCAATTTAGTACGTCATCGACCGAATAAAAATATACTGTAAATATCAAGTCATATTTCATTCTCAAGTTTTTTTACATAAAGTCCATTGGTATTAAAGTAATCCAGGCACGTGTCCAGAGGGGGGGATAGTTGGGATTTCTCCCCCCCCCCCCCCCCGAAAACGTTTTTAGCCGTCTGTTTATTTATTCGTTTGCGTGTTCTTTCAATAACATTCATCATTTTCACATGGTTGTTTCAATGTTTGTCCCCCCCCCCCTCCCGAACCGAAAAGTCTGGATATCCGTCCAAAACGCGGCATTATTTTGAAGATCTCTAATCCAATAAAAATTTTATGAATACTAGCTTCTGCCCTCGACTTCGTCCACCTAAACTTTCACTCCCTATTCCATCTCTTCTAGTGATGGTTTTCGGAATTAAACATATCCGGTATTTTAATCCAAGCTATAAACACATTGTATACTAAGTTGCATCGTAATCCGTTCAGCCGTTATTGCGTGTTTTTTTGTGGACAATCTACACAAATCGACCTAGTCCCAAAGTAAGTAAAGCTTGTACTATGGGTACCAAGTGACGATATAAATACTTATATAGATAAATAGATACTTAAATACATGGAAAACATCCAAGACTCAGGAACAAAATAATTTCGTGTTCATCACACAAATACATGCCTGGGATTCGAACCCGGGACCTCCAGCTTCGAAGGCAGGGTCACTACCAACTAGGCTAAAGCGGTCGTCAATTGAGTAACATACATCGCAAACATCCAAACATTGGCCAGCGTGCACTCATTGGCACTTGCGACTCTGGTGTTGCAGGTGTCTTTGGGCGACTATAATCGCTTACCATCAGGCGATCCATCTGCTCGTGTGCCCCCAGCCCAGTAGCCCATAAAAAAAGTATAAAGGAACCTTGGATTTCAAGGCTTGAATGCATATCTAGCAGACACTTATTCTTCCTACAGTGTCACATCATTATTACTGGATGCTCGGCTAGTGCCTAAAAGAGGCTGCAACCAACGATGGAGCAGATATAAGATAAAAGGTTAGACTACAAATAAAATGAACGATGCTATCGCTGTTGGTTGTGAAAAGCTTGGTACCAGAATTGCATCCTGAAGGATGACCGGGGTCCGCTTCCTAATCCCAAGAGTTGGCGTAGGCACTAGTTTTTACGGAAGCGACTGCCATCTGACCTTCCAACCCGAGGGAAAACCAGAGCTTATTGGAATTAGGCTTGTCAAGTGAGTGGGCAACTTGACTGTTAGAAGTTCTCAAGCCGCTCGAAGGCCTCTAACTTGGCTTAACGACTGCTATCATAGACAGCAGCCGGGATCAACGGCTTAAAGTACCTTCCAAAGCACGGGAGCGCTCATTTAATAACCACTCAAAGCGGTCACCCATTAAATAACTGACCTCGGCCGACCTTGCTTAACCTCGCATACCGCATGCGGGCGCCGCTGGGCTACGAGCGCTCCTTAAAGGAAATATATCCGGTACTAAATGTCTAAAGCCAACTTCCACGGTTATAATTTCCAAGCGACTCGAAATCAAAGTTACTCGCTTTAATTAATTTCGCGACAGAGCCGAGATGTTTTGATGTGGCAGACACACGACCCCATGACGAGTTACACAGTGTGAGTATTATAACAGTGGGTAATTTATAATTTATTAATATTGGCATGAAAAGCAAAGAGCAATGGAAAGAGCTATGCTCGGGGTTTCTCTGCGTGATAGAATTAGGAATGAAGCTATCCGTAGCAGAACTGGGGTCACCGACATAGCCTTCAAAATTGCGAGACTTAAGTGGCAGTGGGCAGGGCACATTGCTCGCAGGACTGACGGTCGATGGGGCCAGAAACTGCTTGAGTGGCGTCCACGCACCGGAAGACGAGCTGTCGATAGGCCTCCGACAAGGTGGAGTGATGACCTGGTGAAGGTCGCGGGAATCCGGTGGAAACGAACGGCACAGGACCGGTCTAAATGGCGAGCCTTGGAGGAGGCCTATGTTCAGCAGTGGACGTCTTTTGGCTGAAATGATGATGATGATGATGAATATTGGCATGTATGTTAGCCCTTAACGTACCAGTAAATACGGGCATAGTACAAAATTTATTGAAACAAATGTGATCCACATCGAAAGGGACCTTATGGCAGCCGGCACTTACGCCTTTATTGCCGCTATTCCAATACAATAGTGAATAGGTGTAACGTAAGCGCCTGTCGCCATAAGGTCCCTTTCGATGTGGATTATCACAAATAATTACAAATGAATTAAAAACTAAAACCAGTTTGCCCAGCCCAAGTCACAAAAAAGACCCCGTCCAACTGTTCTGTCTGTGGCATGGTGCCCATAACGCTGGTGGTGTTACCTCTCTGTATTGCCAAAGAAATACGTTGGGAGTGGTAAGCGCCAGCCCTATGGTCCCCTAAAGCGTCAACGAGACGTTTAGACACTGCCTTCATGAATGATTTTATTTAAAAAATAAATAGTCATTTATATTTTTTATTTTATACAAACGCCTTAAGGGAGGCGTAAAGTTTACGTTAGCAGCGGTACTGCTTAATACGAAGGAACGATTGATGAATTTGGGACTGGGTGGCGATTGCACGTATAGCTCAGTTGGCTAGAGCAACTGGCCGCGAGAGCCGGGAGGTCGCAGGTTCGAATCCTGCTCGGTGCCTAAATTTTTAAATTTTTCCTTTATTCTAAATTTAAGTCATTTATACCACCAAACATAACGATGACTTATTGAGACAAAAGGGATATTGACACCAAATAAGAATATCAATAAGTTCAAATTTTCTTGAAAATGGATCAAATTCTTAATCAAATAGCAAAAAAAATTAATAACTACATAATTATAAGTCTTCAAAATGTTAAGAGTATACATATTCTGTTACTTTTTCGCAAAATGCACCTTTTTATTGGAATGGTCGTCATTTACTATGGGACTCGAGGTCAGTGAAATCACTGATCTGTCGAGTTTTCTCTCTCTAACTCATTATCAAAACCCTAATCCAAATTATTTATCGCCAAATTTATTAGAAGTATGAGCAGCGCGGGCACAGTGGGATTAATGTGAATATCCTGTAAACGGATAATATATTATTTAATGAACATTGTATGACATAAGTGTTTAACTAAAACCATTGACAGACTTCACTCACTAGATACCAAAGACAATACCAATTTGAATTGTAACTTTATCAAGATGGCCAGCGTTATACTCCGACAAAATCATGTTGTTTTCATGGTTTTATAGTGAAGGTATTATATGCAATGAATGTGAGCTGTTTCTAAGCTAACATGTAAAAGGAATTTCTTGTTATACCTAGAGTGCAAATTACTACTGCACTCTATGTTAAGAAAAAAAAATGTTCAAGGCCTAGATGGCTGTGCTAAAGTTTAAAAACAGCGCATTAGCGCACTAAACTGTTTGTGTTTCTTGTTGCTCTTGCTCAGTTGGCTAGAGCGACTGGCCGCGAGTGCCGACAGGTCGCATGTTCGAATCCTGCTCGTTGCCTAAATTTTTCAATTTTTCCTCTATTCTAAATTTGGCTATATGAAACGTATCGTATGATGAGAATTTCCTTCGAAAAATAACCAAAAATTTCCCACCTACTCATGCACCGTATTACAATGTTGCCACATGATACTTTTTCCCGTCTCGTAACATAATACGGGACCCAATATCCTACTGTGACAGCGTGTTGTGACACTTCTGACAAGCGAGATTCTGATAAGGGCGGATGAGCTCTTGAGTTAATTTTAGAAGCATTAAGGGTTTTCCCTTTGTGAGATCCGGTTAATAAAGCGAGTGTGACGTCATCGTCAAGTTGGCGAGGACACTGTAATAGCGGAGTTATTCATAGATGTATTTTGAATATTAGATACGATACCTCAAGTCAATAGGGTCAGCGACGCGTTTTTGTTTTCTGCACTGGATACTCGTGATCCGCAGGCGAATCACGTAACTTTATGTACTAACGGTAGATAGATTTTACTGTCAATTTTGAAGTATAAAGAAAGAAGCTGATAGTTGAAATTTGACATTAAAATCTATCTAACGGTAGTACAAAAGTTACATGATTACCCCGCGGGTGCTGTTTGTGGAGTCCGGTCTGTTCATGCTTGCTAGCACATAGTGACTACGTTAATACCTGTGTCTTTTTATAGGGGATTGGCGAGAGACATCATCCTGTTGTGGATTCGTTTTTATTATCAGTGACTTAGAGACCATATACATCTCTAACAATATTAAATTAATTTTAATTTTGACGTTCAGAGACCATGTACATCTCTGGGATATTATATTAATTTCATTATACTCCTTGTTTAATCTTGAGACCTTATACATCTCTAACTTTACTGATGTTGTAATATTTGTAATAGATAACTTTGCAAGTTTATCTTCACTGTATAACATTAATTTTGTTATAATTGTAAACTCGAAATTATTATTCCTTCTTGAACTGTAAATTAATATTTTGACATGAAAAATGTATTAGTTATTATAGTCAGACTTTCTTAAATTGTAAATTAATATATTTTGACATGTAAAAGTGCCCTTGTGACCTATTTGCAGAATAAATGTTTGATTTTGATTTTGTATTTGGAGTTTGTTTGCCATCGTGTTGGTTTAAAAAATTAAAATATATACCTAAATACGGTACTAGTGACATTAAAATGAGATCTCTACTGGCTTTCATATTGATTTTTTATACAACGCCGGTGGCAAACAAGCGTACGGTCCACCTGATGATAAGCGGTCACCGCAGCCTATAGACGCCCGCAACTCCAAAGGAGTCACGTGCGCGTTGCCGACCCTTTATATGATTTGAGGATGCACTGTGTTGTCAGCAGAAGGAACATTTAGGTCCCTCGCTCTCAACACAGTGCATCCTCGGGAGCTCTGGCAACCTTGCTCACCTCCAGGAACACAACACTACATACTTGTATAGTAAATAATGCCACAATAATTTTACTGTGACAAGGTGCCAAATGGCCCAGGAATCAAATTGATTGACTACACCTAATTAAAAATTGCAAATGTTATCAGTGATATCGTGGTTGCGAAATTAACTGTGCGCGAAATCCTGTATTAAGCAAAAAATTCATAAACTGTAGTAGAATTTAAGCGCCAATTGTTTTTGAGTGATGTTTGAGAGATGTGTTTTCACATATTCTTAATGAAAAATCAAAAAATACATTCTGAATCTATGACACCAGGGCTCAATAGTCCTGGTACTAGATAGTAAAGAGAGAAAATTTTAAGAGACATGGTTAGTTCACACAGGAAGCCTAAATATATGAGCGTTCTTCTCAGTTAAAGAAGTAGTAGAATTTATTTCGCAAACCATTACAGTGGTAAACTTAGACTAAACTTACAGACTAAAGATACAATGATAGCAAAAATGGCATCTACTCAGCATGTGTCGCGCCGCATTTTAGCACCACGACGCTGATCTTCCGTGGACCCAGAGTGAAAATGTGTGCAAGACAAAGAGCAGTGTTTTTTTCTTATATTATATGTTATATTATAAATAATGAACACTATATTTTAATAGGACCCTTTAATTACTCAAACCAAATAAAACATCAAAGACTTCAATTTCCTCAACGTGTCAGAAGGTTGAGAAACATCTTAAAGCATGAATTGTATCAAACTTTGACAAAGGGCCTCCCTGATTGTCCGGTATTGGCACGGGAGACACAAAGGGGGTTATTGTACCGGTTCGGAAGGGGGACAACAAGAAGGGTATTGGAACAGATCACATTCTGAATACTATTAAACAGACAATGGTATTGTTTTGGGGAATTTGCAATGTGCTTGATTATGAGTAAGAAGATAGGTCTATCTTCAATTGTCCATGAGAATGCTATTACGGTCATAATTGTGTATGACAGGTTAACACTTAATGAAATGA
The DNA here is from genome assembly GCA_963556455.1 of Epiblema foenella. Lineage (NCBI taxonomy): Eukaryota > Metazoa > Arthropoda > Insecta > Lepidoptera > Tortricidae > Epiblema > Epiblema foenella. Next base: position 25,262,466 of record OY747101.1, on the reverse strand, counting down.
AATGAAATCATTTATTTTTCAATTTAGGCATGTTACATGCACTTATGAATGTCAAAAAACTACCACCGGTTCATAAAATAAACCTCTGCCTCGAGAAGAACCGGCGTAAGAAACTCGGCGAGGTGTCATTTTTTCAAAACAATATACAGTGTATATCAAATAACAGTAAAAATAGTACAAAATTCAAATGCTACAATATAAACATACATACATATTTTTTAATATTAAGGTCAAAATATTTCTGTGTTAGATTACTTGTGCGGGACGCTATCACTGCCAAACATCCCTATCCATGATGTAATCGTTTATCTTATAATACGCTTTTGAAATAAGTATCTGTTTCACGACAGATTTAAATTTAATGTTCTTAGTATTGCTTATGTGGTGTATGTAGTATTGGAACTTCGGTAATAGACTCCTGATAAAAAATATTATTTTTTCGAAGGACTCTATTACCGAGGTTCCAATATTCTCTTCCCAACATTTCTCTTGTCTCCAACTCGATACACCACATAAGCAATACTAAGACTCGACGACCGCTGTAGCCCAGTTGGTAGTGACCCTGCCTTCGAAGCTGGAGGTCCCGGGTTCGAATCCCGGTTAGGGCAATTATTTGTGTGACGAACACGAATATATGTTCCCGAGTCTTGGATGTTTTCTATGTATTTAAGTATCTATTATCTATATAGTAATGTATATCGTCATTTAGTACCCATAGTACAAGCTTCGTTTGGGACTAAGTTGATTTGTGTAAGATTGTCCACAAATATTTATTTATTTATTAAGAATATTAGAAGTTCCAATACTTACTAATAGTTATTAATAATTTCATCATTTTTCTAAATACATCTCCTAAATGGGTTAAAAGGAAATATAGAGTCTGTATAGAAATTTTGGTAATAGACTCACTACACTAGAAAGCAAAGACTATTGTTGAAGTATATTCAATGATACAAATACTATAGTAATTTGGCCCATTGTCAACTTTTTTCCCAAGTTAAGGGGCTCCTAGTTCCCAATGACATTCGATTGACTCTCCATTTTCTCGTATTTTTTATGGTTTATCATATTAAAAACAACGGGCTTTACCTAAACTGTATACCATGTTTACTTTGAAACTCACTGCCTTCAAGATATATGGCATGAAATTTTGGCAATTTTAGACCAAAAAATCAGTTTATTGGAAGTAACTTTTGTGAAGATGAGCTAAAAATAAAAATCTCTCGTGTGGTTAGAGATGTCAATAAGGAACAGTTACATGTATATTTCATATATATAAGTGCATAAACAACATACTAATACCGAAAATAGCGGTTATGTGGACCATGTTTCAATAAATCAATAAAAGTAAGTGGACAGGTTTTTCAAAATTTGGCTCTTGCAAATGTAGATAAATGGATTGAACAAGCGGTAACCGTTTGTGCCATTAATATATATAGTTTTGACGGGGCAGTATCAACTCAAAACTCGTAAAAAATCAATGAACAGCGCGTGAAGGCCCTTAAGGCATTCAGTGCTGTCAACCTATGACAAACAACCAATAAACGCGTAAACATCCAATTTTGGTAGGCTGTAAGCAAAACATTATTCTCCTACCAGCCTACAAAAATATTTAAATTCTGGTTTAGTACAAGCACTTCTTGATAAAAAGAAAAAAAAATGATTTTCGAACATAATATAGACATATACGATGTATCACACACGATATACGATATACACACCATATCACAAACATGATGATTTCAAATTCCCAATTGCAGAAAAAGTAAGATCTCACGGTTCGACAATAATTGCCATACGATAAATAAATAATTGCAGAAAAAGTCCAGTAAGTCTTAGATCAGTTCACATAAAGGGTCATTGTCATTTGTAAAAAGTTGTCCACCCGGTGGTCAATAGTTAACGGCTTATGTACATGTAAGTTATGTTTTTAGTACATGGATTTATAGTTACGGAAACACCGTTTGCGCGGGTTACTGGACCAACCCAAAATTAAGCTTTTGGCTATTTTGATATGTCCACAGAAAAGACGCGAACCTAAATCTGACAATGACTTATTTAGTTCCAATAGAACTGAACAAAGTGATGCAATTTGCAGTCGTATAATAAAGTCAACTGACAACAACGAAACACAAGCAATTAATCATACGATAAAAATAGGTGAGGATGAATACATGAATGCTTTCAACCGGATATTTTGGACTGTTGTACGGGCGGACTTTTAAATAATCCAATTATCGTACAGCTCATCAACGCCAACCATTTTGCATTTAAATTTTGCTGAAAAACTATCAAGTTATGCAATTAAATGTGTTTTTATTTAAACTCATCGCTGTTGAAACTTTAAGCTTTCTAGATAAAATATTTGCTTGGAAAGTATTGAATAATTTTAAATTATTCACCTCATAGTATTATGAGCTTTATAATTATTTAACAGCGTTATATTGAATAATGGAATTTTGTGTCGGTAGATTATTTGTTTACATATTAAGGACGGGTTTTATAAAGATCAGTTAGACCAAATGTCAGGTCATATTTTGGTAACTCGGTACTTTTTTTGATCCTGACTGGCTTTATAGGCCAGGCCCAATAAAGCGATAGGAGTGCGCGGTTGCAGAGTGGCCTGGGGACAATCCAGGGGAAACCTCCGACATGACCACATGGGTGGTTTAAAGGTAACTTCGGTACATTTTTTTACATAACTTGATCTTCTCGATCTTCTTGATCGCATCTTTATGAGACCGAGCCTTACACTAACAAACAGGCTACGTAACAATCTAAGTACTACGCACAAAACTCGTTAATAATTATGACAATATTGATTTCTCTTCAATATTTACTTCGTGATCGCAATTTAACATTCGGAACCAAAACATGCACAAACATGCTCTACACACACACACACACACATACACACACTAGCATTTTCATTTGCCGTGTTAAGTAATATGTTAGAGTCATATTAGGATAGGCATAGTTAAGAAGTTAAAGTTAAATTTTGTTAAATGTTTATATTGTCTCGCTATATATATTATCACATATGCTTTTATAATGGTTGTATAACGTATCGAACACAACTTCTGTAACCTAGCTCAAGAGTATCGTAGTCAACTTGGTAACTGTAACTCAACGGGTTCCAAGATACAGGCTCAGCCTAGTTTGGGACTCTTCGGATATACTCGTTTTATTATGTAACAGTGTCTTTGTGCATAAATAAATTATTCTATTCTATTCTATATACCCATAAGGACACGTAAACAGAATCCGTCATATTACCAATCTTCCGCATACTACACCTACTCAACGCAAATTACGTGGAGTACGAGAAAATCCCCCTTCATTACGAATTCATCGATTCATTAATCCAATGCTTCTAGGTTTGTGAGGCATCGGAAAAGTTTCGCCCCTATTACTCGACGAGTGACACGTCAAAAGGCAAAATGGAGTCCACTTTTGAATAACGAAACGTGATTGGCTGGAAAGAGTTGAGAGGCGGTAGGGTTGTCGCATTTTCGTGGCGACATTTTAAATTTCGAATTGTATGAGCTGGAAATTAATTATGGTTGTGCTTTGAAATAGTAACTCTTCTCTGAATGAGCTTCATAATTCTACAGCTGAATTCAAACATTTTACTTCCGTCATGAGTTGTTTTATAGTAAAAATAGCTTGTGGTTTCCAGTGAAGTGGGTTTATGTTTCATAGTATTTTTTACTTGAGTGTCGCTTCGTATGAATTGAGTTATTTTACGAAGCACTTTTTGCTAGATTTTTTTTTTATTAGTCTTATTATGAGAAATGCAAAATTTTTTACTACTTAGTTGTATTAACTGTCTATTATTTCGCATTTTTTTTTTCTATATTTGCCATTCGACAAAGGCCTCCTCCAGCCTTCTCCATTCCTTTCGGACCTGTGCTCCACATTTTCCCAGGGATTTGGCAGATGTCATAATACCATCGTTTTAAGTCTACCTTTTCTCTTCTTTATTTCTCTAGGGTGCCAAATAGACAGTTAGACACCCGTTTGCTCCATTTTTCGTCACTTCTTAGCATGTGTATTACTAGAAGAATAATAGGACATTAGATGTTGACGTTAAATTTTCCTCTTGACATTCAGATTTTATTCTAGAAATTGTCTAGATTATGCAATTTTTTATGTTTTTATTTTACATATTGACGATCTTTTTGTGAATTTATTATACTCTCTTTTGACATACATTATAGTAATTCATGTCTGTTTTAAAATTTCATATGCATCAATAAATTGCTCTGAATAATTAGATTCAATTTAGGTAATATATAACTGACGATTCAAAAGTGCTTGTTGCTAGGCCTATTTGAATAAAGAATATTTTGAGTTTGAGTTTGAGTTAGGTACAAATCAATCTGTAGTTACACGTCTCGACTTATTATCTACAAGCAGATGGTTTTTAATCATCCCCTTTTTCCCTCCGGAGACCCCGAACTAATGATTCTTGGAGAAAAATTCCGATACTTCGTTTTATTAAACACGATTGTTTACGTATTCTATACTGCGCTTACGGCGCCCAATTCAGACATGACGCGTACACTTAGGCATTCCTGCCGGCGGGGACCTCCACCGCGCGATCGCTACAACACTGACACATATAGTTCCTATTCGTCCCGGTACCGCCGCATACCGGGTAAAGTGAGTCCGACCTAGGTCGGGCTTAACTGAATTTCTTGCTGGACTCTTCTCAGCTAGGCTAGGTTTAGTCAACCAGCTACAAAATTACCAGTAGCTCGATTGCGCTCAATCAATTTCACTTGAGCGCAAACTCTTAAAGTATTCCAGTGTTCCAAACTACACACGTGGTCGTGTCAGAGGTTTTCCCCTGGATTTTAGCCAGGCTACTCTCCAACCGCGCATCCTATCGCTTTATTTCGCCAGGCCTATAAAGCCACAGTCAGGTTTTAAAAAAACTATACTCTCTTCTGTCATGTTCTAAACGTCGACAACACTTACGTCAAAAACAACTTGCAAGCTGACTCTATACGTATTATAGTCATTGTATAAGCAAACATAGCTCTAACATCTAACGTCTACAATCTTCCATTAATTGACATCGTCACAAAGACAAGCACCTTGAGCGCCGCGGGCGCGTTTTACAGTAATTATTCCAGATCCCAGGCCGTTGTCTCATAGGGAGCTAAATTAAACGCAAAATTTGTCAAATTGGAATTCGTTTGAGCATTGGAATAGGCAGTGAGCGGTACGAAGTGGTTACAGTTGAAAAATCTGCTGCAGGCGCGGGTTAAATGACTTCAAAGAGATGTTCTACATTGACTTTTTTGATTTGCACGGTGTATCGCCGCACGTATAAGGTTTTTAACAGTTTTTATAGGGTGTACCGCAAGGTTGAGTATTTGGTCGCGTAATTGAATTGTTGGTGCTGTTAGTTATTCTAGTGAAGTAATGGAAAATGTAATAAACATGATGGTGGATAGTATTATTATTGCGTAAGGTATCGATTTTGATGCGTAGAAACTATCGTAGCATATTATTTTGATTTTTAATGAAAGCGCGCAGATTATTAAGCTAATTTGAATATTAAATTTATTTCAGATCATCTATTCATAAATGTACCCATCATGTACATGTAATTTTTATTATAATTACAATAATATAAGGCAATTAATGTATCTGGGTCCTTATTATTATGTTTGATATGTTAGGGTCAACGGGTTGTTGTTTTGTAGAAATTCTTTGACACTGTAACATGCCAAGTCAATGAGCAGCGCTTTAAGGTTATTGGAAAACACAACATCACTTTTTGAGTGTATAATGTTTAATGGGACATAGTTGTATATGTTAGGTCCGACAACGCTCACAAAGTAACAGCAATCGATGGGTCAGCAACTTCATAGCACGATCGTGTTTAGCTCAATTATGCAGTTAGACATGACTGTGTAAGATCATCTCGCAATAAGAATCAATAAGGTGATATCGAGGTCATACATCACGCGACCGGCGGACAAAGAGGGTGATTTTTCAGCGTCCATTATCCTCGGCTCGTTAATAATCAAGGCTTTAAAACAGTAAGTCAGCTTGGGATATTTTATTAGATGCCACGGTAAATGCCGTGAGTTTCCTACGAAGATACGACGGTTTTTAATTAATAGCATAGAATGGATTGGGGATTTAAATGTGGACTGATAGTAATTAGGCACGGAACCCTTCATGGTGGGTGGTCCGATACGCACTTGGCCGGTTTTTCTAACTTTTTATCTAACGTGAAAGTAATTATTGTTAATTAATTAATAATCTCATTCAATTATTTTATTATTCAGATTGTATTCAAATTTAATTATTTGTTTCGTCTTTTTGATAGGTTTGCTAGGCTAAAATCTAGCGAAATAGCTGCCAGCCCTCTATTCACCCGACACCTAAGTAATTCATTAACAAAACGTTACCCGCATAATTTAAGAAATAGTTGATGACAAAAAAAATATCTTGCAAATGCAGAAAGGAGGAAATTACGCAATATCCATCACATTCCTACGGAAATTGCAAGTTTATATGAAGCTTCTGAAACGTTGAGTACGTTTACACTACACAATATATATTTATTAAGTTGCGGAAAGCATTTCTAATGCTATAAATGCTATAACTAAAATTTTGGTACCTCCGTATTATAAACTTTATCATCATAACAAATCTGTTTATCCGAAACCGAAAACAGTAAGTACAAACAATGGTACTCGTACTTTACAATAACAAAATGTCCGACCGAGCGCAAAATTCGTTACGGATACAAGACGCCGTGGATTGAAATGTAAAATAGGCAGAAACATTTAAATGTCTGTTAGCACGAGTTGCGAGTTAACTCTTAATCGAGTTTAGTCTCGAATGGCGAGATAAAAGATCCCCATCAGGCAGCATTGTGTCGAATTTCTGTGTTTACTTAGTATTTGATGTTTGTTTTGATATTCTCATATTTCTCCCTTGGTCTTGGCATGTGTAATTGAGGAATTCCTTAGGACACTTTCCGTATGTTATTGTCTGAATAACTGAATGCTACCATATATTGTATAGACACCTGACTTCAGTGTATTCAAACTAAATATTAGGCTGAAGGCGCGCTTTTTCAGTGAGGCATACAGAAATTACGAATCTATGTTGGAATTAGACTGGTTTCTTCACATTGTTTCACGAAACTCTAATGTTTTAAAATACAACCCAGCCGGGGTTAGAAACTTCTTGATGGAAACATACTAACCTAATTATTTATTTACAAAAAAATCTTCGAAACACAGTTCGTGTACTCAACTGAACGTAAAAACAAATGTTTGTGATGAAACTAAGAAGTTAACGTAAATGTCCCACTACATTGATTCCAGACATTCAAACAAGGGGAAAGTAATAAGCGAAAAAACTCATAACAGAATTCTTTGTTGTGTAAAAGGAAAACGCGTGGAAACTCGACACTGCCGAAGCACAACAAAACACGGCTACTTACGTCACTAGGACAGAAAATATCAAATTGCAGGAAAATTCGCGTAGCGAACAAAAGTCCAGCTTAATAAGAAAATAGAAGATCAACTTTGGGAGTCTAGTATCGGTTGAACAAAGAAGTACGATTGACTTCGAGCTACATTAGGTTCGGAAAAGGTCCAACCAAGTCTATTCCGCTGCAATGAAATGGGATATACATGTTTATGTGCTTTTCATTAGTACAATATAGAATTCAGGACAAGAAGAGATATAATATTAAATTTTTTGCAGAAACTTCAACAATGCTAGTGAAAAATATCTGTAGTGTTTTTGCACGAATATTCAATTTTAAATATAAAAGTTTCAGACATATTGAAATATAATAAACGGGTCACTCACGTCTTTAAGGTCGAGTATAGCTCACCACGTTTCGGACCAATACGTGGGCGCGCCCGTCGCGGCTAGTTCTCATGATTAAGGTCCACGTATTGGTCTGAGACATGTCTAGCTATAGTGGACCTTAAAGACGTGAGTCACCCCTTTATTACATTTCGATCCTTTTTCCAAATACTTAATTTTCCACATGCGTATAGATCCAACGGAACACATAATACGAGTATACCATCATTGATCAGTCTGTCTGTTGGTTTTAGGCAATTGTTATTTTTATTAAGACAGCTTGTAAGGTTTTTGAAGATATTTTGTAAAGAATTAATTGTTTGTTTATTTTGCACGCCTCATATATTATAACTAGCTTTTGCTCGCGACTTCGTTCGCGTGAACTTCCACTGACTATTCCTTGCCCTTGGTAGATAAATGCTGGTTAGGTTATAAACTACTTAACGTTGAGTGACTCACTCACAATTTACTCCAACGTTTTTACGTCTTAAAGTTACAACTTTACAACGTTTCTAATTTATATAAATACAATAGAAACGTTATAATATCTAACATTTATGTACACCTGGTGCAGCCTGAGTTGCGTTAGAGGACTTGTGGTTTAATATTTCACTGTTCTTTCTGAAAAAATAACCGATGTACGGTTATAATAGATAGTATATTCTGTTGTTAGTTTATAATCATTTATCGCATCCACTCAACGCCCCACAATCTAGCTACGCATAGGTTTGCCCGGTTTAGACCCCATTGTGTCGTTTCCTTTGAATGGGTCACAAACGTAGGAAACAGGTACGATTTTCGCAGTCTGATCTGCATGGTAATAGCTCCGGCTTAGAATTGAGGTGGCCCGGAAAGGATTAGAAATGTGCCCCCATAGTATTAGTAAAGAGCCATTGAGAGTGTTGGGGCTATATGGGGTAAGTAATCTACACTAGATAGGTAATCATAATCAGTGAATAATGAGATAGATATGTACATACAAAACCAATAAAGGCATCTTAACTTCTAGTGACAGTATGATTTAGCACAAATGAGTCCGAAGGCCCTTTGCAAAAAGACACTATATATATTCCACATACCATGTTTTACTTGGAGATCAATTCTTAAGGTCATGTATTATCCTACACTTTGCAGGTTCTTCCTGTACATTATGCAAGAAAATGATCATTAAGCTACCTTAATCGACAACCTATCTTTGCATCGGTAAGTCATATAGAAAAATGGGTTTTACCAGGTTTTAGAGCTCGAAAAGTAGATTCCGAATATGTACTAAACTAATTTTTGACATCAGGCCATTTAACACGTATTTGCAGCAATAGGTCGGTATGTTGTTTTGAAAGCTTCGCCTCTGTGAAATAAAGAAACTACATGAAACACATATATCGCGAGCTCGTTTAGGCCGAAAAAAAAGTCATAATATTTAGAGGTTATCGTCGCGAGAGAGAAAAGTCAAAATGGAAGTCGGAAAGCTGGTTTCAAATTAACCCCCTATTTACATATGATGCGTGGTACATAGCAAGATCTTGCGGTATATTGTAAGCAAACATCAAAGTAGATACATTATCGGAATGCCAGCATAAATCTTCATCATGCGGAGCGTACAAACATTCTGGAAGGTTCGCTGTGATACGCTCACTTTTAGATGTTTTCTCTCATTCCAACATCTGTCAGTCGTCAGTCGGAATGTTGAAATAACCGCTAGGGAATAGTGAAAAAGAAAAATATGGCATTAAGGCTACATCCGCGTTAAGCCGTGGGAGTTAATATCGATAATGCCACCTGCAGGCGAATCACGTAACTTTATGTACTAACGGTAGATAGATTTTACTGTCAATTTTGAAGTATAAATGTATGAGGTGACAATTAAAATTTGACATTAAAATCTACCTAACGGTAGTAAAAAAGTTACGTGATTACCCCGCTGTTCCTCGCAATTTATTGTTAGGTACCGCAAGTAACATGCAAATGTAAAATATCAAAATACTGCAAGCAGATTCCGCACCGAAATTGAGAAGTGTGCAAGCAGCCTAAATATTAACTTTTTAAACATGGCAGTGACTAGATAAAAATATGGACACATAACTAACTGCAGTCGCTCACCGACACAAAGTGAGTCTTGACCTCCGACACGATTAGTCGCCACTTAGCCCGATCTTGCACCACCTCCCTCCAGACGGTCTACTTCGAACTTCGTATCGTGCCGTCCCTTTCACTCACATAGTGTGTGTTATAACACGAGAGTGAAAGGGATGGCACGATACGAAGTTCGGATTTCGATAGGCCTAGTACACGATTTGGAAATCGCGCAGATCTGATTCGACGGCGTCACTCCACCGATACCTGGATATATGGAATCTTATTTGCAACTTTTTGTAAAAAAAAAATACATCTTAAATGTAGATGAATATACACTTTTTAGGTTTTAATATTGACTAGAGATGTGCCGACTATGGATTTTGCCGACTAGCCTACTAAAGGGTGCTGAAGTGGCCGACTAATCTTATTTACAACTTTTTGCAATCATCCAAAAAGACTACAATATCATTTACCTATGTGTAATTTTCGGCATGTTGTGTTGTAAAAAAATACATCTTAAATGTATCTACATCATCATCATCATCATCTGACTATACACTTTTTAGATTTTAATATTGACCAGAGATGGTCCGACTATGGATTTTGCCGATTAGCCTACTAAAGGGTGCTGAAGTGGCCGACTAATCTTATTTACAACTTTTTGCAATCATACAGTAAGACTACAATATCATTTACCTATGTGTAATTTTCGCCATGTTGTGTTGGACAAAAAAATAACATCTTAAATGTAGATGACTATACACTTTTTAGGTTTTAATATTGACTAGAGATGGGCCGACTATGGATTTTGCCGACTAGCTTACTAAAGGGTGCTGAGGTTGCCGACTAATCGCCGACTATAAATCTAGCCGTATAGTCGGCTTTGGACTAATCGGTATAATCGGTCTAATTATTTTAAAGTAAATCATTAAGGGGATGCCTCGATTCGGTCAGCAACGCCCCCCGTGAAAGAGATACGCTTATGTCTTTCGCGCACGACAAGACAGGATGCAACACCCTTCGGAAATCCCTTTTTTAGACAAATGTCATGTAAATCGTTAAATGTCTGTCTCGGTACAGTTTTATTAAATTTCCTCTTGACAGACTTTAGACGATGTAAAATACCATCATTTTAACTTAATTGTGTCGTTTAATAATGCGTTGTTTAGTAGGCTGAGTAAAAAAAGGAAAATAAAGACTCAACTTTGGATTTCTTTTCTATAGAGAGAATTTTATGTAATCATGTTTCGGTATTGTCAGAAACACAGTCATATAGTCAAGAATCATATATCTAAAAATCAATCCTTATTGGTTCCTCGTCCGGGTAGAAAAGCGTTTCAAAGAACGCGATATTTCTCGTTGCACGCCCTTAAGTGCCAAATAGTCGATCTCTTTTGCCGACTAATCGCCGACTACACTCATAAATGTGACAAAATCATAAATCTCTAATATTACCTAATGTTTATTACTTTCGTAGACTGTACACTAGTTAAAACTGAAACGAAACCATACTTTTTCCTTTTAACTGTACCTCGAGATACAGATTAAACCCAGTGTAGTGGAATGGAGCCATCGTAGGTTGAAATATAGGCGGCTATTCGCGGCGCACCAATAAAAATAAATTTATTTGTGTTCGTGAATTGATAACTGTTCGTATCGATGAAGGACCGCAGTCCGTACCATCAGTTGTAATGGTAGTTTATATTGTAGTTTTTTGGATCTTATTCAGATTCTAGTTTTGTTTACAAAAGTTTATATACAGGGTGTAAAACAAATAGTGAGCATTTATTATTCGGTATCGTGTTCTGATTAGGAAAAAGTGGAAGAATTTTTTTTCTATGGGACAAGTCGTCCGAGTCAGCCAACTGTCCATACAAAGGCCAAAAATTTATTACGTCAAAAAAATTTCTTCTACTTTTTCCTAATCAGACCACGATACCGAATATGCCCTTAAACGGATCCTCACTAGTTTTGTTTTTTTTTTCCATCCACTGGTTACATGTATGGAGTGCCCCCCTAATTTAATATTTTTTTATAATTTCACATCACTTTTATGTAGCGGTTCATAGAATACACCTTCCTACCAAATTTCATAATTGTAGTTCTTATAGTCTACGAGTAAATCGGCTGTGACATACGGACGGACGGACAGACATGACGAATCTATAAGTTTTTGCCATTTCGGCTTCGGAACCCTAAAAATGGCATTAAAATATACCTTACGTTAGTATATATAGTTACCTGATGTGACTGCAGGACTATCATCTAATAACATAACCGATTCCACTGATGACTGAACTGGTCGTTAGGGTCTATTGTATTTTGCTAATGATAGGCGCTCATGCAACAGACATTTTGGACAATGCCGCCGTAACTACAGAATTTTCGCTGTTAGCTATGTCCTATTTAGATTTCACGTCAATAATAATGGACGGTGGCAGGAGGTGCCGTGCTGTGATTGGATATTACAGCCATAGGGATAGATGTCCCGCACCTCCGATCTCCGACGGCGCAGAGTCCTCTTAAGAGTCCTTATCAGTTAAAAAACGCTCATCTATTTACGCCATTTTCTGTTTGAATTAACACGTATCTTGATATTTTCTCAATGTTACTATCTAGAACAGGACGATTGCGACCTTATGTAATAAACTTTAAACGTATTTTTTGGATTTTTCACTAAGAAATATTGTTTAAAACATCACTCCAAATCGACCATTTTCAAGCTAAAAACTTGTTTTTTCCGCTTAAATTCTACTAAACACAATAAAATCAAAAAATGGCTGTTACTATCTAAAAATTTAATAAAATCATCGTATCCTTTAATCACTTTATTAGTATTATCAATACTTTTGTCATAATTTGAAATCAAAACATTTCTAAACTTATAAGGCCGACAGGAGTAATACACATACCAAGGATTAAAGTTGACAAAGGATTCAAGTGAAAAAGGTGTAAAACAAAAAGAAAACAATCAATAATGCCACGAAATGGTCCCGACTCAGCATGGTGCCAACCTAACTGGTCGAAGCTGGTCTTCCGTCGGAGCCAATCGGTGAAATTCACGGCGGGTAACATAAACAAAAACGAACTATAGAGACATATTACAAATAACTAAAAAGAAAAATTCGCACACGAATTTTGACACGGCTATATTTAATAAAAAAAAAAATTAAAACTAAATATCTCGTATCCGTGAACGCGACTTAACAATAAACGTCATACATTATCGCCTCCAACGACAACTAGCGCCAGCGGCCACTACGTAAACTACAAACAATAGCATTTTTTGTCAAAACGCCCGGGGATCCCAGTGACCGGTAGACGACGTTTAATTGTCGCTGCAGCAATCATCTGTCAAGATGCTGTGGCCAATGTGCATTGGCATATTCTGTATTCAAAAATAACTCACAATACGCCACGACTGATGGTGATGACTGTAAATAGTAGATTGTTAACCAGGGGTTGAAAATGACCCATTTCATCCGAGATATTTTGGCGCTCGAACGAAGGTGGCTGTTATAGTTTGGACGTGTAATAAATCAATTAAAAAAAAATGAGAGCGCCTACAGTTTAAGGGTGAAATGGGTGCTTTCACCCGAGTTAAACACTTTTTATTCCGATTATGAGGAAAAAAAGAGAAATAAAAGTAATAGTAAATGATTCAGTAATAAAAAAATTAGATTCAATTTATGTAATATATAACTGACGATTCAAAAGTGCTTGTTGCTAGGCCTATTTGAATAAAGAATATTTTGAGTTTTTGAGTTTAAAAAAAATACTTTCCACCCTTGCGTCGGAAAAGCGATTTTCAACCGGCCAAGTGCGTAGGGTACCGTAACATTATCTATAAAAACAGCAAACAAATCACGTTTGTTGTATGGGAGTCCCTTTAACTATTTATTTCATTCTATTTTCTAGTATTTGCTGTTATAGCAGCAACAGAAATACATCACTTATGAAAATTTCAACTGTCTAACTATCACGGTTCATGAGATACAGAATGGTGAGCGAAGTCTTTGTAATAGGGTCCCGTTTTACCCTATGGGTACGGAACCCTAAAAACAAGGTATATAAACATCGTGTAAGGATTTAGACCAGTTTCCCCAAGGAAGACCAGCGTTAGCCAATGGCTAGGACTATGCTGATTTGGGGCCATTTCGTCGCTATTTTCTGTATTTTGGTGTTATGTTAATTTGTACTGTGTCTGTGCCACGAATAAATGTTTTTTCTTTCTTTCTTTCTTTCCTAACGATGATTTCTTTCACCGAAAAACCACTGTTAGCTCCGAGTATTTGCACAAAATCTTTCGCTCAATATCGCCTCATGGCCGCCGTCCTCGAGCAACTAGACAAAAACAATGGCGTATTGTCGCTTCCGCCGCCATTATTTATTCAATGCCCTTATCTGCGCCCTTTTTGTGAACGGAATTAATAATATTATTCGTTGCTAGCTGCCACTTTGGCAAATTAATTTTGCGGCTTCAATTTTGTTATAGAAATCCCGGGATCTAAAGTTCCAATTTTCGACTTCTCATTCCTAGCGTTTTCTCTATTGAGCTGTAAGAAACCCGCAGGCGAATCACGTAACTTTATGTACTAACGGTAGATAGATTTTACTGTCAATTTTGCCGTATAAATGTATGAGATGACAATTAAAATTTGACATTAAAATCTGCCTAACGGTAGTAAAAAAGTTACGTGATTACCCCGCTGACAACTAAAATTTGACATTAAAATTTACCTAACGGTAGTACAAAAGTTACGTGATTACCCCGCTGGTGTTTGTTTTGACACCTAATCCCAATTTTTGGCTTAGGAACTCAAAAAATCAAAATCAAAATCAAAACATTTATTCTGCAAATAGGCCTCAAGGGCACTTTTACAAATCAAAATCTATATCTAAGTACATCAAATAAAAATAATACAATAATCAAAGTATCATTAATTAAATCTAGTGTTACATGTCAAAAATAAGACTAAGAAACTAATAACAATCGAGATTTGTTAGAGATGTATAAGGTCTCTAAGCGTCAAGATAAAAGGTAATAAAGTAGGTACACTAATCATAATAAAATATTTTGAACTAGTTTAACAAAAGCAATGTCACCTGACCTTTTAACCTA
Organism: Epiblema foenella; assembly: GCA_963556455.1. Classification (NCBI taxonomy): domain Eukaryota; kingdom Metazoa; phylum Arthropoda; class Insecta; order Lepidoptera; family Tortricidae; genus Epiblema; species Epiblema foenella. The sequence goes on along the minus strand of OY747101.1, from coordinate 25,247,417 downwards.
GAGGAATTGGGGCGGATTCCGTATAATGTTTCCCTTCACCGATAAGCCGCTTGCTCGTAATAGGTATATTTCCCTGATTGCTTCCATAATTAAGTTATAAATTAAAAATCCGCCACACAAAATTTTTAATTATTCGTTCTCTTTCGATTACAATTACAACTATTGCTATTGACATCTTGAAAATTATACAGAATGTGTCAAAACTAATGAGAATCCGTTTAAGGGCATATTCGGTATCGTGTTCTGATTAGGAAAAAATAGAAGAATATTTTTTTCGACGCGATTTTTTTTCTAGTCAGCCAACTGTCATACAACGGCCAAAAATTTATTGCGTCAAAAAAATTTCTTCTACTTTTTCCTAATCAGAACACTACCGAATATGCCCTCAAACGGATCCTCACTAGTTACACCCTGTATGTATTTATTCAATAGTTTTTAAATGGGATATTACTTTAATTATAATAATTATTAAATGAATTAAAAACAATTACTCGTATAAAATAAAAAATGTAAGAAATAAGAAATATTTATTCGAGACAAAGACAACAATTAATACAGCAAAATAGAATATAAAAATAAACAAAAAAGTTGTGTTATCTCGAAACGGTACCATCTCAGCATAATGTGTAAAAAGTTATAACTGACAAAATATTGCACATAGACTGCTGAATCATAAACCTTCCTTTTACCGTAGTCAAGTGAAATCAAAATCGAGGCCGATAGACGATTTAATACCACAGTTCGGGCTAAATTCTATATTTTAAGCCTGGGTAATCCTGTGCGAGCCGACGGGATGCCATTTCACGCCGTGTTTGATAATAGCTGTAGTAGCGCTGAAACACAACGAATGGCATTACTTTTTATTTTGCTGTCAGGTGAGTACTTGGTAATCGTTGTGAACTATCCCAGAAACATACACTAGTTCAGCGATCAGCGAGCTGTAGACCGCAATAAAATAAATGAATAACGAGACAGTGAAACGCCGAGAGTACATCGATCTTTCAGATGAATATACAGTGCCTTTACCATGAGGTTGTATGACCGTACTCGCTAGCGACTGCATAAACGATTGAATCTTAGTTCTATTGTGTAACCGCCAGAGGCGCTGTACTTTTGCCCATACAATTTTTTACGCAGTCGCTAGCGAGTACGGTCATGTAAACTCATGGTAAAGGCACAGGACGTCCCACGGCTATGCCATATGGAGGGAAAGTACCTTGAATATTGTAGATAGAACATTTTACTTAAAGAAGACATTATTTGAATTTAAAAAACAATTTAAACTGCATTCACAGATATTTGAATAATTTTATGGTTGAACCGGGAATCGAACCCGTTACACGAGAAAAATAATTACCTTGTAGCATTATCATACCGGTCTAAAGGGTTCATCATGAGGATTATTTTTTGCTAAATAACAGTGTCAGAAATAAAAGGAAGACCATGCATTTTAACAGTTTTAATACAAAATTAATCAATTTATTACGTGTACAACTGGTTCGATTCAAATCAACGGATACTCAAATCAAAGGATACAGTACAGTACAAAAACACAATGAGAAGAGGCAAACAACAGGCGGTCTTAACGCTAAAGAGCGATACACATCATAGAGTAATATTTATTTATTTATTTAATCTTTATTGCACAAAAGTAAAACTTATTGTACAAAAAGAGGACTTAATGCCATAAGCATTCTCTACCAGTCAACCTTAGGGCAAAGCAGACAAATTGTGGGCGGTGCAACTCCAAATATAAAAACGAATATACTAAGTGTCAATATAGTACGTACATATTAATACCAATACATACATAAATAACGAATAACAAATATATACACATACATATATTATATACAGACGAAACTATGTACAGAAACATTAGGAATATTCGGTTCCGCTAGCAAAAAAAATACGTAGAGACTTTTTAAACACTATTTTGGTATCAGATTGCCTGATTTTAATGGGTAGACTGTTCCAGAGACGAGCGACTTGAATGGTAAACGAATAGGACATGAAACCAGTAATATTATACTAGAGAGTACACAAAAAGTAAATGCAGATATGTGCGAGGGGTTTATTACATATCACACTACAAGGAGCTCAAAGCGTTAGCAGAGAACCGAACAGAGTTAGGCTAGACTCTTAAATATATGATGATGATGATTATGTTCCTTTTTTATAATACCACGTCGGTGGCAAACAAGCGTAAGGCCCGCTTGATGGTAAGCGGTCACCGTAGCCTATGGACGCTCCCAACCCCAAACTGTAGTCCCTCGGGAAAACTTCGGCAGGGAGTTCATTCCACAACCGGAGCGTCCGTGGGAGGAAATTCCTCTGACGCGACCATTTCCACTTCCATTATAAATAAATATCCTTGGACAATCTTACACAAATCAACCTAGCCCCAAACTAAGCGAAGCTTGTACTATGGGTACCAAGTGACGATATACATACTTATATAGATAAATAGATACTTAAATACATAGAAAACATCCAAGACTCAAGAACAAATATTCGTGTTCATCACACAAATACATGCCCTGACCGGGATTCGAACCCGGGACCTCTAGCTTCGAAGGCAGGGTCACTACCAACTAGGCTAAAGCGGTCGTCTTTCCATTTGACTGTTGATTTTTTTCCATTTGACTTTAGCGAAAACTAACCGATGTCCTCAGATTTCCTTAACGGTCGGTATATAGATACACGTGGAAGCATGAAGCCATACTGACTGAAATTCGTTTTGTTATCCGATATTATATAAAAATGAACTTAACAGTCACAGTAAATAATCTGAACTGACTTGAGCGATAGAAGACAGTTAACCGATACCTAAAGCACCGACTCTGCATACAATACGCAATCAGTATTATCAAGGTATTGTTTTTGTTTGAGTCGAATGCTAATAAGAATGTAATATAATAACGGAACACAGGAAGATTATCAGATGGCATTTAGACTAATTTTACCTCAACCGAAATAAAATAAATAAAGGATTTATGTATTCTTATGACAGCAAACGAGTACAACAATACCTAATTTTATACTTATTTGGTTAAAGCACCGACTCTGCATCCAATACACAATCAGTATTGTGAAGGTAATATTTTTGTTTGAGTCGAATGCTAATAAGAATGTAATATAATGACGGAACACAGGAAGATTATCAGATGGCATTGAGACTAATTTTACCTCAACCGAAATAAAATAAATAAAGGATTCATGTATTCTTATGACAGCAAACGAGAACAACAATACCTAATTTTATATTCATTTCGTATTATCCGTACAGTCGGATTCAAAGAGAAAGTTTATCTTTTTATTGTTATGTAATAAATGTATTTCGTCTTTTGATAATTTTTTTACAAGCCTTACATGAAAGATTAAACATCTGAAACTTCAACCTTAGGACCTTCAGATACAGTTAAACGCAGTTACATAAAACGGATGAGGTCTGGGGGAGTTCTATTGTCCACAGGTGGATGTCTTTCGGATGATGATAATGATGATGAGATAAGACAGTATACATAAAAAAGAAAACATTTATTTAACAAAATTTGCCAAAGGCCAAATAAGAACCCACACTAAATAAATAAAATAAATAAAAAGAGATTTATTGTCGCCAGAAAGAAGTTACACAAAATAAAAGCAACAAATAACAGAAACTGGAATTAATAGTAGAGGTAGGTACATTAAAATAAATTAAAAGTAATTGCGACAATAGGCTCGGGCTCAGCATATGCTGCGAGCCTGGACGGCTGGACAGCGCTGTTTTTCAGCCCGCACCCACTCACAGCTCAAGAATATATGTGTAATAGCTAGTTATGGGAAACATTCGCTTGAGTATTCTACTGAGATAAGCTAATCTATTGTACTTAAAGCATTTAATACTTACATATTATCAAGGTAATACTAGGTAACACTAGGTCGTGGGTCAAGCACAATAATACTCTCACATAATGATGCGACTTTAGGTATAAGTTATCCTACAGCTAATTAACTAATTTCATTATCTGTGAGCGGTTCTGAATCCTTCATCAGTAACTTGATGATACATAATTATTGTATTATTATACAAGTATATTATATTATTGTAATCACAGCGTCAATCGAAAGATGGAACGCTGCGCTTACGGCGTCCAACTCAGACACGACGCGTACACTTAGGCATTCCCGCCGGCGGGGACGTCCACCGCGCGATCGCGACAACACTGACACATATAGTCCCTATTAGTCCCGGTACCGCCGCGCACCGGGTAGAGTCAGTCCGACCCGGGTCGGGCCTAGCTGAGTTTCTTGCTGGACTCTTCTCAGTTAGGCTAGTTTTAGTGAACCAGCGACAAAATTCCCAGTAGCTCGATTCCAATCACACCTCAGATTCGCTTGAAACCGCTCAACCAGTGTCACTGGAGCGCAAACTCTTAGAGTATTCCAGTGTTCCAAACGTGGTCGTGTCGGAGGTTTTCCCCTGGATTTTCCCCAAGCTACTCTCCAACCCCGCACTCCTATCGCTTTATTGGGCCCGGCCTATCAAGCTACAGTCAGGTACAAAAAAAAGTATTGTATTGTCATGTACTCATACATTGTAAGTCTATATCTACGAATGGAAGTCGGTAGGTGATACAATTGTACGATTTTGGTAATCTCTTGTATATTAAATAATACTTTGTAAAGTGTCAAGCTAACAAAGAAATCATGAATTTCTTTGTACATTTATTTGTAGACGATTCTGTCAGCGCATAAACTCGGTCGGGATTATTTTTGCCTGATATTTAATTTTCCGTGTTCAGCTTTTATAAAAATGCTCTTGTCAATCTTCATAAACCGCATTTTTCGGGCTTGTATTTACATTCGAACTCACTGGGGGTTTACTTTATTCCGTGTCACATCAACGTCTAGTCGGTAATAATATACTCACAAGCAATTTTCAACTATATTATTTGTGTTTTAAGGTTTATTGTCAAGGTCTCCGTTTCAGCTTTCGCAAAACACCTTTCATATGTTATCCGGTGGATGTCCGGCTCTTCTCTACATACTTTCGTGAAATTTTGTGAGCAGGTTTGATAATATTGGATTGTTCACTATATTAGTCGAATCACTCTTTGGATTTGTTCGAAATGGCAAAGCCATGGGAGTTTAACACGTAAAAAAATATTTTACGATTCCGTATTATATATTCGTTAATTTTAATGAATGTTTATCTAGAGCTCACAGAGCTATTAATACATAAGTACCAGATCATTTTCTTGACTGACTAATTGACAGTTACCTGTCTTTCTAGACTTTTTGCCAATCAAATACCACCTCAGGCGTCATAATTTTCCCTAATAGTTAGGGAGGTGAATAGGGGAATTTTCGGTAATACTCGAGCGTGGCAGTTTAAGATATGAGAGATACCTTAGACCTAATAGAACAACCTTGTAAAGTATTTAGCTCTATATGTAGTGACGCGCGCCTAGGATAGACGATCAGATTAGTAAAAAAAAATCGATAGTCTGAAATACTCGAGCGCGTCAGATTAAGATATTGGGGGTTGATTTTAGTGTTTTAAGACTAAATTTAACTAATCTGACGATAAGTCCTTGACGCCGCCGAGTTATAGGGTCGCGAACTTGTAAAAAAAAAACGTTAATCCGGCATTCTCGAGCGCGATTTTTATTTTATTTATTTTGAAGAATATAATGTAAAACTTACTAAAAATACAAAATCTGCCGGTTTCCGCATGACCGGAAGTGTGGAGGAGCCATTTCGTCTTCCGAAAAACGCGTCGCGGCATATAAGTCGCGAACGATACATTTTACAAAAAAAAAGTTTAAATAAACAAAAAAGGAAATTTTATTTTACACAAAAAAGGTCTCTTTACATTTTTGTCCAAAGTTAAAACTTTTTGACTTGAAGCATCATAAAAACTCAAACTCCCGGTTTTTTGAGTATATCTCGAAGACTGAGGGTGTTAAAAAAATTTGATATGAAATAACGATGATTAAATTATGTGACTTTTATTATATCTCAAAATTTTATTTTTCTAAAGCTTCTCGACAATTTTCGTGGACTCGGAAAAAGTTACGCGTATCTGTATACAAAAGTATTATTAACATGTACAGTTTCATGTATGTATATTATTCAATAGCCTGTTGATCCTCAAATTGTTTTTTGGACGTACCGTAAGCAAAACGATGTGAAGAATTGAAGTAAATGTAAAGGTCATACATAACAATACAATAATAATACAATTTTTATATCATTTCATTTTTTTATACAATAAACTAGCTTTTGCCCGCGGCTTCGCCCGCGTACTAAGAGTAATTTTTAACCATCTACAAAAAAGGAGGTTCTCAGTTTGACCTGCATGTAGATATGTATTGGATGTCATTTTCGTAATCGTCACCCCGAGGAACCACAAAGATGAAACCCATATCGATTTTTAAGAAAAATAAATGTCTGCCATCTTTGATTTGAAATGGATGTCATTTCCGTAATCGGCACCCAGAGCAACCTCGAAGATAACACCCAAATTGATAATTAAGAAAAATAAATCTCCGCCATCTTTGATTTGAAAATGCATGCCACTTTCGTAATCGGCTCAAACTTGGAACCCTCTTTTCACCCCTTAAAGGGAGCAATTTCGAAAAACGCTGAAACATGTTTTGTTGTATTTAAACAAAGAGTCTATATACGAAGTTTTAAATCTCTCACTTCAAAAAAGATTTGCTCTCCGTACAAACTTGGAACCCCCTTTTCACCCCTTAAAGGGAGCAATTTCGAAAAACGCTGAAACATTTTTTGTTGTATTTAAACAAAGAGTCTATATACGAAGTTTTAAATCTCTCACTTCAAAAAAGATTTGCTCTCCGTACAAACTTGGAACCCCCTTTTGAACCCTTTAGGGGAGCAACTTCAAAAAACGCTTAAATATGTTTTGTTGTATTTAAACATAGAGTCTATGTACGAAGTTTTAAATCTCTCACTTCAAAAAAGATTTGCTCCCCTTACAAACTGGGAGCCCCCTTTTGAACCCTTTAGGGGAGCAATATCGAACAACGCTTAAATATGTTTTGTTGTATTTAAACATAGAGTCTATGTACGAAGTTTTAAATCTCTCACTTCAAAAAGATTTGCTCCCCGTAGATACTTGAAACCCCGTTTTCACCCTATTAGCGGAGCAATTTCGAAAGACGCTTATATATGTTTTGTTGTATTTAAACAGAGAGTCTATATACGAAGTTTCAAATATCTCACTTTAAAAAAGATTCTCTCCCCGTACAAACTTTGAACCCCCTTTTCACCCCTTTAGTGGAGCAATTTAGAAAAACGCTGAAATACGCCATTAATATATTTAAACACATACTCTATATACAAAGTTTCATGTCTCTCGCTTTAATAAATACGGGTTTTCATACAAACTTTGGACCCCCGTTTCACCCCTTTAGGGGGTGAATTTTGTAAAATCCTTGTCAGTCAGTCAGTCAGTCAGTTTCTTCTTTTATATATTTAGATAATACAATTCGCACTACATTTCATCTACATTTCATCATCATCATCATCATCATCATTTCAGCCGAAAGACGCCCACTGCTGAACATAGGCCTCCCCCAAGGCTCGCCATTTAGACCGGTCCTGTGCCGTTCGTTTCCACCGGATTCCCGCGACCTTCACCAGGTCATCACTCCACCTTGTCGGAGGCCTACCGACAGCTCGTCTTCCGGTGCGTGGACGCCACTCAAGCAGTTTCTGGCCCCACATTTACGTTGGTTGTATCTATCGCTTTATTGTCATTCTTAAATTCCCCGTTTTATCAAGGAGAAAGAAAGGAAAAAAAAGAACCAAAAAACCTTTTTCGGTCAGATTAAGAGAACCCACCAACATTTTTGTCAGATTAAGAAAATATGCTTTCAGGATACCGAGATAAACCTCCCCTATGAAAATCTGACGCGCTCGAGTATTTCAAAAAAACTTTATTTTTTTGCATTTTCAAAAATTCATCGTAACTTATCGTCACGCCGAAATCGTCAGTTTTTTTAAAGGGAGCTTCCTTGGGGCCTACTTAACACCCCTTCTGAAAATCTGACGCGTTCGAGTAAATTTTTTTTTTTTGCATTTTTGACTACTTTATATTCCTACCCCCACCACGCAAACCGGCAGATTAGTATACCGTTGTTATCAGAGGCACTTGGGGCATACGTAGTATGAATATCTGACGCGCTCGAGAATGCCCAAGTAACTGTTTTTTTTAACGTTTTTGAAACACCGTACACGCCAAACCCACCGCTAAAATGGTTTTTACCATACGAGCTTTTCTTTTCGAAATTATTTTATCTTTCGATTTTGATAGGTCTCGACGGCGCCGTTGAATTACGCCATTTAGCTACCTCGCCTCCCTAACCATAAAAGAGGATGGCAAGGAAAGACAATTATCGAATGTATAATCATTAGGCTTGGGACTTTTGGATGCTCGCCGTGATTCTATTTAAATAAATGTCAAAATATTTTTTAGTATACAAATAAATAAAAAGTCAAAGTCATGATTTATGCTGTAATATAAACACGTTATTATGACTGCAATTAGTTTATCATAAATCAATTATGCATTAAGCAATTATGTTTAAATATATTCAGTTTCGTTTGTAAGCACGTGATTTGCGCTAATAAACCATTTTCTTTCTTTCTTTATTTTTTCTTTCTAAATCTATTACACACATAAGTTACAGTTCACAGGCGACGCGATATCTATATATATGAATTACTGATATTATGATGACATCTAATAATGTTTTATTTTTAGACTTTGACTTTGAAAAAAATATATTTAACATAATGGCGACTCCGTGGATTCTAGAATACGGCGAGCATCCAAAAGTCCCAAGCCTAATAATCATTGTTGCATTAACACCAAAATTACAAACTTTCAAAATGTATTCCACCTTATTATTAGCCACCCCTGAATTTCGTGATTTGAATTTCCTATTCCATCGACGTCGGATAAATTGGTCTCCACGCGAATAAAAAATCTCATTCGAAAGTATAACAAGATTAGGAAACATAAATATCATTAACGAATCTAAGTCCATTATTGACTTAGATTCGTTCCATCTTTAACCCAGTTTTTAAATATGAGTGGTTCTTGTGAATATCAATTTAGACGATACGTTAAATTTTATCAAGAGCCGTTCATTTTGCTTCCAATAAGTTAAGACCTAATTTTTCTATACTAATATAAACATCAAACTAAAGAAAACATAAAACTCAATTTACTAGATTTGCTTAAGTATGTGCGCGTATTATTTTCTGTAAAAAACTGTACAAGAAAAACTTATTGTTTATTTTGTATCGTTTTTAACAGAAAATACAGTTGATTATAATTTCTTGCTTCACCCTAGGGGCGGTAAAACAAATGTCTCAGGTCACAGGTATTTGACGCCCGAGCCGAAGACAAGGACAATAAACATGTGATCCGCTTAAACCACACTCGTGTTTTAATGCCTTTCATTTTGTAGCAGTTGCATAAACCACTATAATGATGTATTTTTATAATCCCAGTGGTTTGAAGCTACCTTCAGCTTGAAATTCGCGTGCCTCACCACTCGGCGACAGCGGCTCTTACAAAGACAAAGACAAAATTCTATTACCATCGAATTCGGAACGCAATCAGAAATCAAATTCCCCTTCATCCCAATTTTAATGACATTTAATCAACCATGGAAGATAAGCAAACGGTGAAAACAAAACAAAGAAAACCTATTGACGTACAACTTTGGCCTCAATCATAAACTCCTAACACACTGAAAGAGATTTTATCTCTTACTTATTAAAGTTTGTTTTCGCTTACTTTGTCTTGTGGAAAGTAATTAGAAGAATCCTGAGGTTTTCATACGTTGGCAACATGTGTTCGGGATGAAATACTTTGTGTTCAAAGTTGGTGTAAGGTTCAACAAGGATAATGTGGGTTGTGTAATTTGATATTGGAACGTTTTTAGTCGGTTCATTGACGTATTCACCACTTTTTTTTTATACAACGCCGGTAGCAAACAAGCGTACGGTTCACCTGATGGTTAGCGGCCACCGCAGCCTGTAGACGCCCGCAACTCCAACGGAGTCACGTACTCGTTGCCGACCCTTTATGAAATTTGAGAATTCACTGTGTTGACAGCAGACGGGACAAATTTAGGTCCCTCGCTCTCAACACAGTGCATCCTCGGGAGCTCTGACAACCTTGCTCACCTCCAGGAACACAACACCACATATTTGTATAGTAATCCGTTTATTTATTTATTTAATAGGCACGCAAAACAGATGATATTTATTACATGTGGAAAAGTTGATAATTCGCAGGTTCTGGGTGGGAATGCCACCCAAAACTACATGCACAGCATGATTACAAAAAATAAAAATGATCGAAACCTATCCTTCTCCTTTACAAGAGAGGTAGGGCACAGCAAAATGTCATCTTGCTCGAATTTGGAGCAGGCCAACTGGGGAAGTACCTCCGCCTTGCAGAAGACCACAGCCATAATAACATTATCTACTATAAAAGTATGTAGTGTTGTGTTACTGGAGGTGAGCAAGGTTGCCAGAGCTCCCGAGGATGCACTGTGCTGAGAGCGAGGGACCTAAATTTGTCCCTTCTGTTGTCAACACAGTGCATCCTCAAATCTTATAAAGGGTCGGCAACGCGTACGTGACCCTCCGGTGGGCCGTAAGCTTGTTTGCCACCGTCGTTGTATAAAAAAAATCCTAAATTACATAACACGTAACAATATACTGAGCATATACGATAGCTTTCCTGTTATAAACAACTGGTATGACAAAATGCAACAAGTTAGAAAGTTAAAAAGTTAAAATTTGCCACTTGAGGGCTGGAGAATGTAAAAATATACATGTTGGTGTTAAATCATTACATAGTAATAAGTACATGAAATAAGACGAAATTAACAATTACTTAAACTAAATTAAGTATGAGTTATGAACACCAAAAAGGATACCACTCAGCATATGCCAATAACAATATATGCTAAGGCGCTGATTTTTAGAGCACCCTAAGAGATACTAAGATAATCTTAACTAATAACACATCTTAACCAGGCTAGCCAGTTTAACTTTTATTTATTTATTAAGGATCGCCAACAGATAATACATCATACAATGTTCTTATATCTATTTTACAGTTCGTGATAGACGCTTATCCAATTATAGGCAACCACTACTTACATTTGTGTCTTCTTACCTAAGGCATGCAGTTTAAATTTTATTTTATTTTAAATAAATAAAAATGGGATAAAAATGTAAGTTAGCTAATTCATATCATCATCAGATACTGTTCTCATTTGATTTTATTTTTTAGACCGACGCTCAGAGACCTTATACATCTCTGAGGATATTTATTTATTAGATTTTATTATTTTCATGTTGACGTGTTATAGATATAGCTCAAAATATTTTATTATGATTAGTGTACCTACTTTATTACCCTTTATCTTGACGCTTAGAGACCTTATACATCTCTAACAAATCTCGATTGTTATTAGTTTCTTAGTCATATTTTTGACATGTAACACTACATTTAATTAATGATACTTTGATTATTGTATTATTTTTATTTGATGTACCTAGATAGATTTTGACTTGTAAAAGTGCCCTTGTGGCCTATTTGCAGAATAAATGTTTTGATTTTGAGATAGCGTAGATACAGGCACATCAAACATTATCGCTCTGCCCCCAGGGACTCAAAATACATTGACACTTTCCTTTTAAACTTCCCTGGGCTGTCATGGAAAATATCGGCTCCGATGGTGTGTGGGAGATGGTTATATAGTCGTGTCATTCTCGAAATAGCAGAGTTACGAGTTGAATTTGTTTTACCAATTCTAATACTAAAATTGTAAACGCCGGGACGAGGCGTTCTTGCCGGGGCAGTTATTTTTATCCTTCTGAGCAATTCTTGACAGTCCAATCCTTTAGAATTAACCAATTTATAAAGAAACATCAAATCTAATGTTTATCTTCTGCAACTAAGCGAGGTAAGTCGAAAGTATTTTAATGTGATATGACCGAAGTTTATGCCTATTGCGCGTTCTAAAAGCTAAATATGTGTTAAAAAACGTTTTTGTAACTTTTCTAGGCTACTTTATGCATAATATGAGAACAACGGTTGGAACTCACTTGGAAAGTCACTATTTGCGACATGTTTCGGACTACAATTGAAGTCCTTCATCAGGTTGAGTGTTATCAAGGCAACCGACCGCGCAACACTGCCCAGTGTTAGAGTTAACACAGGACTGCGCCGCCCCGCCCCCGCCCCCGCCCGCCTCCGCCCGCGAGCTTCGCGCGCGTCGGAGGCCAGTGTTGCGCGGTCGGTTGCCTTGATAACACTCAACCTGATGAAGGACTCCAATTGTAGTCCGAAACATGTCGCAAATAGTGACTTTTCAAGTGAGTTCCAACCGTTGTTCTCTTATTAAGTGTAAATATGTCTCACGTTAATGTAAATTTATGTACTTTTATGCACTTCATAATACGGTGTTCAAACTTGGGAGAAACTCATGATGACATCTTACTAAGGTATTATAAAGTAGTATTTTTGTGCGTAAGAGCTTAAATTGTCCTGCAACTTAATGGTGGAGAAGGAGAAGAGAGAGAGAATACAAGTGTTATGGAATATAGCTACAAATTTGGTTAAACTAAAATAAGTAGGAGACATGAAATTGCCATACCTACTTGTACTTAGTATATATGGAGTGTCCGCTTATACTTATATTTATTTATTTATTTGTTACATGCCATTTAATTATCAATAGATTAAATAGTTATATGGCCTCAACATACACTCATTTATGTTGTAACAAGCCAGTTCAGTTAACAGTTTTTTAGTTTGCAGGCGAATATTGAGTCACTTGCAGAGTTAATAATCTCGTTCGGAAGTGTGTTGTACATTTTTACACCAATGACACCGAGTGAGTTTCTAGCCTTCGCCAGTTCGGCGCGGGACGAGCAGCATAAATAAATAAATAAATAAATCATAAATCATTTATTTGCGTGAATAGGGTCAGATTACAGTTGTTACATATACATAAACGTTCTCCTTATTCAACCGTCCACAAAGCATGCAAATATTAGATGTAGTTCTTAACCTAGGTATTTATTATTACAATATATGCAATTTGTACGAAATTATATTATTGACTTATTGAAAATAATCGTGGAGTGAATAATACATTTTATCTAACAGCCATTCATGTAGGGCTTTCTTAAATTTATTAAATCATCATCATCATCATCATCATTTCAGCCGAAAGACGTCCACTGCTGAACATAGGCCTCCCCCAAGGCTCGCCATTTAGACCGGTCCTGTGCCGTTCGTTTCCACCGGATTCCCGCGACCTTCACCAGGTCATCACTCCACTTTGTCGGAGGCCTACCGACAGCTCGTCTTCCGGTGCGTGGACGCCACTCAAGCAGTTTCTGGCCCCATCGACCGTCAGTCCTGCGAGCAATGTGCCCTGCCCACTGCCATTTAAGTCTCGCAATTTTGAAGGCTATGTCGGTGACCCCAGTTCTGCTACGGATAGCTTCATTCCTAATTCTATCACGCAGAGAAACCCCGAGCATAGCTCTTTCCATTGCTCTTTGGGTGACCTTGAGCTTTCTTATGGTAAATTTATTAAATGGTAACATTTAATGTTAGATGGCAGCTTATTAAATATTTCCACACACATTGCAGTACAATTTTTGTTAAAAATAGCAGTTCTTTCAGTTCAGAGCAGCAGGTGCTCGCCGCGCGTGTTTCGGGCGTGGCTCTGTCCACGGGTCATATATAGTTGCTGATCTTACGTTTCTGCAGGCTGTTAGTATATAGACGCAATATAATTTAAGAATTTTGTGTTCTTTAAACAATGACTGGGCTGGATAATCGTAGGGTTTGTTTAAAATTATACTAAGAGCACGTTTTTGTAATTTAAACAATCTATTACATTCAATGACGACCGTTTTAGCCTAGTGGGTAGTGCACCTGCCTGTGAAGCTGACGGTCCTGGGTTCGAATCCCGGTCAGGGCAAATATTTGTGTGATGAGCATGAATATTTGTTTCTGAGTCTTGGATGTTTTCTATGTATTTAAGTATTTATGTGTATTAAATATATCGTCGTCTAGTACCCATAACACAAGCCTTCTTGAGGTTACTGTGGGGCTAGTTCGATTTGTGTAAGATTTTCCTCTAATATTTATTATTTATTATTATTATTATTAATGCTCGCGAGGCCTAACAGCTCACAGAGCCACTATAGTAGTTCATGTTTGTACACTTTCTGTCCACACCAAGAAAACACAGGTTGATTCGTGCGTGTAAGTTTCGAAGAATCCCCTAAGTCCCTTTGAGGAAGTTTCGACAGCAACTATGTGTGTTTAAAACTGATCAAAGCCAAGTTCCGTGAGGATCTAAGTTGAATTATGGTAGGTACATTACCCTGGGCGTTGTGTAAATATTATGAAGCGAAATGGGATAAGTTCTTTTGAGGGAGGTAGAGGGTAGGTGTCTGAGGGTCATCATTATTCTCCTAGCGTTATCTCAGTACAAAACGTTCCAATATCAAATCTCGGCATAAGGTGCCAAGGCTCCTTAGGCCTTAACGCGGAAAACGCTGGGAAGATGAGATGCCCTACGTACACCAAGCATTACGTCACAAATACATAATAGAAGACCCCACAGCAGTAATAGCACCATTACTTGCTCTTTGAAGAGGAGTGCTCGTGGCCCAGCAGCGACCGCGTACCGCGTGCGGCATGCGAGGCTAGGCAACGAGGGCCGAGGTCAGTTCTTGGAAAGGTGACCGTTGAGTGGTTATTAACTGAGCGCTCCCGTGCATTGGAAGGTACGTTAAGCCTTTGATCCCGGCTGCTGTCTATGATAGCAGTCGTTAAGCCAAGTTAGAGGACTTCGAGCGGCTTGACAACTTGTAACAGTCAAGTTGCCCACTCACTTGACATGCCTAATTCCAATATGATCTCAACACACGTGCAACTACTTAATATCACATGCGCAAGCTCAAACCTCAAACCAATTCCAATCTAATCACCAACTATAATTCACGCTGAAATATCGGTCCTTCAAGGACGAGTGCTGATAGTTTGATTGTAAAGCTTGAGTTATATCCGATGATCCGGGTTGTTAAATCGTCTAAGTCTCGTAATTCGAGTCTTGTTCGTACGATTCGTGGTGACGAGCTTGCTTGTGAACACAGTGTACAGGCAAAGAACAGTAATGTTTGTTGTTTTTGACCGATTTAACGTAAAGCTCGAGCATCTCCGTTGAAGTTTGGTCAAAAATACTTTCGTCTATGTCTTATGTCTTTCTGAATGTCCACCTGCAGGCTAATCACGTAACTTTATGTACTAACGGTAGATAGATTTTACTGTCAATTTTCGACCGTTCGAACGCCTGTCAAAAATTCGCACCAGGTAACTTTATGTACTAACGTTAGAAACACCGTTTCGTACCGTACCGTTCACAAGGTGAATGAGATTCGACGTTCTGTTATTGCAAAGGTGATCCAATGAACGAATGGTTGTTCCTTCCAATGTTTTGCACAAATTTACTATCATAATAACCCAATTCAAAGCACTTTATCTAAAATTAAGGAAAAATGTGATCTTGATAAATGAACACGAGTTATTATATTTAAATCACAAATACTAAACATGCAACCGATAAACACAAAACGCATTATTATAGAGAGCGTATGACAGAAAGACAAATGTTTATGTGACGATGTAAAACCTTTGTAATATTTTAAATTATTTTCTTTTAATAAGTCTTTAAATAATATCGGTACAAATAAATATATCAATTTATATTGTATCATTTAATAATATTTATTTTAAAGAACTAAATGCCATCTAGTATCGAATAGGAGAACTTGTTGACAGTTAATTCACTTGCATTCCATAATATTGACATCTAGTATGCAGTAGGAGAACTATCAGACAGTAAAATAATGTTGGCTATACACCGAAGCCTAGACCCGCACCGAATTATAAAATGAAAAGTGTGGTGAAATTGCATTATCATAACAATATTATTATTGCAATAATCTTATATCGGTATAGTCTTTCAAATCAGTCCAAAAAGGATCAAATTTTAAGAATTGTAGGCATAACCTGCCTATTTTAGTTAACCGTTTAATCGCCATGGGTCATGTACGGCAGTGATCCCTACAAACAAACTCATTTTCCATAAGAGATTGTAATGAACTTTAGTGTAAAACACGAAGGTCACTTTGACAACGTACGTGACACCACACCACACCACACCACCAGGTAAGCAGGTAACACCTATAGGCGTTTTTGTCATATCAAGAGGGTTAATCTACCTACGTCCCCAAACAGAAATGAAACGAGCATTTATATTTCCCAAATTTAATACATAATAGCTCTGGACGTTCCTTGAATATCCACAATAGATAGAATGTTCTCTATAATTCAATCGGATCCGACATCAGTGTACACTAAGTAGGTACATGAAGGCAAAGGCGTCCACTATCGGCACGGCACGGCAAAGGGCTCCTCAGCCTCACACATTAGACTAGCGGGATAGACAATGCATGCCAAAGGTGTGCTTGGGAATGCCAAGGAATGCTCGGCATGCCTAATGAGGCCTGGGCATGCTTAAGGATGGATGCGCATGCCTAAGGATGCCTCGTCATGCCTAAGGACGTCTCGGCAACCCCGGCAATCCTAACCACATCTTGGCGTGCCCGAGGAGGAATCCCTTGGCGTGCCAATGCCGTGCCAATAATGGGTGCCGGGCCTAAGGATTTGACAAACTTCTGACAAATTGAAGGTCACACTGTAGGCTTGCCTAATTATTGCTTCATGACTTTACTTCGTAATGGTCCATAATGATAAACTAAAAATCATTCTTTGCCCGTGGCCCTACACCGTTAGTCCTAATAATTGTACCACAGGTAATTTACTTTGTCCTTGGTTCTATCAGTCTGACCATAGACACCTAGCATCCTCTTCTCCAATATATTTGACTGTCTGTTTAACCAGTTGAACATATTGTATAACTTTCCTTCAATTTTTAAAAAGTAGTCGAGCAACTTGTTACTTAAAAATGCAATAAGTTCAATTACAGTATTATGACGTTAAATAAAATGAACTATTCTTACGATACATTTCAAAACAATAGAGGAAAGTTGTCCAATATGTTCAACTGGTTAAACAGACAGTTTAGTATATTGGAGCAGAGGCCTAGCATTACCCGTATTCCATATATCTCTACCACTACATTTACCCTGGTAGCTTACCGTTAGATTTCCCTCCTTCCACTTGTGAGAGTCAGGATGGCGGGTGTACCTAAACAAATATGTAAATAAAGTGTACACAAAAATTTGTACTAAATTTGTACTATTTTGTACCACTTTAGAAAAAAATTGTACCCTTCCGTATTTAAAGTTATTACAAAGTGAAGGTACACCCGCCATCCTGACTGTCACTTCCACTTGGTGCCCAAGCCTATGATTCCATGGAATTGCAACGTAATGTTTTTGTCGCTATGCTCCCATGGTATCATTAGATGTATTTTGATGCCGTTTGGCTGCCATAACATCCATTGATAACTAAATATTTTTCCGTCATGCTTCCATGCAACTGCCCTGTGGGATCCAGCGGTGGTACTTTTCCTCGTCTCTCCCAAGCCACTGCCCAACGGGATCCAGGGATAACGTTATTCCTCCTGGTTCCCATACCGCCGATTTTCCCTCTTGGCTCCCATACTGCTGCTGTTTGGGACCCAGGAATTTGTTTTCCTTCTGGCTCCCATACCGCCCACCAGGGTAGGCAGAGGTGGCTGCATGCCAGATATACAATAGCTTCGACTACTCCTACTACCGATATCTTTATATGAAAGTAAGGGAATGAATATATTCCTGGGTGCTATTGAGCTGTGGCGTGGCTTGGGAGTGGGAGCCAAGATATCTGGGATACCAGTATGCAATAAGTTCCATCCTATCCTTACCTGTGATTTCTAACATCTCCCCCGGAGGGTCGCTACAAATGAAACTACTGACGTCCACCTACATCTGTTAAGGGTGGTCGTTATAAAAGTAGTACGTTTGACGACCATCCTTAAAAAGAGGTGTAGGCACGACGACGAGCGAAGCTAGGAGGAGTGTTCGTAAAACTGTGCGACCCGACAAGTTGCAAATAAAATGGTCGTTAGAAAAGACTGTTCGGTTCAGGTGCTTCGCCGGCCGCTGCCGCGGCACGGTCGCTTTGCTTGTAATGTCGCAGTTGTACCAACACTTTTTCTAGCTGCGCTCGTTGGCACACTGGCATACAAGCCTATTACCCGAGGTCCCACCAACATGTCCCCCTTGTGGATCCACGGGTATTTTTTTTTACCCGTTGTCCTACCGCTCTAAACAGTGTTCTTCAGTGGGCCTACGGGCAATTTATTTTTACCATAGTCCCACTGCACTACATATTCGACTCTAATGCAGCGAAGCGAGGAGTGTTTAAACAGAACTATGAGCCTACAGAGCCGGCGAAGCGCCAGAACCGAACATTCGTTACAATTGGTTAGGTCAGAAATATTACTTGTTCGCAGTTCTACCAAACAAAATAGCTAGTTTTTAATTAATGTTTACCGCTTAATGCAGTGGGACCGTGGTAAAAATAAATTGCCCGTAGACCCACTGGTGAATACTGTTTATAATGGAACGACAACGGGTCAAAAACAATTACCCACCAGGGGGACATGTAGACCCACCTGCGAACACTGTTTCGAACTGTAAGACGACGGGTCAAGAACGACGGTAGGACAACGGATAAAACAAATTACCCGTGGACCCACCAGAAGGCCTTCCTTAACCGTGGCACCATCAGATAGACCATTGATGGTTCTATGGTTCTTTTTTTGCTATGGTAGCATTAATGGTACAACCGAAGTATTTTATTGCCGTGGTATCTGGTATAATTGATGGTAATACGGTAAAATAAATGTTTACTAGTACCATTGCGTTGCAATTATAATGGTCAATGATCAGCCAGTCAGTGACAAAACTAATGAACTATGACCTGCAATCGTTCAAAAACAACAAGTTCAATTGAATCTTATAATAGAAAATGAAATAAATTATGAATGGAGCTTTAGCCAGCACAAAATTACAAGAGGCTGAAAATGGCCTGAATGGCTTCGAGAAATGGATGGTAATAGCCGTGATTTTGTATTGCTCGACTTGGCTAAATAATAATATATGCAGTTATTAAAATAAGATCTTTAAATTATATGTAACCATTATCTACATCACTGTTAATTAATTACCAAATTGTCTACTATCCAGTACCACGGGTAACAAAAAATAATATTAGCCGTAGTACCATTGTTGTTACAATCTGATGGTACCACGGTTAAGGAATGGTAGGTGGGACCACGGGTAATAGCCAAATAATATCCCTACCGGTAGAGAAGAAAGTAAGA
This sequence comes from Epiblema foenella, assembly GCA_963556455.1. Lineage (NCBI taxonomy): Eukaryota > Metazoa > Arthropoda > Insecta > Lepidoptera > Tortricidae > Epiblema > Epiblema foenella. The sequence continues at coordinate 25,227,948 of OY747101.1, read as the reverse complement.
TGTCCACATTTCTCTAACAGACGGGATGTGTCGGTAGAGACATATGGAATAAGGGTAAAGAACGACTATTTTCGGTAAGAAATACGTCGGATCCTTCATACCTTTAAAAGTATTTAAATCCTTTTTTATTAGGGATGTTTCTATAATAATAAACCAACACATAAATAGCATTTATTACTACCTAAATAAGCAAGTACCAAAAATAACGGGTACACTTTGTATCGATTTTTCTATGGAGAAAGTATATACCCATTACTATTGCTCTTGAATGTATAAAGTATCGTTACGTTCTGGGTCTGCCGCGATGATTTGAACGTTGCGAGGAAGACCGTAGCAAGTCATAATTTGTAGTAGTAAACCTTCTGCTTGCAGTTTTCAAGCATTCCTGAAAAAAAAACATGATCTGTAGAAGTTGCATTGTAAACTGAATTGTACCTATTCATATACATCATTTTACAATCCGAAATTATTATAACAGTAATATGTAAACTGACATAAGTATAAGGTACGAAGAGCTACTCAATAGAATAGAGTTAGTAGTTATTTACTGAAATTGCGAGGCATCTGGTTCACGTAACGGGTGACCGAAGACCTGGCGACTTCCTCGCACAACGTATCAGCATTGCGATATAGCGAGGAAATACCGCAAGCATCCTCGGTACGCCTCCCTCAAGGGCCTGTTTTATATTGAAGATAGTTTTAATATTATTTCATATATTGTTGTTATGTATTACACTATGTATAGAAACTAGTGCCTACGCCAACTCTTAGGATTAGGTAGCGGACCCCGGGCATCCTTTAGGATGCAACTGTACCGGAATGACGCTAGGATGATGATGATGATGATTGTTGTTACGTATTCTTGTATGTATTTTCTTGTCACTGAATTATAAGAATACTACTACATGACGACCTCGAGCGGTAAGTTCTAGTGTGGGAAGGCCACAAGCCAGATGGTCGGACGACATCAAGGCATATGTCCAGAAGTGGATGCAAATATGCTGCAAGAGAGAGAGAGAGATGCGACAAATCCTGTTAAAGATGTCTTCTTGCCGTCAGACATAGACAGGCCATAAGCTTCAAAACACTTGATGATTGAGTACTTCTTTCTTTCTAAGCTCAAGGCACAATTTACTCTCATTCTGCAGGCTTCTGAATAATATACATATAGATATCAATATCAATATATTATAGCTTAACCTTTAGCTGACGTTGTTCTCTTGCAAACTTCTATCGTATTTCAGAGCTAAAAAAATTATTATGTTAGTCATATCCTGTAATATTATACGTTTAGATCTGTACCTAATCCACGTAGCATATTATAGAATTACTTGTCTGTAACACTCAAACATATGATTTTATTTTTATTTTTGTTAAACATTTAAACTTTAATCACCTGAGCTAGTGTAGCCGAGCGGTGAGACACTTCACTTTCAATCTTAAACTATATGATATTTCGTTTAATATGTAACAATGGCGCTTCAGTGAAGGAAAACATAGTGAGGAAACCGATCAAATCCCAACAGAGTCTAGTTTTCCCTCTGGTTTGTAAGGTCAGATGGAATTCGCTTTAGTAAAACTAGTTCCTAAGCCAACTCTGGGGATTAGGTGTCAAAGTGGACCCCAGGATCCTTAGGGCACAACCGGAAAGATGCTGTGAGGATAATGACCCCCGATTTGTTAAACATTTTGAGCAGCATAATACTGGAGAAATATGCTACTCCTTGGAGAAGCCATAATAATAGTATATAATATAGCAATAACACATAATTACTAACACATGAGGCGTTGTGTTCCTGGCAACCAAGAATGCCAGAGCTTCAGAGGTGGAGCTGTATTGAGAGCGACGGACGCCATATTTTAGCTGAAAAATAGTTACAATAGTTAGTAGACATACCAAGTATGATATGAACGATACCGCGCAGAAAAGCTTTTATATTTACTTTACCGTGGTCGTACAATGTCAGCACTCTGAATCCTCATAATTATGAGGATATTGGTTGGGCAACACGTTTGTGCGATTCAATACATACTTACTTTCATAGCTATTGGTTAAAATAAAGTTTAACAAAAGCAAGGAGAAGAATCTCCTTTTAAGTAATAAATGTACTGGTGTCAGGAGACTACGCTCGCCCAAAAACCATGTAAGGGGTATCTACAATACATGCATACAAACCTCATGACCTTTTTATTTCAACAAAAATTATAATTATACAAACTCTTCGCATATTCAATATTTTGAGAGAAAATCTCTAATACCATGGACTGCAAGGCGAACAAACCAGTCCATCCAGTTACGTTAAGCTGTCGACTATTGACAGTATGTCAGGACCGCATCCTCATATTTATTTCGAACACCTCTTCTTCGTCTCTTCTCGTTCTTCGGATAGCCAGTAGATAAATATTATGACGGAAAAAGTTGAGGGCCAGAGGTCCCGAGGCAGACTACCCGCTAGACGGAATACCCAAATCACTGGTGGTGTCCTGTAACTATATCAGGGTAGGCGAACCAACGGCACGCGTGCCATTGATGGCACGCGGCACAATATTTTGGGCACGTCACCGATCATAAAACATGTGTAAAAAATGTGTTAAGTATTTTATGACGATCGAACGCGAGTAATCCTACGCTGCGGAGTGAATCAGAAAGTCAAAATTATTTAATGGCACGTCAATGACCCCATTAAACATTCTTTTGAAAAAATGGCACGTTGATGCATAAAGGTTCGCCTACACTGAACTATATTATCTGCACGAGGCCATCCATAAGGTGGGTGACAGGAGCCTATGGAGGAGTCTGGTCAGCAAGAATTGGACATTATGTCCTCAGCATTGACGGAACGACCGATGATGATGATGATGATGTGCCGCATCCACGTTGTGCGGAAAACTAACTTACCTAGCAGTCTACTATTAGGCATGGTTTTGGTCCGGCATAATGTGACAATGAAAAGGAACTGTCGATTTTTAAGAACCCTTTTTACATGTTTTTGGTGTTCCTAAGAGAGGCACAAAATTAAAGAAATGTATTTGTACCTTTAGTTGTTCCTTTTCTGAATAACTATGAGAATTTTCGTATTTTAGCGGCGTCGGGACGCCGCTACGGGACTCTCGTTTAATATATTTTTCTAATATCACATTACTTTTATATAGCGGTTCATAGAATACACTTTCTTACCAAATTTCATAATTATAGTGCTTATAATTTCCGAGTAAATCGACTGTGACATACGGACGGACGGACGGACGAACGGACGAACGGACGAACGGACGGACAGACATGACGAAACTATAAGGGTTCCATTTTAAAAATGTCCTCGATTTACCATATAATATTTTGTGTCAGTTTTGTGACGTGCCATATAAAACTGTATGAGAAATGCGTCACAAAACGGACTCTTTTCGCACTTTGTATAAGAGTTCCTTGTTTAATACGGAACTCTAAAAGTTGCGTGTGTTTGGTCCTTCAAGAAAGTGCAGTGAACCGGTTTTTGTGACTTATTGGCAGCACATGAAATATACCTGAAACGAAAAGCGTCCACAGGCTCTAAAAACAGTTTCCCATCAGAACTAGATAGGTACATATGCTTTATTAAGTATTGTTCATTCCACGTAACTCCCCACTCAATAAGCAAGAAATAATTTGGCACTTATGTAGCTCCACTTCACGATGTGGACATCTGTCGATCGAACGGCATGTGACACATTACAGGGCATAGTCGTGGGCACGAGACCACGTGACGGGTGCCCCATGAGGTGGGCTGATCAAATTAAGGCCGCAATAAACTGCCCATTGTACGAAAGTGCCAGGTGTTTAGACGTTAGACGGCCACAACCATTCTGTCAAGAGTGTAACGACGAAGAAGGAGATATAGCTCCACTGGAAATTACGAGTATTTTTGATGAGGTAACCTCCTTTAAAATTACAATATCCCTATTCTGGTTGTTTTAAACTGTATTTTAGAGATTACTCAATAAAAAAACTTACTTGCCTTGAGGTAAGGAGATCTTGTGGACCAGGCAGCAGGGTGGCGGTTATAGATTTTCAATTTATCCAATTATCATCATAACCATGTGTTGATCAAAGAAATAGTCATCTTTAACACGTTGCCTAAAAATACGCAATTCACAATTGCTGCACTGAAAGAAGAAGTTAGAGCATAGTATGAACATCTTGAAATAGCATCTGAATTATCATGAGCCTAGCTATAGATTATGTATATTATAGTAGCAGTAGAAACTAAGAATACTACATTTTATATTAAGGACATTCCCTATTTGACTCAGTACCATTATCAGTATCACCCACGCTCCATAGTCTCAAAAGTCCGCAATTTATAATACCAAAATACGCATTTACATATCCCTGTCCCTGAATCCTAAACTCAATAATGTGCGGCAACGTGCTTGTGATTGTTTAGGAGTCGATAGCGTCCATAGGCTATGGTGTCTGCTTAACCCACGCCAGCGACTTCTCGAGTGACGAATGCGTATCGGATGACGCAGTGAGTGAAGGCTCCTTACGAGGTGGCCTGATGACCTTAGAGTCAAAAGACCTGGGACGACACGCGACCGATCAGCAAGGCATTTTCCGGGAAAGGCCTATGACCAGCAATGGACGTCTATTCAGCTAATGATAATGAGTTATGCCATGGTGTTATGTTGTAACATGTTACACTATTTAGGTATTAGTGATATGTAATAAAATTACTTACCCTTGGTGCGTTGTAGCAGATAAAGTCGTTACTTAAGTGAACTACCATAGCCAACTATTCGATACGAGCCATTATGAAAAAATGTTTTTTATACGTGACATTCACCAAATAAGTGTTTAATATTGCTCTGGACTAAATATTACATAATAATTGTAAAATGTATTTATTTTGTTGTACTCATTTTTTCTAAAATGTTGACTGACACGACGTGTCAAATTATTATTTTTAAAAGTTAAAGTAGCTATCCAGCCTCTTAATGCTAGAAGAAGACTACCGGATTTTACCGTTGCTATTGTATGAAACGAAATGGGTTCAACTTAGACATCTAGCGTCAAGTAGAATAAGTTATTGTATATACATTACTAGCTATTTTATTGAGAGGTGATTGAGAGAAACTCAGTCTTTATAATCTATCCATGCACACGTTGGGCAGCACTTGTATTTTACAATAAATATCATATAAAATTATAATCATGACCAATAACGTGATATTAATCTTTTCACACATGGATTACATTATTGCATCTACAACATTACTCGAGATTAATGTATTTTGAGCTCAACTACGCAATCGGTACTGATGAAGTCCCTTGGCTTCTTGTTCTTGCCAAATTTATTGCTCTGCGCTGGCGTTATAGACTGCTTTGGGTGCGATATGTGCCTTGATAGTAATCTATCTACACCCCACAAGGTTTATAGATTTGCCCACGCGTCGCTACTCGTATCGTTTGAATAAAAAAGAGTAAGAGTATTAATGAAACTCCTTGTTCTTTCTATTTGCATAGTTAAAGAAGAATTTAATTTAATGAACATAAGTCGATGCAATAGCATACACACCGTTTCAATATAGTGTATTCATATGTACCTGCTTACACCTAATGAATGACGAAACGTATTATTTACGTATTTAAATAATGTAAACAACAACGAAAAAATACAAAAATATATTAAGAAATAACATCATGTCTTTATACAACTTTCTTCTCTCTTCATGCGAGTAGGATTTTTTCTTGGCAGTAAACCCGCGCGGAATTAAAAACTCACCAGCAACACCGACGGCTTTGCAATCTCGTTGTATCATCTAAAACATTTGACATTTGTGTATAACTCTTGTCTTACTTTACCTGCCTACCCGCGCGGATCCGCCGGAGTATTACTCTATTTGCTAGGGAAAGCAAGTAGAGGCGCGGGATATAATATATCTTATGTACATACCGAAGGTTCACATTACATGCTGGTTACAAAGGAAGAAAGAAATAGCATCCCAAGTGGACTTAATAAACTCATGTTTAAAGGATTCGGAGACTAGGTAGCTACGGGTCGGTAATTTATGTCGTCCTATTACTTTTCATAAATCGACAAGCATACATCGACACGCGGGGCACGTATATGAAAAAGTACATACTTATAAATTAACACTTCTATATTTCAGCGATGAATAATATGGCACGCTATTGCTTGGTTCATGTTACTTCATAGTTTCCCTCGTTTTATCTCTCCCACTCTGCATCTTGCAGTATCGCATCATCACCAAGAGATGGGGAATCTGGTTTACGTACATCCTGAAAAGAAGCACATAATAATACCAAATATATTAGTAAATACGAATGTGAGCAAATAAATACCACATGACCATGACATTTGTTGTTACTTACTTTTCGTTTTATTTAAAGTGCTTAGGGAATTTTAAACTCGATCGTGTGTTTTAAAGACATTTCAAGGAAATTTGGGGCATTTTCACTAATTAATAAACTCAAATCATGACCAAAATCTTTGTTTAATTCATTGTTATGACATGACAGACACGATGACTGACTATGACTTTGTCACGCAGTAATTGACATATTTATACCGTACAATTTAACCATCAAAAAGTTACGTGTTTCCAATCATTTGATCAATTTCTCACTTTAGTATGGGACTTCCATTCAATCGTTCATTCAATTATGTACTAGCGTCGGGTACAAAAAACATGACATTAGCTCAGCAATTTATACTTCAAAATTGACATTAAAATCTATCTAACGGTAGTACATAAAGTTACGTGATTACCCCGCTGTTCTCTACAGTTCCAACCGATTGTCGTACAACTTTGTGAGCAGATTCTACAATTATATGTATATTTTATTTACTTAAATAATGAATGAAACATTTGTATATAGGATTACAAGAAAATAAAAATGAACAAATAAAACTGAACGCACGTCGCGCCCCACACCAAGGCTCTACCTAGTTTCCACGGCACCATTGTGGTACCATCTGCGCACTTGCTATCTAGCCAATGGCCGGACTCATTTACTGAGACGGCCAGAAGATGGGCACGTTTTTACCTGTATTTTGTGTACAATAACACTTCAATAACACTTGCCTCCACCTATTCGCGCGCAAAAAACCGCAAATTGTTTTATATTTAAGTGTCGGACAACATTTTTAAAAATTAAAATTGGACAATAGTTTTGTACCTTGCCTTTTTGCTATTGTGGCGGAATTTGATTCACATATGTTATTGTTTAGCTTAATAGGAAAATATGTAAAAAGCTGTAAATATGAAGGTAGATGTTTTTTTTTGTTTCTTTTATGTTGTTATTGCGTCTGTGTCGTCATTCGATAGTTTTAAGGCAGGACCCCACTGAAAACCAGCGTCGCGGCTTGCCGTGGCATTATGCTGAGTGGGGCCCTTTTTAGCGTCTTTTGTCTGTTTATATTTTATTGTTAAATATTGTAATGTGTTGTTTAGACGTTAATAAATGTATTTTCTTTTTTTCTTTCTTTCAATAAATTATTTACATACACATAAGACGGTCACGTTCTTAATAATATTTGCCACCATTGTATAAAAAACCAGTACGTTCATGAGGAGAATTTCCTCTAGAACCGTACCGACCATTTAGGGTCCAAGACATGAGAATCATAAACGTACCGTTTCAACAAGGACACTGTGGTGCTGTGTCGCTTAGATCGCGTTCCTTCACCTCGATGGACGATCAAAATCAAATGGAGAATGATTCTTCGCCACATTGGAAACCCATTATTTTCTCGCGACCGTGTCCGCTCAGTGCTTTATTGTCATGAATGCCGTTCAACTCCTCTTAATGGTGAACGCCCACCAGAGGTATAGCAAGATCATACTCGTGATCGGGTGCTGTTTGTGGAGTCCGGTCTCTTCATGCTTGCTAGGACATAGTGACTACGTTAATACTAGTGTCTTTTTATAGGGGATTGACGAGAGACATCATCCTGTTGTGGATTCGTTTTTATTATCAGTGACTTAGATACCATATACATCTCTAACAATATTAAATTAATTTTAATTTTGACGCTCAGAGACCATGTACATCTCTGGGATATTATATTAATTTCATTATACTCCTTGTTTAATCTTGAGACCTTATACATCTCTAACTTTACTGATGTTGTAATATTTGTAATAGATAACTTTGCAAGTTTATCTTCACTGTATGACATTAATTTTGTTATAATTGTAAACTCGAAATTATTATTCCTTCTTGAACTATAATTTAATATTTTGATATGAAAAATGTATTACTTATAATAGTTAGACTTTCTTAAATTGTAAATTAATATTTTGACATGTAAAAGTGCCCTTGTGGCCTATTTGCAGAATAAATGTTTGATTTTGATTTTTGATCCAAGAGCAAGGCGTGCGTTAAGCAATAACAGTTTCTCGATCTACTACATAAGCGCTTAAAGCCGTTGTCTCCAGGCGGGAAAAATAAACCATAGCATTCTTTTGTTATGATTCCGGGGATCCCAAGGACCGGTAGATGACGGGTTATGCGCTGCGAAGAGGCTTCTCAATTTTGAAATGTTTTAACTCAAAATATGATAAAAGTAAAAAAAAGTGTATAAAATCCATCATCATAATTATGTATTGAATACGTAGTAGTATATCTAATCCTGTATGTATGTATCTTGTATACCTGTATATATATATTATGTTTATATGTTTTATTAGATATTTTGATATACTTTTTTATACTCTTTTTCTTTTTTTTTTCTTTTCTTTGCACCTTTTATAAAATATCTGTTTAGCCCAATGGTTGGCTGGTAGAGAATGCCATTTGGCATTAAGCCCGCCATTTGTACAATTTGTGTATTTTGTGCAATAAAGTTTAAATAAATAAATAAATAAAAGTATTGATGATAGCAATGAACTCTTCTTCTGTGTTGTTCTGAGGAAACGATTACATAAAATGTTTAACATAGTAGAATGATGAAAATACATTATTAAATATGATTGATACATGATTTTATTGTGTAGAAATTTAAGGAGCAAAAATCAGTTTAAAACAAAACCACGGTCAGACCGGCACTATATAATACTTGGCCGTACCTATTTGTGCAAATATTCGTGTTGCACCTCTTTCTTTAATGTTGCAAAAAAAGAGAGGCGAATACGCATAGCGAAGTGCCGGCTTTACTTATATCAAATAACGTTTCTTGCTATTTTTTTTCATACTCATACTCATTTTATTGATAAAATAAAAAAAATTACATGTCAAACATTTTAAATTGAATAGGTATGTCAAAGATTTAATTAAATACATTTTAAGATGAATATAAATAAAGTAGAATAATAATTATCAACTAAGAAGTCAGAATTAAAATGTTAATGAATTAGAATACAATGTCAAAAGAAATTGAATAATTGATTTTATATTAAAACATAATTATTCGTCTTATAAAATTCTTTCATATTATAAAACGCCTGGGCGGTAAGACATTTTTTCAATTTGTAATAAAAGGTTGTGTCATTTTCAATATTTTTTATGTCATTGTCATATTTTTTCATATTTGAAGTCTCGGTATTCCAATTAATTTACCAAGCGATACCTCTGCTGTGCGTCAGTCTTTAAACCAGCCTTTGTGTGACATGGTTTTGAGCTCCGTTGGGCGTCTGTTTGTTTTAGCTCAAAGGTGTTGTCGACGTCAAAGTCTACAATTTTCTCCTTATTACAACGATATAGAGTGCAGAATCCTTTGACGCTGGCTGGTCGTTTAATGGTCACGCCAAAATAGCGGACGTCAAAAGGGAAATCGTTGGCAGCTTCTATATTCAGGAAACACTAGATGGAAATTGGAACTAGAAGTTATTAACGTAGTTTTTTTAAACCTAGCCTAGCTGAGAAAAGTCCAGCAAGAAACTCAGCTAGGCCCGACCTGGGTCGGACTGACTCTACCCGGTGTGCGGCAGTACCGGGACGAATAGGGACTATATGTGTCACTGTTGTCGCGATCGCGCGGTGGACGTCCCCGCCGGCGGGAATGCCTAAGTGTACGCGTCGTATCAGAGTTGGACGCCGCAAGCGCAGCGTTCCATCTTTCGATAGACGCTGTGATTACGTCGTCCGGGTCCATAAGTGTGTGCCTAGGACGCCGGACCGTGCGGCCCCCAATCAGTGATCGCCGAGTAACGACAGAGGGGCCCTTCAAAAGTAACGTAGTTACTATACCGGATTGAGTTGAGTTTTCTTTTTTTTTTTTTTCATTTATTATAAGTTAACAAACAGTGATCACAATAATGTATTACTTTAAAAGTTACATTTAAGGTTTGGTAATTGTGATACTAACAACGTTAACTCCATATTACTAATATAAATTACATATTTTGAAGTACATCAATGAGATGAAAAGTAATAACTAAAGATTACAATAAGCAATAAACGTCAAACATACAACTACTAAGGCAGAGCTAATAAGTTAAGTATTACATTATTTCAATAGCTTAAGTGTTTCTTTTTTAAATTTGGCAGCACTAGTGGCTATAATATCAATAGATACAAAATGATCATTGTAAGTACGAACAAGTCGGTATAATGACGAGCGTTTACCAGCATTTGTACGGCAAAATGGGGTAGCAAATAAGAGATGTTGTCTACGGAAATGTCTTCTAAAATTAGAACAGTCGAGTAGGCAAATTTTGTCTATTAATTGAGGTTTAAGGTAGCGCTTATCGAATATCGATGCTGAGAGTTATTTCTGGAAAGGTTCTCATCAAAGATCTGATAGAGGCGAGTGAACTTGTTGACAAGATTCAATCTCGTAAGATAAATACCTACATCTGACCCCTCTGTGGGGTGAGTGACATAGACATAGAAATATTTTATATAACATCACAAGGCATGACTTAACAGTAGCAGTTACGTAGATTTAAGTAAGGATTACTTACTTTTACAATGTCATCTTACCTAATAAATATGTGTGAAATCCTAGTGGGAATTGTCTTAGGATACAGACTGTACATACTTCATTTATACAAATACAAATACAAAATACAAATACATAAAGGTTGATTTCTCAAAATTTTACAATGTTCAATCTATAGTAAGTATGGGTATTAAAAATAAGACTGAAAAATCGGTGTGAGCACAGCATTTATACTGATTTGTCCTATTTATTACATCGGCCTGTATCTGTTTTTTTTACCCAATAAAGAAAATAAAATAAAATATACAAGTATCTTAAAATTAAACTTAACATACTTAAAGATTTGTTTAAACGGGTCTAACGCGATATTTATATATGTATTTATTTATGTAATCTCGGGGTAAATCTTCGGATTTGTGTGCGGATACTGTGAGTGTTGTGTACCGTGCCCTAGACAATTAAAAACATAGTGGACGGGTGGAAATTAAAAGCCATGGGACATGCTTTTGAGTAAGTTTATGCACTCACTGTACACTCCAGAGCAAAGAACGGGTAAACTTCGTATAGAAATTAAATACGAATTGTACCTATTAGGTGAGATTTTAAATATCCCAGCGTCCGACACTGACCTTTTACACTTTCAATCTTATTGTCATAATAAGAGAGACTGGGTCATTATCAGATTTAGGTTCGCGTCTTTTCGGTGGACATATCAAAAGTTAATGGCAAAAAGCTTTTTTTATGTTATATGGGGCAAACAAGCAGACGGATCACCTGATGGTAAGCAATTACCGTCGCCCATAAACACCTGCAACACCAGAGGACAATATACATTGTATATTGTTTTGAAAAAATGACGCCTCGCCGAGTTTCTTACGCCGGTTCTTCTCGAGGCAGAGGTTTATTTTATGAACCGGTGGTAGTTTTTGACATTCATAAGTGCATGTAACATTCAAAATTGAAGAATAAATGATTTCATTTCATTTCATTTCAACACCTTAGAAAACATCGTTTCCAACATGTATCACTATCATTTACAAATTGTATTGTATTGCTATATTAACTTCTGACATTATCTATTAAATTGACATTGTTTTGATTGGTACCCTTACATTGGTACAACTGTTAAATATTTTTTATTTCATCTTAGAGTTTCAATGTAATCTTTATATGACATTTTCAATTGTATTGTTTTCCTATTTATACTTTATATGACATTTTTAATTGTATTATTCCCTGATTATTGTTTAAATGTAGGAATATATTTTAGTATATAATTATTAATTATTTCATTGTCATAACGATCGATATACGATTAGCAAGATAAGCGAACATGTTTTATAATGTAATTGTATATGGAGATAAATAAACTAAACTAAACATGTTTTGTAAGAAATTGTGTAATGTTTTTCCTTGGCTCGTTTGTATTTTCATTCGTTATTACAACGTGTTATTCCCACATTTCCATATTGTATGTACGTTAGTTTCAGCTGAGAAAATAATCATTTCTCGTACTGAGAGCGTACGAGGTAGAAGTTAATTAGGAAGCTCATTTCCTTGGTCTTGCTGTATGTAAGAAGAGCCTAAATACTCGTGGCCTTTTAAGATGCCTTATAAATGAAATGAAATGAAAATAATTTATTCCAGAACAAGTCCATAAATAGCATTATAAAATTATAAAATACAAATAAAAATTAAAAATGATATTGAATGGAATTAAATTAAATTGAATATAAAAAAAATACAATAAATTAATATGCACCTCTCCAAATCGCGGGTAAGTTTTAAAAAGTTTTGATGTCAAATTATGACAAAAGTATTGATAATACCAATTAAGTGATTAACTACTATGATTTTATTAAAATTTTAAATAGCAACATAGCCTTTTTATTTTATTGTGTGTGGTAGAATTTAAGAGAAAACAACTAGTTTTTAACCTGAAAATGATCGATTTGGACTGATATTTGAAACGATATTTCTTAATGAAAAATCCAAAAACTGCATTAAAAGTTTATAAGTAGTGGCCTAGCTACCAAATGTCATAAATTTTAAATGTATTTTTCATTAAAAAATATGGTTTCAAACATCACTCCAAATCGGCCACATTCAAGCTAAAAACTGTTTTATTTTTCAGCTTAAATTCTACTGCACACAATAATATCAAAAAATGGCTATGGTACTATCTAAATATAAAATATAAATATTTTTTTGGACAATCTTACAAAAATCAACCTAGTCCTAAACTAAGTAAAGCTTGTACTATGGGTACCAAGTGACGACATACTTATATAGATAAATAGATACTTAAATACATTGAAAACATCCAAGACTCAGGAACAAATATTCGTGTTCATCACACAAATACATGCCCTGACCGGGATTCGAACCCGGGACCTCCAGCTTCGAAGGCAGGGTCACTACCAACTAGGCTAAAGCGGTCGTCACAAAAAATCATAATTTTTAATAAAATCATCGTATCCTTTATCATTGTAATGGTATTTTAAATACTATTGTCGGACACAGCTCACTAAATATCACAGACAAATAAATTATCTAAAAAATGGAAGCAACGAACATGATATATTTGAACGGTGTTACTTATTCATCCGCTGCGGACTGATCGCCGACAGCTACCAGGGGTCGATGTGACTTAAAGCTATTGCATTTAAATCTAATTTAGATTTGCCGCTTGTGTTCACTCTTAATTTAGATTTGTCGCTTGTGTTCACTCTTAATTTAGATTTGCCGCTTGTGTTCACTCTTAATTTAGATTTGCCGCTTGTGTTCACTCTTAATTGAGACTTGTCGCTTGTGTTCACTCTTAATTTAGATTTGCCGCTTGTGTTCACTCTTAATTTAGAATTGCCGCTTGTGTTCACTCTTAATTGAGACTTGTCGCTTGTGTTCACTCTTAATTTAGATTTGCCGCTTGTGTTCACTCTTAATTTAGATTTGCCGCTTGTGTTCACTCTCACAAACGCTTATTTAGTGTCAGAATAAGTGTGCGCAGTGAACTTAATTTTGCGTTAAGATTTATCCTTGTTAAAGTATAGTGAAAATTAGTATTTCTGTATCAGTTTTATGCGTTAAATATTACAATTTTAATACTCGTCATAAACTACAGGATATAATTATAGAGTATTGTAATTATATCAAAAACCATATTTTAAAAAACACAAATAAGAGACACTATGTCACCCTTACTTTTCCACTTCTAATCATTTTAGTACTGCATTTTCAATAGAAAAAAATATATGACATTTTGTTATAGGTATCCATTTCAGAATAATCTACCAATTTAGTAGTTTTTATTAACTTTTTTGAGTTAATGGTCCGTTTTTCCAAAACAGTAAGTAGATTTCTGCAATTTTCCGAACGCTGGCGAGCCTGTGTTAATTAGCTATTATTAGCGCGTAAGCAAGACTAAAAATAGGCAACTGTCGAGCCTTAAAAATACTTTATTACTGACGTAGCTGGTGACCGAAGAGCTGGCGACTTCTTCGCACAACGTATCAGCATTACGATACAGTGAGGAAATGCCGTTAGCATCCTCGGTGCAATGCCCCAAGGGAATGTTTTTATTGTTATTACATATACTATTATTCGGTTAAAAGATGTTTTATTTCTCATTAAAAACAAATTGTCACTTACATGAGAAACTTAATTTTAAAGGTTTACAACTCGTGTATTCTAACATAAAGTTATTATTCTGACAAACTACTTGTACTCACAGTTAAGGGATACAATACAATGTAAGTACGTTCTTGATTTTAGTTGAAAAAGGTAGCACGTAGAGTGTTACAAATTAGGTGGTGAAACATGGATATATTAACATAAAACAGTTCGTGAGCGACCGAGCTCTGCTCGGGTGAGATAAACGGAAATTACAAAGACAAGGAGGGTGATTGCAGACATACTCGTATTCACAAATAACTATTGCTCGTTTACAATTATTACCGCTTGTAAATGAATAAAAAAATAAATACCTTAAGTATAATAGATCCCTCGATCGTTATCAGCTATCGTGATAGGTAGATGAATGGTATTGACTAATATTAGAGTGTTACAAGCGAGAAGTCGATATGACGAATGACGATGAAATGGATATAAAAGTGTGTTTTTGTTTGGAGTGGCGATGGCAAATTTGCGTTGAAATAAAATAGGTAAATCAATGTGTTGAGGCAATGATTTTAACGTAAATCATGTTATCAATCATCATCATCATCATTCTAAGCCCAGACATAGTCTATTGAATAAGGTAGTAGGGGTAGGTATTAGGGGGTACAATCTTTTTTTACATGAACTAGCCCCATAGTAAATAAAAATAATATAGTTAAGCTTAATGAGACTGAAGAAAAAAAGAAAGAAAAGAAAGAAACATTTATTCACAGACACAGAAGACACACATATTACAAAAAAAAAAAACAACAACAGAAGAAAACAAACCACAACATGTGTGTCCCCGCGGCAGTGAAACGGACACTGGCTCAGCATTATGCTGAGGTGTCAGACACCTACAGCGCTGCAGCGCTGTGTGTGTGCGCTACAGACTGCTGTTATGATTAATCTAATAATCTTCGAAGTAATAAATAGATTCATATTGATATTTATAAAGAAAACATCCAAAACGAGAATACATATTTCCCTGACCGGGATTTGATGCCAAGACGGTCAGCTTCGTAGGCAGGGTCACTAACCTCTAGCTAAACCGGATACATTCTCGCTCCACCTACATGGTGTTGAGGATAAGTTCTCGCATCACCTACTTGGTGTTGAGAATACATTCTCGCTCCACTTTAAGGTGTTGAGGATAAGTTCTCGCTGCACCTACATGGTGTTGAGAATACATTCTCGCTCCAGCTACATAGTGTTGAGGATAACTTCTCGCTCCACTCACATGGTGTTGCGGATAAGTTCTCGCTCAACCTACATGGTGTTGAGGATACATTCTCGCTCCACCTACAACGTATCGAGGATAAGTTCTCGCTCCACCTATATGCTGAGGATACATTCTCGCTCCACCTAAATGGTGTTGAGGATAAGTTCTCGCTGCACCTACATAGTGTTGAGGATAAGTTCTCGCTTCACCTACATGGTATTGAGGATACATTCTCGCTCCACCTACAAGGTATCGAGGATAAATTCTCGCTCCACCTATATGCTGAGGATACATTCTCGCTCAACCTACATGGTGTTGAGGATAAGTTCTTGCTCCGCCTACATGGTGTTGAGGATAAGTTCTCGCTCCACCTAAATGGTGTTGAGGATAAGTTCTCTCTCCACCTACATGGTGTTGAGGATAAGCTCTCGTTCCACTTACATCGTGTTGAGGATGGTGATGATGCATGAAGATATTAAACTGTTGATCCTTGTCCTCAGGCCAGCGTCGCGTGATGGCGCATGGAGCACGCATGGACGGTCTGGTGGGCGACGCTGGCGCTCGCAACGCTGGTCGCGGCGGGGCCGCGCTACAGCTCTCGCATCGTTCACACACATGCAGGTACCTATACGCAGGAATGAGACGAATACACTACAAGTATAATTTTGTTAATAGTGTTCTTTTATATCACGTCGGTGGCAAATAAGCGTGCGGCCCGCCTGATGGCAAGCGTCACCACAGCCTATGGATTGCAACTCCAGGGATATCAAGTGCGCGTTGCCGACCCTTTAAAAAATTTAAAACTCCTTTCTTGAAGAACCCCATACTGTAGTTCCTAGGGAAAACCTCGGCAGGGAGCTCATTCCACAAACGGAGCGTCCATGGGAGGAAATTCCTCTGAAACCGTACCGTACGCGGTCATTTCGATTCCAAGGTACTTTTATTTATTATTTGCACTTTCAAAGCTGGTTACGATAGGCGATAAAGCTCTTGCAACGTACACACACATGCAGGTACATATACAGAGAAATGAAAAAGATAACGGTAATGATATTTTATAACGATATTTGATAATGAGGTTAGCATCATCACATTCTTTAGAAGTTAGGTAGTTTTAAGCAAATGTATTTAAACACTAAGATGGGATGGAACTTAATAAGAGTTCGTTGTTCTCTTATTAAGTGTAAATATGTCTCACGTTAGTGTAAATTTATGGGATGGAACTGTTCATCAACATTGATACGTGTGTATATGCTATCAATCATATATGCTACATATCACGTCCGGTCTACAGTTCCACCCAAATGTGTTTTATTTTTTTATACCACGGGCACGTTTCAACCATTAAAAGTACAGTAGAATCCGCTTATAACGACTCCGCATATAACATTTTATCGCTTTTAACGACTTTGAAATCACCATAAATTAGATTTCATACCAAACATTTTCAAAGTTAAATCAGTCCGTTTTGTGTTCTGCGACATAATATCACCGGTTCTTTGACGGTCGCTTTATCCGGATTCCACTCTAATATACTCTACTTTATCATTCGGTACTGTTTTGTCTATATACTATGTAATGTGAAGCTGACGGTCCTGGGTTCGAATCCCGGTCAGGGCAAATATTTGTGTGATGAGCATGAATATTTGTTTCTGAGTCTTGGATGTTTTCTATGTATTTAATATTTATATCTATTAAATATATCGTCGTCTAGTACCCATAACATAAGCCTTCTTGAGCTTACTGTGGGGCTAGTTCGATTTATGTAAGATTGTCCTCTAATATTTATTTAATTATTATTTATTTAATGTTATTCACAAAATGTAAATCTTTGAAATGCCTTTGTGCCGAAATAAATTAAATAAGTAATGTTTCTAATAATAGGGTACTTGAGAGAATGAAAATAATTTAATAAATTGATATTATTTTAATAAATTTCTTTAGTGACGTCATACCGGTATATATAAGTTTAAAATAGTGAAACAATCAGTGAGCTACCAGGCTGTCCATCTTTTTAATAAATTGCCGGTAGAACTAAAACAGATTTCCAACACAAAGGTGTTCGAACATAAATTAAAGGCTTGGCGAATAAATGTTATTTATTCACTTGATGAATTTGTGAATGACAAATTGTAATTATTAAGTATACAAACAGAATATAAACTAAGCTTAAAATAAACTAAACTAAAAACTAAATATTTACAAGTAAAAAAGAGGCTCCAGCTCGGAGCTCGGCGGTAGGCTGCCCAGAAGGCTGGCCGCATTGCCGCGCTGAACAGCTATGCTGATCCGCTGAGCGAGGTACAAATTGAAAAATATGATATTTGTTAACAGTCCTAGTGATTCAGTTACTTGTAATTATTATTATTGGTAGAATATATAAGATTTAGATAGACATGTTTGAAATGAAATGAAATTATTTATTCTTCAATTTAGGCATATTGCATGCACTTATGAATGTCAAAAAACCGAACCGGTGAACCGGTGGTACATAAAATAAACCTCTGCCTCGAGAAGAACCGGCGTAAGAAACTCGGCGAGGTGTCATTTTTTCAAAACAATATACAATGTGTATAAAATAACGGTATATACATATGTATATATATGCTTTGAAAATATTTAGGACAAAATATTTCTGTGTTAGATTACTTGTGCGGGACGATCACTAGCCAAACATGCCTATCCATGATGTAATCGTTTATCTTATAATATGCTTTTGAAATAAGTGTTTGTTTCACGACAGAATCCGTAAGTTCAGTAATGTGTTTTGAAATTTTATTGTAGAATTTTATACAATTTCCCAAGAACGACTTTTTCGCCTTTACTAGTCTGTAAAATAAAAAGTTATTTTGAGTTTCCCAGTTTCAGTATTTACATAATTTCCCAACGAACGAATTTCCATAAATATTTCTCTCAATGACTCACGCGACCCCAAGTTATAAATTGCTCGAATAGCCCTTTTTTGCAATATAAACAGTTTCGATATCTGCTGCTGATCCCCATAAGATAAGACCATAACTAATTATACTATTAAAGTAAGCGATATAAATTAACCGTAGTTTAAAGATTAATGCAATTTGTTTTAGAATAGTACAGACATTTTAATGTCGTAATGTATTTCTTTTTGTATGTAATGCTAAAATGATAATAAATAAATAAATATTTTTTTAGACAATTAATAATTAGTTTTTTAGACAATCTTACACAAATCAACCTAGTCCCAAACTAAGCAAAGCTTGTACTATGGGTACCAAGTGACGATATACATACTTATATAGATAAATATATACTTAAATACATAGAAAGCATCCAAGACTCAGGAACAAATATTCGTGTTCGACACACAAATACATGCCCTGACCGGGATTCGAACCCGGGATCTCCAGCTTCGAAGGCAGGGTCACTACCAACTAGGCTAAAGCGGTCGTCAATAATGTTTTTAATGTTTGCTTATATTTTTATTCCCTATTATAAATGATTCAATTTCTGTTATTTTCTCATGTAAGTATGCATATGTGTATGACTTATAATGCGATGTATATTCAACAAAATGTATATTGTTCAGAATTACATTAAATAAAAAAATAAAATGAAAAAATATAGATAGCTGCTGTCACAATTTGCTGTAATACTTGAGATAACATTTTTCGGAGACTCGCTCCATAACAGCGTGGCGTCACACAAATAATTGCCTGACTGGGATTCGAACTCGGAACCATCAGCTTTGTAGGCACGTAAGCAGGGTCACTAAGGCCGGGTTTTATAAAGATCAGTTAGACCAAATGTCAGATCAAATTTTAGTAACTCAGTACATTTTTTGACATAACAGACCAACATAAGGTCTAACGGATCTTTATAAAACCGAGCCTAATTAGGCTAAAGTAATCGTCAGTAACAATCAGTACAATATTGAATACTAGCGACCCGCCCCGGCTTCGCACGGGTGCAATGCTGATGCATGTATTATACATATAAACCTTCCCCTTGAGTCACTCTATCTATTAAAAAAACCGTATTAAAATCCGTTGCGTACTTTTAAAGATTTAAGCATACATAGGGATATAGGGACATAGGGACAGAGAAAGCGACTTTGTTTTATACTATGTAGTGATGTCATAGAATTGACTATTTTTTTATACCACGTCGTTGGCAAACAGGCTGACAGCCCACCTGATGGTAAGTGGTTACCGTCGCTTATAGACGCTTGCAACACAAGAGGCGTACCTCGCGCGTTGCCGACCCCTAAGAAACCTTTTCACGCTTTTTTTGAAGAGTCCCATTCTGTAGTCCATTGGGGATACTATTCTGACAACGATGTTTTAAATATAATGAAAAACCTGTCGTACATTAGTAGTACAGTTCATTAGATGTCAAATAGAGAATTAATATAGTACTAGTGTTCAGTGGAATTGACATGATGAGAGACTTCACTGTTCTCATTTGTTTTTTTTTTAGACTGACGCTCAGAGACCTTATACATCTCTGAAGATATTTATTTATTAGATTTTATTATTTTCATGTTGACGATATAGCTCAAAATATTTTATTATGATTAGTGTACCTACTTTATTACCTCTTATCTTGACGCTTAGAGACCTTATACATCTCTAACAAATCTCGATTGTTATTAGTTTCTTAGTCTTATTTTTGACATGTAATATAATTAATGATACTTTGATTATTGTATTATTTTTATTTGATGTACCTAGATAGATTTTGACTTGTAAAAGTGCCCTTGAGGCCTATTTGCAGAATAAATGTTTTGATTTTGACTTTGATTTGATTTTGAATAACGTTATATATACCGTTTACGAAGTTAGACAGTCCTATTCATAGTTTATTAGAGGTTGGGAAAACTACGTAGAAACAAAACAAATTTTAGTTCCTGTTGATAAATTCACCGACGCATCAGTAGCTCTAAAACTACGCATGCATAAATAAATACCTACCTCGAGCAAAACGCGTCCAGAAGTAATTAAATCATTAATATTTAAATTGCGCTTAGGCTGAGGCATTTGAATTTACACAGGTAGTATGGATAAGCTAGGGACAATCCAATCAGGAGGGAAATCCTGAGGTCTCAGGGGTGAGGTCGTTTCCCAGTCCGGGGTCAAATTGGTACCACGATTCTAGTTCCGGATTAGGGATGGGACATTGCCAGGAAAATTAAAAAATCTAGGTAATGCAACGGATGCTCATCTAATATTTTATACGTCACTCAATATTAAATAAATAAATAAATATTAGTGGACAGTCTTACACAAATCGAACTAGCCCCACAGTAAGCTCAATAAGACTTGTGTTATGGGTACTAGACGACGATATATTTAATAGATATATATACTTAAATACATAGAAAACATCCAAGACTCAGAAACAAATGTTCATGCTCATCACACAAATATTTGCCCTGACCGGGATTCGAACCCAGGACCGTCAGCTTCACAGGCAGGTGCACTACCCACTAGGCTAAACCGGTCGTCAAAATGAAAAAATCATTGCCAGGAAAATTAAAAAATCTAGGAAATGCAACGGATTGTCATCTAATATTTTAGACGTCACTCAATATTAAAAATTGTAAATTAAACAATAAAAAAATTTACACGAATCACGCGGATATTATCTCTAGTTATTTTAGTTATTGATCTCGGAAAAACAGATTAGATTCAAGAACATATACACATTTTTAATTCAGCAGGCGAATCACGTAACTTCATTTACTAACGGTAGATAGATTTTACTGTCAATTTTGAAGTAGTAAATAAATAATAAATATTTAAATAAATAAATAAATATTTTTAGGACAATCTTACACAAATCAACCTAGTCCCAAACTAAGCAAAGCTTGTACTATGGGTACCAAGTGACGATATATATACTTATATAGATAAATAGATACTTAAATACATAGAAAACATCCAAGACTCAAGAACAAATATTCGTGTTCATCACACAAATACATGCCCTGACCGGGATTCGAACCCGGGACCTCCAGCTTCGAAGGCAGGGTCACTACCGACTAGGCTAAAGCGGTCGTCAAAGTATAAATGTATGTGCTGACAATATTTAAGCCAATCAGATACAGTTATTATAAAATGAGAAGAAGCAGAAACACATACAATCTTTCGTCTTGTGTATTTTATGTCTTTACAATTCAATACTTAGATTCATGGAAAATTTCACGTTGTTTATAGATATTAAGAACCATATGATTTTATTGTAAACATCAAACTCTCATAGTAGTTAGCATAGATCTGTACTTAAGTTGTGTAAAATGATGTGTTCACCTGTAATTGGGGTACATAAGCCCCCACATTTTTTATACCAAAGACAACTGTAACCTTACCTTATGTACTCTGTTGGTGTCCCGTGTAATAAATAAATAAATAAATAAATAAATAAATAAATAAATAAGATCCACAGCGCAGGTTTCGTCCAACCACAACAAAAATCCATCACAGGTTTCGTCAATTTATGCTGCAAAGAATCATCCACAACACGTTTCGTCACCACACACACTCATACACATACACAGACACATACACACATACACATACACAGACACATACATATACTCATATACATACTCTATTAACAATGATGTCCGATAAGTACCCGGTTCAAACGTCCCAAATATACTCGCCGCGTTGGATTGCTGCCAATTAAAATTTGACGTTCGAATCTACCTGTCGGTAGTACAAGAGTTACGTGATTAGTGATTACCCTGCCTGCTACCTACAGGTAGCTAAATAAATAAATGAAATAAATGAACTTTATTCTGCAAGTAGGCCGCAAAGACACTTACAAGTCAAAAACTACTACCGTTCCTCATGAGACCACTGCCGAGAAGAAACGCCGAAAGAAACTCGACAGTTAGTCATTTTCTCCAAAATATGCTTATTACAATGATACTACTTAACCTACTTAAGTAAATGTAAGTGGTAAACAACAAAAGAGTATTGAAAGAAAAACGAGGAAAACAAAACAATAGGTATTTACAATGTGTAGTTACACAAGAAAACAAAACATGTCGAATCGTTTAATATGCTTTCCTGCAAGAAATGTGTCAACTAGATACAATGAAAATATTAGACTCTTTACGCTGTTTAGGTATTTGGTTTGGGCCATGCATTTCTGTCTGTTAGATAGTCCTCAACCCTATAATAAGCCTTTCACATCAATGTTTTTTTTTATGTAATTTATTTATGTAATATTTGTTGCACTAAAATTTATCGTACAAAAGAAGGCCTTAATGCCGTAAGCATTGCTTAATGCTAGCGCAATATTTCGGAATAATATTCCCAGTGGCAGTATTCCTAAAATCAACAGCAGGTCAGTATTTTTGATTGGGACTTGGAAAGTCAGGCTCGGTTTTATAAAGATCCGTTAGACCTTATGTCGATTTGTTATGTCAAAAAACGTACTGAGTTACTGAAATTTGATCTGACATTTGGTCTAACGGATCTTTATAAAGCCCGGCCTGAAAGGTTTACCTAATTGCAGATTTATTTAAACGCTTATGAAAATTGGAGTTGATTATAGACCACTCTGAGATATAATTTTAATTGGTACAGTCAACTGGGGTAACTTTCAAATTGAGGGGCGACTTTAAAAATCCAGTTTTTATAATACTTATAGTTAGTTTTAATTTGGTTAGCATGAAGTCAGTGAAATATCTTGGTAAATTTCCTAACCATTTACTAAACTAAATCAGACTAAAAATACTTATTGATGATTATAAAAGTGTTCTAAATTGATCAAAGTGGCCCCGGTTTTTCCTAAAGTCACCCCAGTTTACGGTACCTAACTTTGTAGATATCTCGAACTGACGTGATTATATTAGAAGAGATTTTGGACTAATTTAATTTTGTATTCGTTACCTACATTGGTTTTAACCCTTATGTACCCTTTACTACGGTTGAAAACACATGTAGCAGGATTTGCGTAACTGCGAGTTTATTTTAATGAATATTACAAGCTTAGAGAGAAAAGGATTGGTTATGCTTATATGTAAACGGGTCGGCCGGCTCATTGGAATTAATTTTGCAAAGTATTATGCATGGGAATGTACCCGTACGTAGGCTGTACTTTGCAAAATTCATGCAAATGAATTCAGAAACTTTGCGGACAGGCGTGAAGAAACCTTAAATTATAACTGTCGAGTATAACATTTCAGTTTTCGCAAAATGCTATGAGTGGATCAAAATGAGCTTGGATATATTTGGGAAGCGTAAGCACCTGCTTTGGTAAAAAATAAGGAAATGGAAAATTGAATGGTGACATAATATTTTATGTTCGTTAAAGATGTCGTTGTGTGTTTAAAATGTTTAAGTTTTTATTGACGACCGCAGTTGGTTGTGCCTGCCTTCGAAGCTGGAGGTCCTGGGTTCGAAACCCGGTTAGGGCATTTATTTGAGTGATGAACACGAATATTTGTTTCTGAGTCTTGGATGTTTTCTATGTATTTAAGTATCTATTTATCTACATAAGTATGTATAGGTATCATCATACCCATAGTACAAGCTTTGCTTAGTTTGGGACTAGGTTGATTTGATTGTAAGATTGTCCACAAATACATGTATATTTATTTATCATACGACAATTTTGTTGCCAGTTTTTGTTGCACCGTTTGCGACCATCCAGGGGTCACGTGTAGGGTAACGGCGGGTACTCCCTACGTGGCGTGGTGCACCTTCGCCCCCCCCCCCCCGCTTTTAGTCAAAATTAGCTTGTCTCTTTGTCCTGCCACTTTCAATTTTTTATTAGCTGGAAAGGGACAACACGCTTTAGTTAACAAAGCACTTAACACATTCAGCGCCGAGGACCCTATAGTCGGGATCTCCGTTCGTAGACAGTTTTCGCTATAAAGCGGAAAAACCAGGCTACGAGCGTAGCGTATGTATTAACATTAGTAAAGATTGTTTTGAATAACAGCTATTTTGTTCCAATCAAATATTTTGATGTATGATGATAATATTTTTAGGAGTAATTAATTTTGCCAATATAAGGCACTGGTCCCACCGCCAGCGAGTAGCGAGTAATCTCATAGTAATTCTACTCGCATGAGCGAGAAAACGAGTAGAATTACTATGAGAGTACTCGCTGCTCGCCGGCGGTGGGAATAGTGCCTATTTTATCGTTTTTTGGGTTCGGCTAATGATAATAACGACGTGTAGAAAATGCCTCAGATAGTATAAATATTGTTTGTTCTTTCTTGTATTGTCAGAAAATACAAATGAAATTATCACAAGTAAAATTAATAAGGATTACTATGGAAAAAACTTACATCATCTATATGATTAGATTTCCGCTACCCTAAGGTTGTCTGGAAGAAATCGCTCTTTAGCGATAAGACCGCCTGTTGTTTGCCTCTTCTCATTGTGTTTTTGTACTGTACTGTATCCTTTGATTGAGGTGTGCAATAAAGAGTATTTGTATTGTATTGTATCATCACTACCCCAGTATTCATCCATACCTCTCTCCAGGCGCCATCCGCGGCATCATAGTGGAGCCCGCCTCTCGCCGCCTGGAGCCCGTGGAGGTGTTCCGCGGGGTCCCATACGCGGGGGCGCCCTCCCGGCTGGCGCCCCCGCCGCCGGCGCCCGCCTGGCCCGGCACCCGGCTCGCCGACGCCTTCGCGCCAGTCTGTCCGCAGAGATACCCCGACATATCCAACAAGTACGTTGCTATTCGTCATAAATATATGTCTGTGTATGTTCTTTCTGTTCATTTATTGATTTGACTTTACATTCATTCATTTTACATTCGTTCGTTCTCTTGATCCGCTAATAATTAATTCAAATTTAGAAATAAAGGCAAAATTTTAAAATTTAGGCACCGAGCAGGATTTGAACCTGTGACCTCCCGGCACCGGCCAGTAGCTCTAGCCAACTAGGTGCAACTGCCACCAAGCCCGAAATTCCTCAATTGTTCCTTCATTTATACAAACGCCTTAAGGGAAGCGTACAGCGACATCTACCAGAAGACTCAAGCTTCATTAACGGCACTAACGTCTCAAAATCATGTTGAAAATCGTCAGTTATGATTCGCCATCCCATACTAAATTAATTTTGTATTAATTTTGTTTGTTTATTTATAAATTACGTTTACGTTAGTAGCGGCACTGCTTAAGCCGTCGTCTCCCGGTAAAAAAATAATGTTATTGTTTGAGCCCTGGAATCCCAGGGACCGGTAGACGACAGGTCTCCTGTGAACAATTTCTCCACTTACATAACACCAACCATTCAATGCTAACTACTGCATCACTGAATAATGTTTGGTCAGCGTTAATACCTTCATCATAATCAGATTTCTTACGAATGGGCGTCGAACTGACCTATATAATGACGCCCACCCATCCGAGCTCTGATAATAATCATCAACTTCATCAGTATCCCCGCAGATACAGCAAATATAACTCCACGCGATCGCGACAACACTGACACATACAGTTCCTATTTGTCCCGGTACCGCCGCACACCGGGTAGAGTCAGTCCGACCCAGGTCGGGCCTAGCTGAGTTTCTTGCTGGACTCTTCTTAGCTAGGCTAGGTTTAGTGAAACAGCAACAGAAACTTCCAGTAGCTCGATTCCACTCACACCTCAGAGTCGGAACTGCTCAACCAATCTCACTGGAGCGCAAATTCTTGGAGTATGCCAGTGTTCCAAACCACACGCGTGGTCGTGTCGGAGGTTTTCCCCTGGAGTTTCCCCAGGCTACTCTCCAACCGCGTACTCCTATCGCTTTATTGAGTCTGGCCTATAAAGCCACAGTCAGGTTCAAAACGGCAAAATTTATCTGAACACCACTTCAGTGCGTTTCAGCTCACATCTAAAGTAAAAAAGCAGTCTTAAACAAAAGCGACCCCACTGAGTTCTTCCCTAACCTATTTATTACCTATCTCATATTACCTCACCCCAAACTAATAAATAACTGGTACCTTGGAGTTCCCATGACTGGCCCATTCTGGAGTTACAACGACATATTAAATCATGCCAACTTTCGCGACGCATTGTGGCCTACAACATGGTCTAGCCTGTTAAAACTTCCACAAACTCTGGAACTGTTCTAATACATTTCAAAAGACTTTGATTTCAATAGGCATGTATGACTCTCAGAAGTTCTTAAAAGTACTACTTAGAATAGACGACATTGCAGACTTATTTGCTTTTAGATTTCTTTCAAAGAAATACGGGAAATCCTTTAGTCAGCTTATTGAAGTTTTGTTTAACTCTGTTTGATTTCCAGTTATCGGACAGTTAAATGTTTTTCTATAATAAAAAGTTTCCACATACTAAATAATTTAATTTACACGTGTTTTCATGCGATGGCCGAGTCTCAATATATTTATACAAAACAATAAAGATTTTTAATATTGATATGCGTCACTATAAGATGCTGTTAATTATTACGTAACAACTTAATGCTTCGAGTACGGAGATTCCAGACACAATTGATTTTCAATTGTTATGGACCACGATCGTGGTCTTAAGGACTAGACGTATTAGGACAGAAAGTCGCTTAAGTAGGGACTAAATAACTTAATAACCGACTTGGTATTACATGGATCTCACAACTTTTTACCGTAGAACAACTGAGTTGCGAGACTTGGTTTTTTTGACAAGTATTGTTTTTGATGGGTAAACTTTTTACAGAATAAATAAAGTATGTATTTATATTGGAGTTCATGATTGCGTATGTCGCGAAAAAAAGTACAGTGGGGCTATTACGAACTTCGAAATTCGAACTTCGTATCGTGCCGTCCCTTTCACTCATATAGTGTATAATACGAGAGTGAAAGCGACGGCACGATACGAAGTTCGGAGTACGCCCTCTGGAGTAGAAAAAAACAATTCTACATTAAATATGTATAAATTTAGAATGAAGGAAAAATTGAAAAATTTAGGCCCCGAGCAGGATTCGAACCGATTCCGATTTCGGATTTAAAAAAATTAAATATGTATGTCTACCAGGACCGCAGCGTTATCGAAGATGCCGCTTGGAACGTACAGCGAGCTGAAGGCGATGTTACCGCTGCTCGCCAATCAAAGCGAAGACTGCCTCTACCTCAACATCTACGTGCCCGGTAGCGGTGAGTTGGTTCAACATCGTTGAGAATTTTTTTTTTTAAAACGGTGGCAAATCTTGACTTGCCTGATGATAAACAGACACTGTTACATACTTACCAAAGAGAATATAACCACTACGTTCTAAGAGACGGGACTTCGAACTAGGTTTTGGATGACAGTGACATTGTCATTGCACGACATTGACGTAGAGTTTGGCAAACATTCTGTACCACAATAAAATAAAAAAAGGAAATAGGTAATGCCAACATAACAGCGCGATAGGGTTGTAACTTTGATGTAGTACGGTTAACGATATCGATATCGATAAACGATGACTAGTGACGTCGTGGGTTCCATGTTTATAAAAATCCCAGTTAGAGGGCGTCCATTATTTATGTGAGATGTTTATGGCGGGAGGGGATCGAATTTTGCCAAAAACAAATCACATTAATAATGGATGCTCCTTTATTAACAATTGGGGTTTGAATCCATTCTCTACTGGTTAGGTTATGATGACTACACTACGATGTTCATGCGCTTATTCCGCAGTGGGTAGAGCTAGAGTTAAATAAAACAAAAAAAATGAAGTTGTGTTGCTTTAAATATATTAACCATCTCTTTAGACGACTTTTCTTTCGGATAAAATCTTTGGGTTGAAAGAGGTCACCACAACGAAATTTTAATTCATTCAGCTTCTCAATCGGAACGTAGGTTAGGTCTTCATTGCCAAATACGTTCACCCACTGTCTGCAACTGAAAAATACCATGAGTTCTATATGATAAGCTAGTTATCGATATGTTACTGCCACCACTAGTATGCATACGAATAAAACTAAATTGCAAATAAAGCTACTTATTTTTCTTACATGTAACTTGCTGTGGTACACATTAATAGATAATCTCCAATTAATTGCTTATCGGTCGTGATCTAAAGGAAATCTTGCCACAAATTTCCTTTTCTCTTCGTCTTTTCGACCCGCACGAAAACCGCAAATAACACATACCCTATAGGGTGAAATAGTCCGTGGCATGTTGAAAAACACACTGCCTTCTTACTTCATGTTTTTTCACTTTAAATTAACGTTTCTACCATTTATAAATACCAAAATAACAAACTACAAACTGATCTACAAAGAAACAATATGGCGATCACTCAAGTTTAACGGAAGTGACCAGAGATGACATTGACATGTGACTGCGATGGATTAACTGAGGGAGCGAGATTGCAGAATCCGCCATTATTTTTTAGCCAAATTCCATACAAAACTGTCATTTTGTAAATTTTGTTCTTAGTTGCGCGAGCCTGATACTTACTTTTAAGTATATGGTCCAGGGCTTGTAATATTTAACAAACCACTCATAGATTTATGATTATAATTATTATATTGTATCTATGTTACACGCCATATGTAATCTGAGGGCCTACTCCGAACTTCGTATCGGGCCGTCCCTTTCACTCTCGTGTTATATACTATATGACTAAAAGGGACAGCACGTTATGAAGTTCGGATTTCGTAACGTGCTGTTCCTTTGACTTTGACTCCCACCGGTGTTGCCATACACATCCATATGTCATAGATACTGTAGCGTCCGCAGACGAATAGAATTATAAATATATACGTGTTCAAATTAATATACATAAATAAATATATATAGTATTCAACCAAATCACAAGTCGTTGGAGAGCCACAATTTCTCATGAGATATAATCGAGATAACTACCTCTCTCATATGCAACGTTTCACAACTCAAAATAATTTTTTTTGCCACGTCGGTAGCAAACAAGCGTACGACCCGCCTGATGGTAAGCGGTCACCGTAGCCTATGGACGCTACATTACAAATGCCATACTACGCTATATTACAAATGAGCGCTAAAAACTTATGTCAATATTTTTCTTTTCAATAACTCTTTAAGGGCTTGAGAAAGAACTTGCTTGAAACTTCAACTTTTGTCCCAAACGCTGACAACGTAAGACGGTTACTGAGAATAATATGTAACAAGCCCGATCGTAACAAAGCTTTCAAGTTTGCAGAAAAAGTTCTCAAAGTTCTTAAGAATGATAAATGAAGGTTTTAAATAAGAGAACATTTCTGCTTACAAAAGATTCCTCTGAACAGAAGGGTTGTTCTTTGGCGCTAATATTATATTACGCACATGTTTTTTGCTCCAGTTCATGAGCTGTTTATTACTTTTTTTTGGGTTCCGTACCTCAAGAGGAAAGAAAACGGAACCCTTATAGGATTACTATGTTGTCCGTCCATTTGTTTGTCTGTCAAGACCCTTTATCTTGAGAACGCGTATCGAGTTGAAATTAAAACCATATAATCAGGTCTACAGTAACTAAACAAACCGAAATAATTAAACAAACTAGTCCTGCGGAAATGAAGATTAGGCACATAGGTCGGGCGCTCGTTGATGTCTTTTGTTCTATGTCTGCGGCGTCACGTGATTGGTCAATTTCATAACAGTTCAGTTGAAGGGAGCTCCATAGAGAAAAGTTTGTGGTTTTAGTTTCCTCTGGGATATCTTAATTCAAACATTAAAGTCGACGAGTAGAAAAACGTATATTTCGACACTCTCCAGGAAACTATAAAATTTGGCAAGTAATTATCGGAAACAGGAAAAAACATGAAAACTATATATTTGTAATTATATCATAAAGAACATAGTCTTTATTTAAAGTACGTAATCGATACGAATCGGTGGGCGAGTCCAACTCGCACTTTCCCATTTTTTAAATAGTAACGGTTATTTCGCTTCACCGAAAAGCTACTGGGCTAGAGGAGTAAGTATTACTAGTAAGTTTACTTCCGCTGCTACTGGAAGAAGCCGCGCAAGATCGTGACGAATAGAGAGCTCTCCTGCAAGCCCCCTATCCCTAATGAGGGATAATTGGAGCTCATCATCATAACTATCATCATTTTCGCGAAATTTTACTCGATAGATGGCGTTTAGCACTCGCGTACCTACCGAATGCCAGCTATGCTATTTACAATGGCCACAGCATCGCTCATTCACCCCTAGTATACTTTCAATTGTTTTATTGGCAGGTGCGAGAGGCGTGGAGGCGCCTTACGCTGTGGTGGTGTGGCTGGGCGCGCCATCACACGAATGGGGCTCTCCAAACGCTCTAGATGGCTCCGTGCTCGCCGCACGGGCCCATTTACTAGTCGTTACAGTCAACTATAGGATAGGACTATTAGGTGAGTCATCACCCACCTAGCGTTTCTCTAAGGAAGACTTCTTCCACCACTACTTTTTTTGGCTATCAGGTGAGTACGAAATGCAACTATTTTGGGTACAAGCTGAAACAAGAGACTTGTCAGTTAGTATAAGGAAATGAACTTTTGCGATGCATTGATCAGACATGGAGAAAATTAGCTGAACGCGAAAATAACAAACGAAGAGCTGAGGAGAGTGGGGGGGAAGAGGAAACTGCTGAAATTATAGAAAATAGAAAAGGAAAAATGATTGGTCATCATATACGACACGATGATTTTATAAACAACATCAGAGGAGGCAAAATTAAAGGAAAGCGAGGAATGGGATGATCGAGGATAAGCTACATGAAACAAATAAAAGGAAAGGAAAATTTGCACTAAATAAATAATTATTTCGTATAAGGAGGTCAAGGAGGCGGCCCTATATAGAGTCAGATGGACAGAGCTACACCGATAAATCTAACTATTAAATTTATGATGGTGACCAGACATGGGTGGGCCAATGAAATGAAATGAAATGAAATCATTTATCCTTCAATTTAGGCATATTACATGCACTTATGAAAGTCGAATAACTACCACCGGTTCATAAAATAAACCTCTGCCTCGATAAGAACCGGCGTAAGAAACTCGACGAGGTGTTATTTTTTCAAAACAATATACAATGTATATAAAATAACAGTATCATAATATTACAGAATTCAAATGCTACAATATAAACATACATTTATATATTTTAATATTAAGCAAAATATTCCCGTGTTAGATTACCAGAGCTCGGAATAGGTAGTGCCTATTTACCTAAACTTTGCGGGAGGACGTAACTAAGAGTGGTTACAAGCACCAAAAATAATTATTTCTTTTTAATGAATGCGGGATTTCCCGGGATTTACTGTATTATTCTAGAGGCTTAATACATTTGGCTTTACTTATAAACAGAGCTCGGAATAGGTAGTGCCTATTTACCTAAACTTTGCGGGAGGACGTAACTAAGAGTGGTTACAAGCACCAAAAATAATTACTTCTTTTTATTGAATGTGGGGTTTCCCGGGATTTACTGTATTATTCTAGAGGCTTAATACATTTGGCTTTACTTATAAACAGAGCTCGGAATAGGTAGTGCCTATTTACCTAAACTTCGCGGGAGGACGTAACTAAGAGTGGTTACAAGCACCAAAAATAATTATTTCTTTTTAATGAATGCGGGATTTCCCGGGATTTACTGTATTATTCTAGAGGCTTAATACATTTGGCTTTACTTATAAACAGAGCTCGGAATAGGTAGTGCCTATTTACCTAAACTTTGCGGGAGGACGTAACTAAGAGTGGTTACAAGCACCAAAAATAATTACTTCTTTTTATTGAATGTGGGGTTTCCCGGGATTTACTGTATTATTCTAGAGGCTTAATACATTTCTCTTTACTTATAAATCTTGTTATATTGCATATTATTTGTTTAATTACCTTTAAATAACAATCAGTCATTAAAAATGTAATATGGATCAACATGAATCAAAAAGATTCCGAAATTTGATACTTTTTAGTTGACTTAGACAGAATTATACTCCTTTCTTCCATGAGAGGGGACCTGTGTCCAGCATTAGGGCGTATATAGATTGGTGATGAGACAGAACTATGATATCGCATAGAAAATTCCGACATTCATTCCGACGTTTCGAGTCCTTTACAGCACTCGTGGTCACAGAATGTATTTTAAATTCATTATATTATTAGCGATATAATCGGTTGAAAAATAGTTTTATTTAATATATAAGTACATGTATGCCATCATATTAGAAATAAATTAGAATACATCTGTACTATATTTTCTATGCCATATCATAGTTCTGTCTCATGACTAATCTATATACGTCCTACTGCCAGACACAGGTCCCCTCTCATGGAAGAAAGGAGTATAATTCTGTCTAAGTTAAATAAAAAGTATCAAATTTCGGAATCTTTTTGATTCAATATAACAAGATTTATAAGTAAAGCCAAATGTATTAAGCCTCTAGAATAATACAGTAAATCCCGGGAAATCCCGCATTCATTAAAAAGAAATAATTATTTTTGGTGCTTGTAACCACTCTTAGTTACGTCCTCCCGCGAAGTTTAGGTAAATAGGCACTACCTATTCCGAGCTCTGTAGATTACTTGTGCGGAACGCTATCACTGTCAAACTTCAATATTCAATTCAATTTAATTAAATCCGAATTGACACACCATAAGTCACCGTCGACGACACACTCACACGTCCGCAAGCCGTCGATAGGCTGATGCAAGGCTGATGACGTAGGTGGTGTCACCCACACTACTAACCGATGTATTGGATTGTCATACCTGGCGCAGTATATTATTGTATCATGGTGATATAGCTATTTCCGGTCCAAACCGAATGGGGTGCAAGAAAGGAGCCTCCCCGTGTGGCGTATGAGTTCAACCTCACACAAGAACTCCCGGCGCACCCTGGGCAATCAGCGAAACCTATGCAGATTGGCTAATCCTTTCACCACGATGGCTAACGATTGCGATCTCCGCGAACATGCCATGATTTCCTTACAGATGCAATTTGAAATTGTACTTACTGACGAAATAGAGGGAAATTTAGCTTGAAAATATTTTATCATCTCAGGTTATTTAACAACGGGGGCATCAGACGAGGTGCACCAAGCCGGTGGCGCGGGTTTGCTCGACGTTGCCGCCGCGCTGCAGTGGGTCCGGCGGAATGTCGCCGCATTCGGAGGGGACCCTAAGAGGGTCACGCTGGCGGGGCATTCCGCGGGAGCCGCGTTGGCGAATGCATTGCTGATGCTACCTGACACTAAAGGTACGTTACCATGGTCGAATACTATTTTCGCTGTGTTTAGGAACAATCATAGACATCCCAATGGAAAAAGCAGCCAGAATCAATCAGCCGCTGGCTGCTGCAGCTCGTGTTTTTATTGCTGAATTCTTAGAAAAACACTGTACAAGCCTCGGAGCGAACGGGGATTGTCGACCTCGTATCTCTTGATGGTCTCGTTAACACTCGACCATCTATAACTACTCGACCGGCAATCTCTGCAGTAATGTACTATTTGTGACCTTCGTTCTTAGACTAGATAGTCTATAAAACTAAAAAGTTTGCTAACTTCAAATGCACTGCTCACACACGTCTACTACTAAGTTTGCTTCTAAACTCTGTGCTAAGTTAAATTGGCTTAGTACGTGCCTCAAAAGAACTTGCATACTTTTTAGCTTTTAGTTTTTCTTGGATTGTTCAAACTTGACGTACCAGATTTCTGCGAACTGCCTGTTTATGGAGATTAACTAATTCTGACCCATAGTGATATTTTCAAATGATGTTGCTCAATATAATGAAATAACTACTGTTATCTAATAATAAGCGAAACGCTGTCCAAAATTCTACTTAAAATCTATCAGTCTGCAGTTCATGTAACTTTCTCTACACCTTCTTAGCATTTGGCATCCCGGTTGCATCCTAGACGAGCCCGGGTCCTACGGCCGCTTTAGCATCTCATTTCAATATTTGGCGTAGGAACTAGTTTCACGGTAGCGAATGTCATCTGACCTTCTAATCTAGACTAACATCTAAGCTCCCATCAAGGTCTAGTTTAGACCTTGATGGGAGCTTAGACCTCTCCGCCGATAAGCTACATAATTTATTTATTTCCATCAGACAATAAGGCCAATATTTACACCCATCAGGTTTAATATCTCGAGTGCTGCTGCTGAGTGGCTCAGCGCTGAGTCCAGCGGCGTTGGCACCGGATGCATCGTTAGCGAGAGAGCACACAGCGCAAGCGCTGCGCTGTGTGCCGGATGAAGCTTCTACGGAGCACTGGTGAGGCATTACTTCTCTTTGAAGAACCGTTTCCATTTAAATATGAAATTTAACTTCTGTAGAGATGGTTCAAATTCCTTTAACTCTAGTGAGATGCGCGTTGACTCTGGCCCTTTGATCTGAATCCTAATATGTCGTCCCAGTTATCTCCAGATTAAGGCAGATAAAATCGATGTTAACAGGTTGGTGACCTGCATCCGCGCCCGTCCGCTAGCAGCCCTTTTAGCCGTCGAGGCTCCCAGGGCCCGCTTCCTCGCCGGCTGGGCCCCCTCAGTCCCGATCCCCAAGGACGCTCCTAACCAGGCCCCAACGAGGGCTCTGCACGCCAGTGACTCGTTCCTTGATTGCGCGCTAGCGGTTGTGGTCTCCACGACGGAGAGTTATCATTTTTTTAGTGAAGACGATATTAGGCATGGTTTTGAAGAGGATCATAGGTGAGTTTATATCTGTTATTCATAAAAGGTTTGGTAAGAACCGCATGTTGCAGTTATACTCGCTGAGTGTCTAAAGCAGAATCGACTAGACGTTGATTTTGGCAAGTCTTGTTCCAAGGCGTCACACTTATTACAAGAGAATAAAGTTCAACTCAAAATTTAAAGCAAACAAGTGGATAATTCATCATTGTCTCGTTAGTCATTATATGTAAACGATTTATTACACACAATATTCGAACAAGTTAACACAATAATACATCATCGTCATTATCAGTACCTTGCTCCTTTTTAGGGTTCCGTAGCCAAAATGGAAAAAACGGAACCCTTATAGATTCGTCATGTCTGTCTGTCCGTCCGTATGTCACAGCCGTTTTACTCGGAGGCTATAAGCACTACAATTATGAAATTTGGTAGGAAGTTGTATTCTATAAACCGCTACATAAAAGTGATAAGTCAACCGTTGGTGAGATATTAGCTGTCAAAGTCATAGAAAGTGTCCCCCCCCCCCTTTAATTTCCAAACTATAAAGTTTAAAATTATAAATTTCATTCATTCATTCATTCATTCATTCATTAGTAAATACTTTCAACGATTATTGGTTTGAAGAATATAGGTTTTACGGTTTTTGAGTTTTCGCTTAAAAACTATCTTGCCCAAATAAAATGTCGTAAGTGCCGTGAGTTCCCTATGAAGATACGATTTTTTTAGATTCAATGTATTGGATAGTGATTTTAAATGTGGACCAGTAGGTGTTGGTACGGAACCCTTCATTGTGCGTGGTCCGACACGCACTTGGCCGGTATTTTCCCTTGAATTTTATCTTTTTGATTCAGCAATCAGATGTACTATACAAAATGTTAAGAACTTGTGCGATGAAAGGTTTTACTGGTACCTAGTATGCTGATCTTTGCAAGTGCTAAATAACTTCATTCTTCTTCTTACAACAACCAATCAATCAATCAATCAATCAATCAATCAAATAATTTATTTGTTAAACACAGGTACAAAGGTGTAAGGTATTACATTATGGTTCTACTGTGTTTTGTCATAAGACATACAAATCACTATACAAAACTAAAATACACTACTAAATAAACGAATAAATAATTTTCAAATAACTAGTTCACAAATAAAAATTAAGTCAA
Organism: Epiblema foenella; assembly: GCA_963556455.1. Lineage (NCBI taxonomy): Eukaryota > Metazoa > Arthropoda > Insecta > Lepidoptera > Tortricidae > Epiblema > Epiblema foenella. The sequence continues at coordinate 25,191,471 of OY747101.1, read as the reverse complement.
TCAATATTAGAAATAAAATTAGAAATTACAATAATAGCGATAATAATTAATACAAATAATCTTAAAATTGTCATAATAATATGTCATGCGTGTCATCCAGATACTCCTTAATTGAATAGTATGCTTTTTTGGTCAAAAATCTGTGTAGTTCTTTTTTAAACTGTATTATGTTCTCTATGTGTAATATGAAATTAGGCAAACGGTTAAATATTCTAGGTGCCATACCAAAAATACTTTTTGCTAGTAAGGCTGTTTTAATTTAGTAGAAGAGCCGACGACACTGAACCTAGTTCGATAAGACTCCCAGATGAGATATATATTATAAGATGCGTCATTCCTGGGGGAACACGAAAGGGCTATGCTGCCATGCAAAAAACCTGGTGGCCATAGTAAAAAAAAATGTTCAAAAAAAATAAAATTTCCGGTTTCTAGTACGATAAGTCTCCCAGGTTTCGTTTGTTCCTCGATACAGGGGAGGGGTAGGACTATACGATAATGCAGTGCTGCAAGCCCCCCTGACTGGCCTTGTCAGTGGCAGCAGCATGATAAGTGACGCCAATATTGAGGTATCTAGTATGATCGGTCTCCTGAAAAAAACAAGGTTCATCTGAAAGATCATCAATTTCTGTGTAAGAAAAACCACTGCTGCCTTTTCCTAATAGTGGAGAAGGTGGTGCTGCAGCGATTGAAGGAGCTCAGTACACTGAACCTAATTCGATAAGACTCCCAGGTGATATGTATATTATAAGATGCGTCATTCCTGGGGGAACACGAAACGGCTATGCTGCCATGCAAAAAACCTGGTGGCCATAGTAAAAAAAAATTTTCAAAAAAAATAAAATTCCCGGTTTCTAGTACGATAAATCTCCCAGGTTTCGTTTGTTCCTCGATACAGGGGAGGGGTAGGACTATACGATAATGCAGTGCTGCAAGCCCCCCTGACTGGCCCTGTCAGTGGCAGCAGCATGATAAGTGACGCCAATATTGAGGTATCTAGTATGATCGGTCTCCTGAAAAAAACAAGGCTCATCTGAAAGATCATCAATTTCTGTGTAAGAAAAACCACTGCTGCCTTTTCCTAATAGTGGAGAAGGTGGTGCTGCAGCGATTGAAGGAGCTCAGTACACTGAACCTAATTCGATAAGACTCCCAGGTGATATGTATATTATAAGATGCGTCATTCCTGGGGGAACACGAAACGGCTATGCTGCCATGCAAAAAACCTGGTGGCCATAGTAAAAAAAAATTTTCAAAAAAAATTAAATTCCCGGTTTCTAGTACGATAAGTCTCCCAGGTTTCGTTTGTTCCTCGATACAGGGGAGGGGTAGGACTATACGATAATGCAGTGCTGCAAGCCCCCCTGACTGGCCTTGTCAGTGGCAGCAGCATGATAAGTGACGCCAATATTGAGGTATCTAGTATGATCGGTCTCCTGAAAAAAACAAGGCTCATCTGAAAGATCATCAATTTCTGTATAAGAAAAACCACTGCTGCCTTTCCCCAATAGTGGAGAAGGTGGTTGCTGCTGTGATTGAAGATCGCCTTCAGCGCAGCTGGATTCGGTTTTTCAATTCAGTTTTGTCAGCAATCACCCGGTTCCTTTCGATTTGTACTGATTTAATACGCGTGCCACGTACACTTAAGAATAATTTTGCTTGTCGTTGATTGCATAAACAAATGATTTTGAAAAGTTATTCTCCATTATACCGAAATAAGAGCTCCATAGAGAATCCACAAAACACTTTTTATACACTAGCTGAGTAATTGATAAAATGTACAACCTTATGTGATTTGAAGACGAGATAAAAGCGGTAACTCAAAATGAAGCTTTTTAAATAAAAATCAAGTACACCTATTCAGTTTCCATCTGTGTTAATTAACTGTAAAATATAACTATTTACATTATATCGAAATAAGCTCTATAAAGAACCCAGGAAAAACTTTCATACAGTAGCTGAATAACTGATTCATTTTGATTAACCGCTTTTATCTCGTCTTCAAATCACACAAGGTTGATGTACATTTTATCAATTATTCAGCTAGTGTATAAATAGTGTTTTGTGGATTCTCTATGGAGCTCTTATTTCGGTATACTACTTTTCAAAATCATTTGTTTATGCAATCAACGACAAGCAAAATTATTCTTAAGTGTACGTGGCACGCGTATTAAATCAGTACAAATCGAAAGGAACCGGGTGATTGCTGACAAAATTGAATTGAAAAACCTAATTCAGCTGCGCTGAAGGCGATCTTCAATCACAGCAGCAACCACCTTCTCCACTATTGGGAAAAGGCAGCAGTGGTTTTTCTTACACAGAAATTGATGATCTTTCGGATGAGCCTTGTTTTTTTCAGGAGACCGATCATACTAGATACCTCAATATTGGCGTCACTTATCATACTGCTGCCACTGACAAGGCCAGTCAGGGGGGCTTGCAGCACTGCATTATCGTATAGTCCTACCCCTCCCCTGTATCGAGGAACAAACGAAACCTGGGAGACTTATCGTACTAGAAACCGGGAATTTTATTTTTTTGAAATTTTTTTTTTACTATGGCCACCAGGTTTTTTGCATGGCAGCATAGCCGTTTCGTGTTCCCCCCGGAATGACGCATCTTATAATATACATATCACCTGGGAGTCTTATCGAATTAGGTTCAGTGTACTGAGCTCCTTCAATCGCTGCAGCACCACCTTCTCCACTATTAGGAAAAGGCAGCAGTGGTTTTTCTTACACAGAAATTGATGATCTTTCAGATGAGCCTTGTTTTTTTCAGGAGACCGATCATACTAGATACCTCAATATTGGCGTCACTTATCATGCTGCTGCCACTGACAAGGCCAGTCAGGGGGGCTTGCAGCACTGCATTATCGTATAGTCCTACCCCTCCCCTGTATCGAGGAACAAACGAAACCTGGGAGACTTATCGTACTAGAAACCAGGAATTTTATTTTTTTTGAAAAATTTTTTTTACTATGGCCACCAGGTTTTTTGCATGGCAGCATAGCCTTTTCGTGTTCCCCCAGGAATGACGCATCTTATAATATATATCTGATCTGGGAGTCTTATCGAACTAGGTTCAGTGTCGTCGGCTCTTAAACTAATTGGTCTGTTGTTTATTTTACCTCGGTGACATGTACTATTAAAACTAGGGAACAGATTTACATTTGTTTTTACATATAAAGCGATTTCATATATATAAAGGCACGGAAATGTCAATATTTGATATTTAATAAACAATGGTTTACATGACTCTATAGGTCGGATACCACAGGCGGCTCTTAAACATTTTTTTTGGCTTCTAAAGACCAATTCTCTGTCCGTTGCGTTTCCCCAAAACAATATGCCATACTTTAACGCTGACGTAACATACGCATGATATGCCATAAGTACTGTCGATGGGTTGACAACTTTCCGAAGATTATATAAAGCATACGAAAATTTATTCAATTTATTACATACTAATTCAATTTGATTTCCCCATGTCATCTTACTATCTATGCTTAATCCTAAAAAATTTGCAATGTCAGTTTCATTTATTTCTTTTAACCTTTTTATAAATATAGGAATCGTATCCTCCGCACCTACGTCCGAAACGTCTACCGCTACCACCGCAACGAGATCTTCGCCGCCATCCGTAACGAGTACACGGACTGGGAGAAGCCGATCCAACACCCAATTAACATCCGAGACGCGACGCTCGAGTCGCTGAGTGACGCTTCTGTAGCTGCGCCGGCGCTGAAAGTAGCACAGCTGCACGCGCGAAGAGGCGCTAGGACGTTCTTCGCACATTTCACGCATCAAAGCAAAGACGCTGATTACCCTCAGGTATTTAAGTTACCAGTACGTGATACTGATCTAATGCTTGACAGCACTATAGGCTAGGGCTTAAACGTATGTAAATAAAGATAGTGAGCAAGGTGTCAACCACACAATAGTATAAAAGTGTCAAGTCAGACATTGGGATGTCACCCAATACGCGTCATACTCGATTTTCGGGTGCGATTTTCGGAGGTTTCTGGAGGGAATGTACTCGGACCCACACCCCATCCGGGCCGGAGTCCCGCAAGGCTCCGTGCTCTCTCCCACTCTTTATTCGTTATTCTGGCGGGGACGTTCACCGCGCGATCGTGACAACACTGACACATATAGTCCCTATTCGTCCCGGTACCGCCACACATTGGGTAGTCAGTCCGACCCAGGTCGGGCCTAGCTGAGTTTCTTGCCGGACTCTTCTCAGCTAGGCTAGGTTTAGTGAACCAGCGACAAAACTCCCAGTAGCTCGATTCCACTCACACCTCAGATTCGGTTGAAATGAAACCACTCAACCAATCTCACTGGAGCGCAAACTCTTACAGTATTCCAGTGTTCCAAACCACACGCTTGGTCATGTCGGAGGTTTTTCCCCTGGATTTTCCCCAGGCTACTCTCTAACCGCGCATTTCTATCGCTTTACTCGTATTGAGCCTGGCCTATAAAGCTACAGTCGGGTTCAAAAAAAAATGGTGTGGGGTCCGGTCTGTTAATGTTTGCAAGGACTAGTAACTTCGTACTAGTGTTCAGTGGAATTGACATGATGAGAGACTTCGCTCTGTCCTTATTTGATTTTATTTTTAGACTGACGCTCAGTCACCTTATACATCTCTGATGATATTTATTTAATAGAGTTTATTAATTTTATGTTGACGCTAAGAGATATATCCCACAATATTTTATTATGACACAATATTTTATTATGATTAGTGTACCTTATTACTTTTTGTCTTGACGCTTAGAGACCTTATACATCTATAACAAATCTGGATTGTTTTGGTTATTGTACGAATAGATAGATTTTGACCTGTAAAAGTGCCCCTGAGGGCTATTTGCAGAATTTTTTTGATTTTGATTTTGAACTACCCATGTTCTCACAAACCACTATTGCAAACTTTCATTGAGTTGTTTAGATAGGGTATTTTTTTTGAGTTCTCGTTTGACTCATCCGTTAAAATTTTTAAGTCAATCTGATTTATCATTTCCTTACAGCGCCTCGGCAGTACAAGCAGCGAGACCCTCCCCTACTTCCTTGGTCTACCACTCGTAGCCGGGATTCCATACGCGCCCCGGAACTACTCCAGGGGAGACGTGGGTGTCTCAGAGTCTGCGGTGGCGTTGTTGGCTGCATTCGCCAAGACTGGTGACCCAACGCCGAGGGCTGATGAGCATCATGAGGGTTCCGTGTCCTGGCCACGCTATGAGCTGAATTCCCAGCAGTATTTGAGCATAAGTACGGGAATTTTGACTTTTTCTATGTTTCATAGTTAACGTTAGTGAGATCTTTAATTAGTATATTACGGTATAGTATTTGTTTTTCAATTTTGGCCGATCCACTTAAAGAGAACAATGTTTTTGTAGGGATAACCGCAAAAATACTAATGACCATGCAAGAAGTCGTAACAACCGCCTTGAACGACCAATTGATTATCGACTCTATCTCCATTAGCAAAAGATTACGAGTGCACTAATACAAAAATGGCGGTCCAGACGGTCTCTACTATGCCACTGTCGTAGTAAAAAACGCAGTAATGTTAATCAGCGTTCTTTATTCAGGCACAAAACTTCGTGTGAAGAGCCATTACAGAGGCCACAAGATGGCGCTGTGGCTGCACTTGATCCCGCAGCTGCATCGACCAGGCGCGGCCCCTCGGCACCACCAGTTCCGGTCCATCCATCCGGATATGTTTGCTGGTAAGTACCATCGTCTGGCGGGTGGACCCATAGTTCAACACCAAACAGCTATGATACGAGTAACCTACAGCCTAAAGGCTGCTGTAAAAACCGGTAAATAAACTGGTAAGTTGTTAGTGTTGTCTCAGAATAGCACAGTTTCCTTTACTCATGCAATAGTCGAATAAAGCTATCACTGCCAGTGCGGCCATACAGGTCTATTTCATTTCATTTTTTTATTGATTTTGTAGATTTAAATTACAATATAAATTTGAATTCCTGTCAAAAGTATAAGAATTCACATCATGTTCGTCAATTAAGACTAAGATTAAATAATAATAATAATAATAAGCTAACATCGCTGCAACCTGGTAGCTTTTAATAGGGCTGCCCACCTAGTGAGCGGCTAGTCACCGTCTGCCCTGATTATCGAGATGAGACATTTCATATGGCAGGCGTCCCGTTGTCTCATCAATATCCCAGCAACCAGCCCCTCAAGTTCCTATCCATAAAACCGGTGTACTTCCTTCTTTTCGCAGTAGCCCTTGCACGTAACGGGTGCTGTCTCCGGCTATATCTCCTCAATAGTGCAAGCAGAGATTGTAGCCGCTAGGTGTATACACATCCCAGTACCTTATTGTATCTCAAAGGGGCCTCTTCGTATTGGATCTGTATCCCCATGAACTCCATTCAAAAGGACCGGACATTGTGTCGTGATATCCCAAAGGAGTGATGACCTGGTGAAGGTCGCGGGAATCCGGTGGAAACGAACGGCACAGGACCGGTGTAAATGGCGAGCCTTGGGGGAGGCCTATGTTCAGCAGTGGACGTCTTTCGGCTGAAATGATGATGATGATGATGATCCCAAAGGAGAGATACAAATAATAATAATAATGATATGATGATTTGATTTTGTCCATCTTTGTTTTTTAAGACTCCGAAAATTTTACGCATACCGCCCTATTGAATGCTGAAAGCGATCCCACGGCGTTTCTCTATGGGTCCAGCAATATTTTTGATGGTTTCAGTAAAGTCTTTGGTACAATCGAGTTCAAAAATATGGGTGTATGCAAGCTACTCAAAAATATGTCCCATGGATCTTATGTCTACGCATTAAGGTTTCGGTACAAACCTTACATCACATGGTAGTTTAATTGATACCAATGTAATCTTTATTTAAAACCACAAAATATTTGAAATATAAAAACTAAAATGATAATAAAAAGGTCTCCAAGATCGAAGCCCTGTACATTGTAACCCGGCTAGCCGGCGGGTTATAAATAAAACTAATCAGAACTATAATGTACAATATAATATAATAAAAAAGGTATGTATACAAAAATGGGTTAACTTAACTAGTTCAGTCAGTACGGCGGCATAAGAAAACACAAGTCACTGGCCTGTAAGTGTTATGTTGAGGAATTCTGCAAACTGGAAGGTGGTCTGTGAGTTTCCGCTTAGTTGTGTAGATATATGGTAATTTCAAAGGCTGTACAGCATCGGCAGCTAGCGTCGAGACAGCGCAGACGAAAGTATGTACACTGCTGGCACCCAATGTAATCGGCAGTAATTGTATCCAAGTAGAAAGGGCTGCGTAAGTGGCAGCCCTTGTATGATTAATATGAACTATATACAATATTTATAGGTGTATTTAGAAATAGTGCATCATACATATCACTATTATTCAAATTACAACACAAGTTTAAAGTATTAGAACAGCATCCAAGAAACCGCACGCTCCAAGTAAAAATTTTCATCAACAAAACAAAACACGGCCGTGAAAAATGTGTACTTTTTCTTTCTCACCGGCCAGTGCGCCAGCGAACGCACCGCGAAGGTTTTGCCGTGTTACAACATATTTATGAGAGGATTCGTTCGATACATATTTTTACAGTTGACTGTACTTAAATACAACAAAAGTTGATGTATATACCTTTTAAAATGAAATATATATACCATCTCAAACAGAGTGTTGTACTTACATTAGTACTTGTGTTTATAATTTACGACGCAATTTCTTAATAGATGCATTTTTTCTGTAATGTATTTTCTACTATTACTAAGTGTCACCGATTTTAACTGGGCTTATCGATTGGAACACCTAATTATTTTCCCAGTAGCTCGATTCCACTCACACTTCAGATTCGGTTGAAACCACTCAACCAATCTCAATGGAGCGCAAACTCTTAGAGTATTCCAGTGTTCCAAACCAGCGTGGTCGTGTTGGAGGTTTTCCCCTGGATTTTCCACGGGCCACTCGCCAACCGCGCACTCCTATCGCTTTATTGGGCCTGGCCTATAAAGCCACAGTCAAGTTCAAAAAAAAACCTAATTATCCAATCCTAGCTATCAAATTTGACATTATCACAAATGGCGACATGTTTCGATGTCATCCAAGAGAGCTCTCGATGTCCAAACTTGACTAATTGCTCTTACATTCCTAACAAATTTTTCCTTGTCTTACTTTTTCCTCTACGTCAAACAGATTGATTCATGCTCGCCTAATCCCCCGTTAATTGATTTTTATGGCCGATTAGAAGGAAAACAGATTATTAAATACGTTAATTGGGTGTAATTAATTTATTATAAACGTCTAAATAACAGTAATTTGACTGATTTAATGTTTTAATCGTTGGTAATTATGATAGCGTTATTACTCTTAATTACGACTACGGCTGTTAAATGCATATTACTTACTGGTAACATCTTTAGGGATCCGTAAGACTTCTATTACTATATTAGTATTACTGAGACTTCGCCGTGCGTCCGTCTGTCTGTCCGTCTGTCACCCGGCTATATCTCATATCATGAACCGTGATAGTTACACAGTTGAAATCTTCACATATGATATATTTCTGTTGCCGTTGTAACAACAAATACTAAATATCACTTAGAAATAAATTATTAATCCTTTTTTTTTAACCTGACTGTGGCTTTATAGGCCGGGCCCAATAAAGCGATAGGAGTGCGCGGTTGGAGAGTAGCCTGGGGAAAATCCAGGGGAAAACCTCCAGCACGACCACGCGTGTTGGCCTTTTCAATACTCATATCTCTTCGGAACTAGGATTATGTGTTAAGTGTGTGTGTGTGTTTTAGTACGGATTATTGCAAAAGAAAATCTTACTACTACTTACTTTGAAACGAATATAATCTCAGTTGCAATATTCTGTTAGTCGAAATCAAATGGGGCATTTCACGTTTGTCATATATTTCGCCTCTAAATTGAGTACAATAGAGGTTGTTCGTGTGTCACCTCACCTTAGCGAACCAGTATAAGGTTATTTCCTGACGGCGGGGTGGAATCTGTCGTCCAGTTTTCCTTAGTTTCTATCAGTATTGCATTTGACTATATTAAGATAAGATAAGATAAGATAATTTATTTGCAAAATGTAGTGAGTACAGTAAAGTTGGAATTGTCATTTTAAGAACTTACATTTTACTTAAAGAAGCATGCAAATATTTACAATCTATGAGTTATTATTTAATACATTAGGCATTATTATTACATCACTAATTAAATATTATACATGTCATTCACTATCAAAACATTAATACAATTATTTAGCTACTACAATATTAGTCATTATACAAAATTATTTATCTTTTATTAGTTTCAAATAATCATTAATTCTATAATAAAACTTATCTAAGCAAAATTTATGTAATTTGGATTTAAATATTGAGGCAGTATGGATGCGGTACTGAATTCTAATAGCCTCTTGTTCGCGTATGCCTCGTCAATCAGAAAACACTCATTTTAATGTAGCGGCTCAGTAAAAAAATAAAGTTTTTACAGACTTAACTGATATATTTTATTATTTCATTATTTTGCATGACTCAATTCCTGATATTTTTTTTTATTACTTTATATTACTGTATGTGTTGTCTACCTTAAATATGATTTTTCATTCTTGCGATGACAATAACCAAGTCCAATACATGTATTTGTCTAATAACCATGTTCTCATGGAAGTGATTATCTTTAAACCTAACTGATAGTTTCAGTAGACAGGTTACTGATATGGATCTGACTAATGAGGATGGCCTAAACCAGACCTCTAATTGAAAAAGAAAGAGCATGTTCCCTTCTGAAAGGCCGGCAACGCACTTGTGACTCCTCTGGTGTTGCAGGTGTTTATGGGCGACGGTAATTGCTTACCATCAGGCGATCCGTCTGCTCCTTTGCCCCCTATAACAAAAAAAAAATGAAAATTCTTTATTAATATTTATTTATTTCAATTTTGTGGTCGTCAAAATGACGAGGTCAGTTCCAGTAAACCTCTAAACTTATAAGGCATAAATCGTTTTTTAAAACTTTAGTAAAAAAAATACGTATAAAAAAGAAACAAATGCGTTATAATGAAACCATGCATACAAATACATGTACATGTTTTTATGCTTGATGACCTTATAACGTCAAACATGACATAATTTGCACTGGAATCACAGCTGTCAAATAATAGTCAAGTTTTTTTTTCAAATCCAAGATGACGCACGTTTATTTTTCTTAAAAATCGATACGGATGTCATCGTCGAGGTTTCTTGAGGTGCCGATTACGAAAATGACATCCATATAGTTTTTTATTATTATTACTGATCATGCTATAATTAAAATTACAAACCTTATAATTAAAGTATTATAATGGCGATCGGTGAGATGAGGCAAAACAAGTTGTGAATCTGAAGGGGTCGAGTTTCCAAAACAGCGGGGATAATAAATTCAATTCGCCCCAGACAGCGGAATAGTGTCAATGTTGCGAAAGTTACAAACTGCAATTTTTCTACGTAACTCGATATAAATGGTTTAACAGTAATAGAAATAGTTTATTGTAGCTTTTTCAATATTAAAAACAATTTTGGCAATGGCAGCTTCCTTTCAGCTAGGAAATGTTGCCAGCACATTAGGGACTATGCCGAGGGGTCCCAATGTTTGCTTTTTAGTTTAGTTTTACATATGTACCATACATGTACATTCATACTTAATTGTATCATACATGTACATTCTGACGGTCGATGGGGCCAGAAACTGCTTGAGTGGCGTCCACGCACCGGAAGACGAGCTGTCGGTAGGCCTCCGACAAGGTGGAGTGATGACCTGGTGAAGGTCGCGGGAATCCGGTGGAAACGAACGGCACAGGACCGGTCTAAATGGCGAGCCTTGGGGGAGGCCTATGTTCAGCAGTGGACGTCTTTCGGCTGAAATGATGATGATGATGATGATGATGATATGTTCCAAACATGTACATTCATACTTAATTGTATCATACATGTACATTCTTATATCGTAAATGAATAAAAGATACGTTACTCCTGCTGGATTACGCTTGAGTGCTTTTCACAAAAGGGTTCCTTTCTATTCGCATTCCTTCACATTTTTCGCAACAGCAATTCACACTATCTGAAATCTGGAGGTGTCAGTAAGCCTTTTGAATAGAAAAAGATATTGCATACCCACCTTAAAAAATCTTTTGTAATTTAAGATTAATAGTTAAGTAAGTGATTATAAAATTATGTAAAAAAATTCACTGAAATAAACAGCTTAAATTTTAAAATATTTTTTTTTTACCTATAAAGTCCGTTCCGCCAAATTCGTTTTTTTTTTCATTTTAGCATTATCCCGATTGTTGACCGAGGCCACTTTGCCATCTAATCTCAAAATTTGATGCAGGCGCTAGTTTTATAAAAACAACTGCCACCTGATCTTCCAAACCAGCTGAAAAACTAAGACTTTGTTTGGTTACACCGGTTTCATCACGACCTTTCCTTCACTGAAAATCTGCTGTTACATATCAAATGTACCAAAGTACATAGTCTTTTGAAAATCTAGTGGCACGATTCAGAGTTGAAACCCACGTCATTTAGATTGAAAGTCACGTGCCTTGCCAGCTTTTTCTTAACCTGACTTGCTTTATAGACCGATTCCAATTAAGCGGGATTAATGTCACGCACAATTCCAGGGTTATACGAGAACGCAATTAATATTACTCGCATAAAAGTTCTTAAGTAGTTGATAGAGAGGCTACTTTTGCTTAATCCGCTCACCTTATTATTTTTGCCTTGCTATGCTCTGCTTTCCGTCACCTCATTACCGGCTTGTTTCTGAAGGCGAATAGATGACCCTCCACCCTTATGTTAAGTTAAGACCATTCTATTCGTAATTAAGGACACTTGAGTCTGAGTGACATAATAGAAGAAATCATTCGATTTTAGAAACGGTAAGGTTTTGATAATAAACATAAATTCTGAAATCTTTTTGCACTAGATTAACTTGATATTCAGATTCAGATTCAGATACGTTATTAGTAAAAAATGATTTTTACAGGTCGTATTCAATAAGATTACACAATTACAATTTACAAAGATGTCAGCAAGAAATAAATAATAATAAATTATTAAACAGAGAAATTAAAAATAATAGAAACAATTAAAAATAGTGTGTCCAGTACAATAATTATAAGATTATATTAACATTATTGGCAGCGAAAAAACACTTTGTCAACTAGATCCCCGTAGAAACTCGTCAACGCTGTAACATGCTTGCTGTACGAGAAACACTTTCAGTTTTTTGTTGAAAACAATGTCACTGTCGATCGACTTTATTTCTAATGGGATCTTATTATAGATCTTTGGCCCTACGACACTCAGTGACTTTCGGAGCTTGGCGAGTCGTTTTACAGGAGCGAGTAGTAAGGGTTGCCTGCGGCTATTACCTCCGCGTATACAATTTGTTTTGTACTTAGACATATATTAATTAATAGATATTAATGTTGATCCCACCACCTCCACCATGTGAAGTTCATAGCTAAGAAGAAAGACATAGAGTTAGCTAATTTTAGGAAAGTGTGCCAAGATCTAGGGATAAGTAAACAATTTGATGTTTTATTGATTAGTTTTATGACCCGGTTTTACGGTACCCTTGGACCCATTGGCCGATGGCCTAAAATCCTGATACCTATCTGCACTACAACGATCACGCTTTCGGTACTATATGACGTTTATACGACAGTTTTAGGGCCGATTTTCCAAAAAATCCGTTCTTATCAAACGATTGCGTCATAAACCTTTTACGAGGAGCAATAAAACGGCTGGACCTAGATTCGGTCGGTGGGATGCCGAGTCAAGAACACGTCGGCACATAAATTATGTCGTACTGTCGACCGGCGGTTTAAAATTTAATGTCGATTTGTGTAAGACGGGCTTTAGAATTGCGGGTTTTAGAGATACTGTGTAATTGCAATTCAGAAAAGCTAATAGGGTGACCAAACAAATTTGAGAGAATTAGACTTTTTCGATAAAAGCGGGGCAGTATCGTTCGCACCACTCCGTTTCCAAACATCCTGTGACAATTAGAAAGCACTCATTGGAATAGGCGCTAAAGCGAAGATTTTTTAAGGACGGGTGACAGAGACAGCTGTCCGTTTACTTATACCGCATCGCCAGACGCGAAATCGGCCTTTTGTCTCAGGTTATCATATCATATCATATCATTTATTTGCATTGATCATACATCGTCGTACACAATATACATGTCAAGAATAATAACCATGAGCTATATAAATTCACGCTGAGATTAATAAAGTGTAAATTTTAACACATTCTTAATTAAGGTGTAGTAAATTGTTCCAATACGGTGAGGCAGTGAAACATGTATGGCTATCCCTGTAAAAATTCCGTAACCGAGTAAAAGGCCTTTTGGACCAAGAAACACTTGAGCTTATGTGCGAAACCAAGATCTGAGGTAGCATCTTTTACTTCGGTAGGTATCCTATTGAAAATACGTGGCCCTATAATGTTAAAAGAAGCGCAAAAGACATACTGAACAAAACTCACGTTACGCAACTTAGAATGTATGAGATTACGTCTACATTTTAATTTCACTTCGCTCTCCGGTCACAAAGGGGGATGCATATATTTGGGAGATAGCAGGCCAGCTTGGCTTGGGGAGACCATTCAACCTAGTTCCTCTGGATTTCATTTGACTAATAGTTTGCGGTACCGCTGGGGCTAAAATGGTGGAAAGGATTTCGTGCGGATGACTTAAACTGTTGTTCACAAATTTATTACATCTACTTCATTATCTCCCATAGCTCTATAAGTAAAAAGGATAGAAGTAGGTTGGCTACTTTCAAAAGTTGTTAAAAACAAGTTTAAATGTAGGTATCACTACATAGTATAAAACAAAGTCGCTTTCTCTGTCCCTATATCCCTATGTATGCTTAAATCTTTAAAACTACGCAACAGATTTTGATGCGGTTTTTTGTTAATAGATAGAGTGATTGAAGATGAAGGTTTATATGTATAATAACATCCATTAAATAGTGCACCCGTGCGTAGCCGGGGCGGGTCGCTAGTACAAACATAAAATACTAAAGTCACTATATCAACTTTGTAAGACAAAGTCATAATATCCATTTTGCAAGAATTTCAACATCAAGAATCAAAGTTAGTCGCAATTTATTTAATTAGGTATAGCAATAGAAGGTTGTAACCTAAATGTATTGGTAGTATACCTAAAAAACAAACCCATCGCCATCCTAAGCTTAAGGTTGTGAGACTATATAATTTCTTTTAGAAGTTTCCCATCCGATATGCTCCTACTTCCCCAACCACAAGATGTTAAATAATCTCCATCGTCCAACTCAGTAGTATCCTGAAAGCTATGATCAAATCTCCCAAACAGCACTAACGGATATTATCACCATTGAAATACCTTCATAACCCCACCCATGCTCAACTCAATCAGCGGCCAAAGGGCGCTGAATGATATTAATTACCATCCGGGCGTTCTCAAATGCTCCCATAATGAGCGTCGTGCAAAGAACGAGGCCATAGCGCTGAGCAAACAAAGCATCGCTGCTATTGTAGACGCCCCGTAATGGCCCGGCACAAAGCAAGTTGGCACCTTTTGTTCTGAGATATTTACCAAAAACTCCCAACTTTCCGATATGTATCTAGTTAGGTAACTTGGTGGAATTCTTTGTTTATGTTTCCTAGCAATTTGTTTCATAAAGTGTGTCAGTCTACAATGCCAAGTCGGTATTGTGTGGGGGCATTGTTGGTGAAACTACCGTAGACTGGAATGAATTCATACATCTCTCCATTCATTAGTGTGGCGTGCCAGCGATTTGCCATTTTTCCATTTTGAGGAAAATGTGGAATTAAATTTGTTTACGTTTGGAATTATTATGGAAGAGTGGAGTGCGAGGCGAGGCATAAAAATTATGATTGGTTTTTCATAAGCTTTTTAACATTCAACGTATTTGCTTTCTTTGGTAAACATTCATTTAAACTAAAATATACGCCTTTTTGGTCCGAAACGTACGATGATATATTTTTAAATGCTAGCGAGAAGCTAGAACTATACATATTACATACAATCTTGACGGAGAAAATGGGGAAAATGTATCAGAAATCAGAAATCAGAAATATATATTCGTGCAAAACACAAAAAAAAACAAGAAAATAAATAAAAACAGAAGAACAAGGTATTGCACGAAATGGTTCTGTCTCAGCGTAGTGCTGGCGCGATTGCCAGCGCTGATCTTCCGGTAGAACCATTAAGTGATTTCCCAGAAGGTAACACATTTAAATAAAAATAAACTAAAAATGAAATAATGAATACCATAATTAAACAAAGATAAGGTATGCACAAGAAGCTATAACTACAATTAAAAGAACAGAGAAAAAAACAAGAAAAGGAAGCGTAAAAAAATAACAGAAAAACAAGAACATAAATAAATTAAAAAACTATACTAATTCCAGTCTCGATAATGCCCGATCCAGCAACTAGGGCTCCCGATATCCGTGTTACACGCCGTGTTATCACGTGAGACAAAGACAAGTACTGACGAAAAGATGGATTACTGTCTTAGAAATTCGATGTCGTGAACGTATCCAAATCAAGCCTTGTTTCCGTCACATAACCTTTTCATGTACGTACTTGGGCTAAAAATCTCGTCTAAAACTTTTCAACTCTATTTGTGTATACTAAGGTTCATAACTCCACTTTCTTAGCTGATTGTACTTGCATGTTTGGTTTATCTGTAAATGTAAGTTGGTTAATAAATAAATAAATTAGCAAAGACCGGAATTTTCGTGGCATTTTTGAGCTTAGTGACTTCTCATTCATCGACTTTGTCATATCGATATACATATAGGTACTAAAATAAAGAGTATCACTGAGGATAATTTTTTGTTTGTGATAACAAATGCTCCTCTGTTTATCTCGTAATACGACGTCGGACGTGGCAAAACGAAGCAATTTCGTGGAATCTGTATACATATAAGGTTATTTTCGAATTATCGAGTTTGATGCAATGAGGCATTTTTAACACATTACCAAAATTATTTTAGTATTAATTTAAATATAATATTTTTTTGCTTAAGAGAAAAATATATTGTAATTTCTTTACTAGTCCGTAATTAATTGACAGCATATAAATATTCATTGCCTGCATTTTTACATTCGCTACTATACATTAATTATATATATTTCGAATTTACGTATTTTTATCGATAACTTACCATAAATTGAAGTCTGTAAATGGGAAGATGTCGAACATGCACAGAGTATAAAGAAAGAAAGAAAAAAAGAAACATTTATTCACAGACACAGAAGACATACATATTACAAAAAAAACAACAACAACAGAAGAAAACAAACCACAACATGTATTGTGTGTCCTCGCGGCAGTGAAACGGACACTGGCTCAGCATTATGCTGAGGTATCAGACACCTACAGCGCTGATTTTCAGCCAGTACCGTCGGTGACTCACGGACTACCATACACTAAATAATAGCCAAAAGAAAAATAATTAAATATGACTGCAAAAGAAAAAATAATACATAAGAGAAAAATAATAATAATATCCACTTACTACTTACATACAGATATCTAGGGTAGAAACAAAAGAGAACTAAAATTTTAAAATAGATTTTAACCGGTTGGTATATTTGTTGCTTGAGTATGGTATCAGAAACCGTATCCTATGCAGGGGCGTATTTACCCTAAGGCCATCCGGGCCATGGCCCGGGGCGCCAATCCACTAGTAGCGGCGCCACCTATTGCATTTTACTTTGGGTTTGGCTCCATTCAACCAACTTTTACTCCGACCTTTTTTTTCTTGTCAATCTCAATTTAAAATTAACATAAAAAACTGGCCAAGTGCGTGCCGGAAACTTTGTAATTTGTACACCGCGAAAGAATGTAGACGATATTAAAAAAAAAAAAAATTTTAAATATATTTTCTTAATTAAATCTTTTTTTTCTTGACTTCTGGGGCGGCGAATCTTATTGGCCTGGGACACTAAATTTCAAAATACGCCGGTGATCCTATGGATGCTTGCAACTGCAGTAGAGCCGCTTTAGAATCTGTCGTCTTTATTGATTTGAAGATGGGCTGTGTTGAGAATGGATCCCTTACTCTCTACATGCCGCATACTTGGATGCCTTTGATAACCTTTGTGGCAGGAATACAGCACGACGTAATTACAGAAAAATTAGCTATTTGACTTTTTTTTTCTTATCTGTATCTGCAATCAGTCATTCTGACTATAAGCAGGTTTGGTGTCGTTATGATGGTATGGGATATGACGTCAAATAGCTAGTTGACATAAAAAATGTATGGTGCCATTCGAACCAGTTTTTAGAGATGATCAAATGTTTGTATGGGACCAATTACAATTAGACGAAAACGAGAGGTAAATTGGCGACCGCATTAGCCTAGTTCGTAGTGACCCTGCCTACTGGAGGTCCCGGGTTAGAATCCTGATCAGGGCGTTTATTTGTGTGATGAGCACGAATATTTGTTCCTGAGTCTTGGATGTTTTCAATGTATTTAAGTATATATTTATCTATATAAGTATGTATGTAGTCGCCTAGTTCACATAGTACAAGCTTTGCTTAGTTTGGGACTAGGTCAATAAAACAAATATTTAAATAAATATTTTGTGGACAATCTTACACATCGACCTAGTCCCAAACTAAGCAAAGCTTGTACTCTAAGCGACGATACACATACTTATATAAGTAGATGAATATATACTTAAATACATAGAAAACATCCAAGACTCAGGAACAAATATTCGTGTTCATCACACAAATAAATGCCCTGACCGGGATTCGAAAGCGGGACCTCCAGCTTCGTAGGCAGGGTCACTACCAACTAGGCTAAAGCGGTCGTCTATTCTATTGATGATAAGCGGTCGTCTATTCGATTTGTGTAAGATTGTCCCCAAAATATTGATTTATTTATTTATTTATTTGATGGTTTTCTATCTATATAAGCACACTGTGGTATAAATTTTAACATGTGTCAAATAAAATACCCAATTAGTTGTTATTATGACAAAACTGTTTCGTTAGGGTGGAGACCAGTTAAGATGGTCCAAATGAGGTAAATTATACAATTATTTACTTCTCCAGGCCTGTATGCTTATTTCTTCCACTAAAATCAACTTCTTTTCAGGCGAGATCTTCCCCGAGCTCTATACTACGGCGGCGCTGGATGACGAAGACAGTACCGAGGCCGACGAAAGTCCGGAGGCCGAGGAATGCGAGCCCTCGCCTTCGCCGAGGCCGGCACTGTCCCTACCCTCGCCGCAGCCGACGCCGAAAGAAGACTCGCTTACTGTAGACACGCATTATTATAGGTGAGTGAATCAACTATTCTTTGTTGCTCGTTGCCATGGTTACGTCTGTGATTTTATAGGGTTTGAATCTATCAAACATGAGTTTTACGAATGAGCTTAAATCCATTTGGGCAAGGATCATCTATTGAGCATGCTTGAAGTCCATATTATAAACATTTTTCTAAGAAACTCGGATACTGATGTCTCCTCTCTGACGGGACAAAATAACAACATGAAAAAGTTGATTGACCCAGGTGAGTCATTATCTGTATAACTTCACACCGGTTACATTATATCGCACATGTTCCCACTGACCTAGTCGGTGGGAAACAAGCGTACGGCCCGCCTGATGATAAGCGGCCACCAGGATCCTAGGAGTTTCTCATCCGCATTGTCGACCTTTTAAAATGTATACACTCGTTTCTTGAAGAACCTCATATTGTAGTCCCTTGCGAAAACCACGGTCGGTGGCTCATTCCACAAAGAGAGGAGGGAATTCCTCTGAAACCGTACTGTACGCGATCTTTATACAATCCCAATATGTTTCGTCATAATTTATACTATTCTTTTTCGATTTGAGGATTCGTTGAATTGAGAGTATCGTGTTGGTAACTCGCATCATCGAACGCTCTAGCAACCTCACCTGGAACCCCACCTAGCACTGATGATATTACGGATGCGATTTTCTGTAAGGTGGAGGATAATCCCTCGATTAGGCTGCTCCAAATGAACGAGATAATATTCCGTTCTGCACAACTGCTGTCGTCGTCAATCGGTCCCGGGGATCCCCGAAGTCATTACAAAAGAATGCTATTGTTTATTTTTTTTTACCGGGAGACCACGGCTTAAATTAATGCTGCTATAATCAATAGAAAAACCGTTCAACAGATATCTGTTCATCTTTCATCATCATCATCATCATCATCATCATTCAGCCAGAAGACATCCACTGCTGGATATAGGCCTCCCCCAAGGAGCGCCACAGCACACGGTCGCGAGCCACCCGCATCCAGCGACTCCCCGCTGCCTTGACCAATTCATCAGTCCACCTAGTGGGAGGCCGTCCAACGCTCCGTCTTCCCGTGCGAGGCCGCCACTCGAGAACCTTTCTTCCCCAACGGTTATCGGTTCTACGAGCAATGTGGGCCGCCCACTGCCACTTCAACTTGCAAATTCTCTGAGTTATGTCGGTAACCCTCGTTCTTCTGCGGATCTCCGAATTTCGGATCATGTCCCGCAGAGAAACTCCAAGCATAGCTCTCTCCATCGCACGCTGAGCAACTCTGAGCTTATTTCAGAGGCCCACATTCAGCGGCCACGTTTCAGTACCATATGTCATCACTGGCAACACGCACTGTTCATCTTTAGCCAGCAAAAATTCTGCTGTGGCAAAATAAGGTCAAACCTCATAATAATATACTGCATCATTGCAACCCGGTACGTCGGTTAGTAGTATGGGTGACACGACCTTAGGCACCAGCCAGCATCAGCCTATCGTATGCGGACGTAAGTGTGAGTATGTCATCGACAGTGACGTATGTCGTGTCACGATCCGAATTGTCACGCCTTGTTTTCTTAGATCATGTAATATACATGCACCGATGTACGGATACACACTTACTGTCATATATGTTGTTCTAAATTTATTCGAAATCGCGCAAACTTGTAAAGTATTTTCACAAATTATTATGAATGCGAATCGAAATAGCTATTAAAAGGCTCGTTCTCGAAGTAATGGTAAAACTAAAACCTGCTCCGTCCATTAAAACTTTATTAATGATCCCATAAAGCATAGAACTAACAACAACTCCTACAAACTATAAAACCATAAGTCGTTGTATAACTCAGGGGAAATAAAACCCTAAAACAATCAGGTTAAGTTTGATATTTAAAAACATTGAAATTTCTCTTATTTTCTTTTTTCAAACAAAAATGGTTGATGGTTATTACAATATGGACTTAAAGCCAACGTGGCATTGTTGAGAATTGTACGCTCATTGATTGATTTAGTGCATTCCAAATGTGACCCCAAACTTTTATTCACAAGCGATTAACAACCGCTGCACCACAAACCCACTAATGGTCAGGTCTCTGATTACATATAGCTGCTACGTATCTCAGTCTTTAATAAAAACGGACCTAACTGGCTGTTACAAAATATTCGTTAATAGATGGCTTGAAAACAAAGGACACAAATACGCAATTACGAATTAATGACAGTAATATTCGGGAGGGAATGGCATTTTAATTGTAACTCATTTCGATGTTTCATGTTGTTGTTTCCTCGATTTGCTGTTAAACCTGGTTTTCAACAAGAAGAAACACTAAGCCAAGTAACTTTTATCAGGATAATGGTTAAGTATTAAAATTAATGTGCGAAACTAATTAATACTTAGATAAATTTATCCGGTTGGTAATCGTGCGCAATTAGATCTATCTCGTCACTATTACATACTACTATATTATGCTAGTCTTCCACCCGTCTGACCGCGTTAGCACGGAAAGATGGGTGGCTCCTATCCAGATGTTTGACCGGCCCATCCCCTGGGCCAACGCACTCAAATATCTTGGAGTGACCCTCGACAGAAAACTGACTTTCCGTAGCTACATCAGTAGGGTACGCAACCGTGTGTTGTACCTGCTAGGAATGCTTGGGCAAGTTAACAAGTTTAGGAAACACCTAGAAATAAGCCGATACTCTACAAAACTTGTGTTCGTTCAATCATGTCTTACGCAAATGTAGCTTTTGCTCATGTGCCTATGACATCGCTCAAGCCGCTTCAGGTCATTCAGAATCGTTTTCCGCAAGGCAACTAGTGCCCCGTGGTACCAGTCGAACCTCAGTCTGCATCACGACATGAGGATTAGCGCCATGTATGGTTTCTTTAAGCAGACTGCCAGATGTTATATTGACAACGCTCCCCATCATAGGAATCCGTTAGTCAGGAAGAATGTCAATTAGGAGGGATGGGACCCTCCTCCGTCTGTCGTAACTCGGCGACTACTGATTAATTAAGGCCCGCACGGTCCATCGTCCTCGGCACAAACTCACTTACCCGGACGACGTAATCATAGCGTCCATCGAAAGATGGAACGCTGCGCTTACAGTGTCCAACTCAGACACGACTCGTACACTTAAGCATTTCCTCCGGCGAGGACGTCCACTGCGCCATCGCGACAACACTGACACATATAGTCCCTATTCGTCTAGGTACCGCCGCACACCGGGTAGACTCAGTCCGACCCAGGTCGAGCCTAGCTGAATTCCTTGCTGGACTCTTCTCAGCTAGGCTACATTTAGTGAACCAGCAACAAAAATCTCAGTAGCTCGATTGCACTCACAGCTCAAATTCGGTTAAAACCGCTCAACCAATCTCACTCGAGCGCAAACTATTATAGTATTCCAGTGTTCCAAACCACACGCGTGGTCATGTCGGAGAGGTTTTCCCCTAGATTTTCCCCAGGCTACTTTCCAAGCGCGCACTCCTATCGCTTTATTGGGCCCGACCTGTAAAGCCACAGTCAGGTTCAAAAAAAAGCGTTCTATTGCGTCAGTCTCGGAGAGAAGCTACACTAAATTGGCTAATTATCTACCTTCCAAAAGACCAGTCGTGTCTTGTAATTATCCCATAACCTTATTACTGTTGTGCAATACCGCTAATGTACAGAACCTTTGTCCGCGATCCTACGTAATGCGTTATTCCTTTTTCCCATCTGCGCGACTCTGATAGTGGTAATGGATGGTTCGGAGCCGTAGTGAAATAATAACAGTAGGATGTTATGAGGCTTTTTCAAAAATTGCCAACAAAGAACGTTACTGGCTACATATTGGAAGGTAAAGTGTACAATACAATACAAACACTCTTTATTGCACAACCTCAAAAAAACAAAAACATAGTACAGTAATTACAATGAGTAGCGGCATACAAAAGGAGGTCTTATCGCTAAAGAGCTGTCTCTTCCAGACAACCTTAGGGTAGCGTAAATCAAATCAAACATTATGATTTATGGTAGGTGATGGAGATATAGTATATGGAACCTACAAAAAAAACAGTTAATACTTTATTAATTTTGTATTAAGTAGTACCGCTGCTAACGTAAACTACAAATTTAGAAATAAAGGAAAAAATTGAAAAATTTAGGCACCGAGCAGGATTTGAACTTGCGACCGCCCGGAACTCGCTCTAGGCTCTAATTCACTAAAAAAGTGTGAAATAAATAAAAAATAAAATAAAAAAATAAAATTGATTATAATGTAGGTATCTACATTTTATTTATCTGTTAGTGTGTGTGTCGTCGTCAGTCACTGGTGTCAGACTTTTTCTTAAACCATGTGGTAGTATGACATTTAGATCTACAAACGTTTCGTTATTATTACCCCTCTTGTGTAGCTCATCCATGGAAAGTACATACGAGCTGTCAGTCGGCAGTATGGCATAGAAACTTACTTCTTTCACTTAACTATGGCAGCATCCGAATGAATTAACTGGAGTTTGCAGTAACGGAATTAACGGATGAATAATGAGTGTTATTTCTCTAACAAGAGACGCGATGTTTTGATGCTTTTTATCTTTTCCGCGTGAGAAATGAGCCAGGAACGTAGGGTTTTAAATTTGTCGCTTAAGGGAGATAAACTGGATTTATATTGTTACATTATGGTAATCTAAATTATGCTTTTGAATATTCAACCGTGGTCACAGATTGAAGATAGGATACCATAATATTACAAAAGCGGAGGTAGACATCGGGCAAGGCAATGAGGATCGTCAATCTTCGTCTCTTTGTCTATGGTCCTGTCCATCAGTACTCGTCAGGGTCCATAATATATCAGAGATAACAATTTAAACATCGTATCCTTTTTTCGGTGTATTTTATTATATTTATCTAGAGCTAAGGCTAAGGTTTGGAATTCCCTGCAGGCGTCTGTATTTCCGAGCTCATATAACCTAGACCTTTTTAAGGCACGAGTCAATAGGCACGTTCTGGGTGAGCTCGTTTCATCGTCGGCCTCATCTTTGCCCCCTGGCTAAATGCTAGCCAAGAGCAATCCCATCTTTGATAAAAAAAGTATTTATCTAAAGTTCAAAACTTTTCAATTTGTAAAATGTGGAATAGGGGCTCAATAGATTTGTCTGGAAAACATGGATATAGGCCTTTTCCCAGCAGTGGGACAGTTATTACGCTAATAAATAAATAAAAATTATAATTGTATCTGCGAACGGTCTAATAGCGGAGTTTCGACCAACATTTTTTTTTTAGTTTATTTAGAAAACAAACAGCCATGTACAAAAGAATTCATACAAAAATGGACGCAGATTAGGCCTAAAGTTTCATATATTACTACGTAACAATTATTGACTGAATAAGTTACAGGTGCCGTTATAATTACCTATTAAGTTGTGTACTCATGCAAAGTAGTTTAACTAAAGTAAAAGAGATTATTAAAAACAATGTTTTCTCTCACAACCAACATCTCAAGAGACTCTCGCTAGATGGCAGGGTCAAGGCTCAGATACAGAAGGTGATACTCCTGGACACGGCGCGGATAGTCGGGAGGTTCCTCTCTCTGTCGCCCTAACCAACGGTAGCTTAGCCTCGCTGCTGACGGCACACCATGTTAATTTTTTATGATGATTTTATGTTTTGTGAGTGTATTTTTATATTTTACTTTTTTTACTTTATAATAACCTAAGCAAAGAAGCTATCCGTAGCAGAACTGGGGTCACCGACATAGCCTTCAAGATTGCGAGACTTAAGTGGCAGTGGGCAGGGCACATTGCTCGCAGGACTGACGGTCGATGGGGCCAGAAACTGCTTGAGTGGCATCCACGCACCGGAAGACGAGCTGTCGGTAGGCCTCCGACAAGGTGGAGTGATGACCTGGTGAAGGTCGCGGGAATCCGGTGAAAACGAACGGCACAGGACCGGTCTAAATGGCGAGCCTTGGGGGAGGCCTATGTTCAGCAGTGGACGTCTTTCGGCTGAAATGATAATGATGATGATGATGATGATGAATAACCTAAGCATAAATATATATAAAGATAATAATAATGATATAAGTCCTCTTAAGCTGAGCAGCTTAAAATGAGAGCGAGCGTTCTTGAATTTAGTCCCAGTTGGGTCATAACATGACATAAAATACTTCTTTAATTAAATACTTAATTATTTCGTATCACAATAGCCCCTAAGCCGCTTCAGATTGGACCTTCGTGTTTTGGGATTATCTCCAATAATACATTCCACCGCACCTTGATTAAGTATTAAAAAGATAATGAGGCCTTTACCCGAGACATTTTGGAACTTATTTAAAAATTTTAATTGTTTTTTTTTTGTTGAACCTGACTGTGGCTTTATAGTCAGGACCCAATAAAGCGATAGGAGTGTGTGGTTGGGGAAAATCCAGGCGAATGTCTAAGTGTACGGCGACGTGTCTGAGTTGGACGCCGTAAGCGCAGCGTTCCATTTTTCGATGGATGCTGTGATTACGTCATCCGGGTCCTTGAGTGTGTGCTTAGGACGCCGGACCATGCGGCCCTAATAATCAGTGTAGAACTTATTCATTGCGTTCGAATATAATTGCTATTTTTTTTTATTTCAGGTGGTTACCTAGTTATCACTGTTCCATACAAAATTTACACTTTGAGGGATGATTTCCGGGGTGAAATGTATCCTATGTCCTTTCTCGAGACACAAAGTATCTCCATACCAAATTTCATCCCAATTGGTTCGGCAGTTTAAGCGTGAAGAGGTAACAAACAGGCAGACAGGCACACACATGATGTTATAGTATATAGTATGGATGACGACGATCCTTGTATTGTTACAGCTACACGGTGGCGCTGGGAGTGACTGTGGGAGCCGGTTGCTTCCTCCTCGCATTGAACGTACTGGTGTTTGCTGGAATATATCTGCAGAGAGGCCGGCGAAGGACCACCAATCGGAGGCCGAGGAGGGAAGGTCAGTTAATCAATAATTTACTTTTTTACCAGGCAACAGGAGGCCCATTTCCTAGCGCTGGCTCATTCCTCGGACAAAGAATAGGCATCGCCATTCAACGGAGGAATGCAGCCAGCCTTATGGGCACCGTTCCGCAGGGATCAGACTTGGGGGACCTAACGTAGCCTTACCTAGGTTAGGCAAGTTACGTTTTAATTTAATTCTATTTATTTTTATTAGTTCTGTATTATTTGTAAAAAGATATGTCAAATACATACATATGTCAACTCGGTGAAATAGAGGCCAAAAATATAGGACTACTGTCAACTACACTACGGGCACTATTATTCTCATTTATATGGCAACAGATCAGTAATATCAGTCATTATAGTCAGAATAATGACATTTTGAGTTGTTTACCTGTCAGTTTTAAAGTTATTCTGAAATAGTTTTATGTGTGGAGCGTTTTGTTCTCAGAATTTTATTATATAAATTGTTAATGACACTGACAGGAGGCCGAAGATGAATTTTCGTTGTACGGGTTGGTTTTATAAGATCCGTCAGATCTTATCTCGATATGTCGTGTTAAGAAATATATTCTGTTTCCATCATTTCGCACATTATGATCTGACTGGATTTATGTATAAGCCGGCTCTAGAGTAACTACTTAGAATAACATGTAGCTTTTCTTTTATGTCAGAGAGAGATGTTAAATTGGGGATTTCCTTGTAACAGGCTGGGACGTTAAGGGGCGCCACACGCTATTCATCGATTTTGACGAATTTTGAGTTGATACTGCTCCGTCAAAACTATAGATTTATGTCAAAAACAGTTATCGGTTCCTCAATCTTTTATCTACATTTGCGAGAGCCAAATTTGGAAAAAACTGACCATTATTTTTTTATGATTTATTCATACATTTTCTTAAAAGCTCTATTTTCGATACTAGTATGTTGTTTATGTACTTATACATGTAAAATGTACATGTAACTTCCTTATTGACGTCTCTAACAACGCAAGAGAGATTTTTTTTTATTAAAAATGGAATCGCTCTTGGCCAGCAACTAGCCAGGGGGCAAAGATGAGGCCGACGATGAAGCGAGCTCACCCAGAAGGTGCCTATTCACTCGTGCCTTAAAAAGGTCTAGGCTATATGAGCTCGGAAACATAGACGCCGGCAGAGAATTCCAAACCTTAGAAGTGCGCATTATAAAAGATGATGCAAAGCGCTTTTGTGTTTATCTCATCTTCACAAATGTACGTCCAAAAAACTGGTTATTTGGCCTAAAATTGCCAAAATTTGACGCCATATATCTCGAAGACAGTGAGTTTTGAAGTAAATATGGTATAATATTTCGGTAAACTTCGTTGTTCTTAATACGAAAAGCCATAGAAAACACGAGAAAACGGAGAGTTACAGATCAAAGGTAATTTAAATCGACATTAATATAATAGTAATCACATAATTCCAATGCCATGTATACTGAGAATTAAACTATTGTACACCGAATTCTGGCTGATTGTGATATAACCAAATTACTAACCCTGCCACCATTTATAACTACTCACATTCGAACAATATATCATTTGTATTTGGGAGCTAGGAGCCCCTTAAATTGAATAATACTGTCCCTGAACATATGGAATTTCCCGGAGAAAGTCGAATATACAATTCAGCGGGCGTATAACTTATACTCTTAATAAAATTTTAATGCTTGACATCCTCCTAGCGTTTTACCGGTTATGGCCTAAGGCATCCAGGGTCCGCTTTGAAACCTAATCCGAAGATTTAGAGTAGGATTTCGTATTATTGAAATGAAATGAATGAAATGAAATCTTTTATTTCAGGTCTTTATCGACCCATATTAATTTATGTTAGTAACATTAATACTTATACTTAGGTTAGTAGACAGGGGTATTATTTAATATACTTAGCTACAGATTTTACTTGCCCAACCCAGTACTGAAACAATGCGCAGTCAAATCTGTTAGCTACCATGTTCAGGATGCTGTTGGACTTTTCCTAATCCGTCCCATTAATGACACAATTTTGTAGCGCATTATAGCGTAAAAGTCATTGGTGTGTGCCTCAGCAAACATTCCCGAGGCACTACACCATTTAGGCAGTCCCAACAGCATCCTGAACGCATTATTATATTGCACGCGTAGGGCATTATAAGCTCGCTTCGTGTGTTATTAAAGCGACTGACATCTGACCCTCCAACCCAGAGGGATAACTAGGCCTTGGGATTAGACCAATTCGCATCACTGTTGTTTCATTTGTTGGCTCATCGCCAACAAACTGCTTCGCAGTTTGGCGAAACTTCAGTCTAAGTACACATTTTGTATTCTTCTTAGAAATAAATTCAATTAAAAAAAATATGCATCACGGTGTTTTCTTCACCGAAAACCTACTGTTTGATATCAAACGATATCGCACGTACATAACATTTCGTAATCTCATTTTTAATGTACATTATGCGAGGTTAAGCAACGTGAGCCGAGGACAGTTCTTGGATGGGCGACCGCTTTGAGTTGTTATTAACTGAGCGCTCCCGTGCTTTGGAAGGCATATTAAGCCGTTGATCCTGGCTGATGTCTATGATAACAGTCGTTAAGCCACGTTGGAGGGCTTCGGGCGGCTTGAAAACTTCTAACAGTCAAGTTGCCCATGATACAATAATGTACTGCGGCAGGTATGGCAATCCGGTACAGTAGTACCCAACTGATATGGCTTACCGATGTACCTGCGTGCTTACTGATGTAGAAGATGAATTTTTAAAGCGCGGGAAATACTATTGACCAATCGGCACGCTCCACGCACCGTGCTTCTTTTTCCTGTACCTCTATTGGTCCGCAGCTGCCGCCATGTTAGCGCGCGCCGCGTGGCATGTTAGTCAGCCGCCATACTTCTGATCGAGTGCACGCGCATTATGAACAGTGTATTATGAACCTTATATAGTAGTAATCTAAGGTTAATTGTAAGTTTTAAGCATTCTTTCGTTAATCTTCGGAGCGATACTTTCTTTTCTGCGCGAACGAAGATTCACGACGCGCCTTATCAGTTGGGTACTACTGTACATCGGTTAGTAGTGTGGGTGACACGACCGACGTCATCAACCTTGCATCAGCCTATCGACGATATGCGGACGTAAGTGTGAGTGTGTCTTTAACAGTGACGTCTGGTCGTGCCACGATCCGGAATCTCAGACTTTGTTTTCTTAGACCATGAAGTCCCGCTCACTTGACAAGCCTGATTCCAATAAGGTCCGGTTTCCTCTCGGGTTGGAAGGGCAGATGGCAGTCGATTCCTTGAAACTAGTGCCTATGCTAAATCCTGGGATTAGGTAGCGGACCCAGGCCAAGAAACACTGGGAAACTCAAAATAACTTTTTATAGACTAGTGAAGGCAAAAAAGTCGTTTTTGGAAAATTGTATAAAAATCTACAATAAAATTCCAAGACACATTACTGAACTAACGGATTCTAAATTTAAGTCTGTCGTGAAACAGATACTTATTTCAAAAGCATATTATAAGATAAACGATTATATCATGGATAGGGATGTTTGGCAGTGATAGCGTCCCGCACAAGTAATCTAACACAGAGATATTTTGTCCTTAATATTAAAAAATATGTACATATGTTTATATTGTAGCAATTGAATTCTGTAGTATTATGATACTGTTATTTTATATACATTGTATATTGTTTTGAAAAAATGACACCTCGCCGAGTTTCTTACGCCGGTTCTTCTCGAGGCAGAGGTTTATTTTATGAACCGGTGGTAGTTTTTTTGACATTCATAAGTGCATGTAACATGCCTAAATTGAAGAATAAAGGATTTCATTTCATTTCATTTCATCCTTCAGAATGCAACTGTACTGGGATAACTCTAGGAGGATATAACCCTAACTGTATCAGTATCTTTTAAAAAATAACCCAGGCCATTATCCTGTCTAAATATAAATTTTGCATAAGGCTGTTCACCTAATAATCTTTACAATCTGCGCTTTGACAATGAAAAATTCAATGTCGAATAAAAAATCGCCCAATAACCTGTTCTTTTGCTATAAAACTTCTTGTTTGAAATCTCATGAGTTCGGTCCCTTGGCTCGGATCAGCCTTCTTAACTTTTTAGCTTTTTCTTTCGGTTCGGTTGAAAGATTCAGCCTTTAATCCGCGATTCAAGAGGTTTTCTTTAATGAAATTTTAGGTTTAAATCAATATAATCATTCATATTTTTATACAAACGCCTTAAAGGAGGCGTACAGCGACATCTACCAGAAGACTCATAATTTTAAAAAAAGTTGTATTTTACTGCCGTGTAATACACTCTTCTTTTCACTTCTCCTATGAGAAAAACTGTTCATTCTAATAAGTAAGAAAATTTAATAAATGGATTGATGATTAATCAAGTAAATTAGTCATCAATCAATTTATTAAAAAAGAACAAAATAATAAACAAAATAAAAAGATAAAAATTGGGTCAGTTAAGATACATGGTATACCTACCTACATTGAAATGTTTAAAAGCTTTTTTTTCGAATAGTAGAAGTGAAAAAATCTTATTCAAATGCGGTTACAATCTACATATCGTCACGCATTTCTGTAGGCATGTACATGTTTTTTGCCCTCAAATGGGCTGCGAAATAAAAAGTAGATGCCGAAATAACACAACATAGATAACATGTACGAAACGGGAGGGCGTGTCGCGTGAGTTATGGCGCTCTCCAACATACCGCCTCCATCGCTCATATAATAAATGATGCGATCCTTTATATCATAATTGTACTAGATAATAAAAAACTGTGTTTTGTATTTCACGATAACGTTAAGTTCTATGAAATGTAATGAACTTTATTGTTATAGCAAAGCAGGCGCTTTTATGAGTCAAAATTTACTAGCGTTCTCAAGACCGCTGCCGAGAAGAAACGCCGAAAGAAACTCGGCAGTATGTCATTTTTTTTCAATGCTTTTTACAATTATAGTACTTAACCTCCCGTCATTTACCGGTCCCTGGGATCCCCGGGCTCATTACAAAAGAATGCTATTGTTTATTTTTTCGCCGGGAGACCACGGCTTAAGATTTTTTTTTATACAACGCCGGTGGCAAACAAGCGTACGGTCAATGACAAAAGATGTCTGTCTGAATGTCAAAACAAAACACAAAAGAACGTGTTTGCGATGTAGGGTCAGTTGCACCAACATACGATAACACCCTTAGGGTGGGTTGCACCAAACCGTCTGTAATCGTAAGCGGTGTTCGTTAAAATCTGATTGCATTGAAAGTTTGACAAGTTTCTATGATCGTATGTTGATGCAACCAACCCTAGTCTCAATGAAATTAGTATGGGAAAAATAGTTACCATCTAAGGCCACCAGAGGCGCTGCTCGCGTTGCCAGCATATAAATTAAATCTAAACAAATGCGTCGTTTGTGTTTTGTTTCAAATAAACTTATACTGAGTTACTACAATAATAAACACTGCCTATTAGAGTTAAACCAATCTTAAATTCAACATGGCTCCTGTGTGTTTCGGGTCGAATATGTACAGTCAGCCTAGTAAGTACCTAGCACTAGCTGATTCGGTTATACGATATGGTCTGAGTAGCTATGGACGGTCGTACAAAACAAATCTAGCCAATATATTTAGTTTGCAAAAAACTATACTGAAAAACATTGTACCAAAAAATATAAAAATTAAATACAGTAATGAATATTCACACCTTTTCCAATATTGCAAGGTACTTCCCGTGCAAAACTTAGTAAAACTGTCCATACTCAAACAAGAAAATAATTAAATGAATACCACCGTAATAGTAGGTTAAGGCGTTTATCCAATACACACAGATTCTTACTACCACAAATGAAAAATGTTTACGGCATGAGGACCAATCTATATTTGCTTCCTAAAATAATAAATAGCCTCCCAACACACATACAAGATTCATACCTATCCAACCCTAGATTACTTAAAGATGTTAACAAATATTTTGTCATATAATAATTATGACTACGCCTTGTGATAAGTACTTTCTTGTTGTTTACTAATGAACTGAATGTAATGTAAGTCCTAGTCCGAACTCTAGCTGTAAATAAGCCATTCATGGGTTTAGCAGTTAAGCAATTTCAAACTGCGTTAAATTATTTGGAACTTTAATAATAAAAAAAAAGTGGTCTACCACTTTGAACCGTAACATACAAAGAGTAAAATCGAAAAATGACAGACCGCTTTCTTGCCTGTACATAATATATGCGTACCAAATGAAGCGCATAAATTTTAAACTGGTTTTACTTGTGACTGCATATTTACGTTTAATACCGAATATTTGCTATAAACGGCTTAAATATCCACAGCAAAAACGAATAGAATTTTATTAAAAAAAACGAGCAAAAACGCAAGAGATGCCTTTCAAAGACTTAACGTGTTCTTTTGTGTGAGAATCGTTTAAAATGAAAAATTACTTAGTTAATATTTCACCAGTTAGCGTTTTATGAAGAAAATCGGTTCAGGGAATTCTTTTTTCCCATATCATCGTGGGTCGTAACTTCCAGAGCATGACTAAGAAGGTATTTATGACTGCCCAAAAGTGCGCCATTTATACAGCTAAGCGTTTAGTTTTCCAAATGGACGCTTTTTAGGGTTCCGTACCCGAAGGGTGAAACGGGATCCTATTACTAAGACTTCGTTGTCCGCCCATCTGTCCGTCTGTCACCAGGCATCTCATGAACTGTGATAGTTAGACAGTTGAAATTTTCACAGATGATGTATTTCTATTGCCGCTATAAAAATACTAAAAGACAGGATATAATAAATATTTAAGGGAGCTCCTATACGACAAACGTGATTTTTTTGCCGTTTTAATAGATAATGGACCATTCGTACGCGAGTCCGACTCGCACTTGGCCCGGGTTTTTTATCATGGCTACAGCTGTTTATTTTACGATTTCACAAGATTTTAATCAAGTTTTAGAGCATTTTTGTCGATGGTGAGACGATTAAGAACATGACTAATCTGTTTTGTTAGCATAATGGAGTTTATGAGAGAACACTAGAATGCACAGTGCACACCGGGTAGTCAGTCCGACCTAGGTCGGGACTAGCTGAGTTTCTTGCTGGACTCTTCTCAGCTAGGATACGTTTAATGAACCAGCGACAAAACTCCCAGTAGCTCGATTCCACTCACACCCTCATTAGGGTTCCGTAGCCAAAATGGCAAAAACGGAACCCTTATAGTTTCGTCATGTCCGTCTGTCCGTCTGTCCGTCTGTCCGTCTGTCCGTCTGTCACAGCCGATTTACTCGGAAACTATAAGTACTACAGTGATGAAATTTGATGGGAATATGTGTTGTATGAACCGCTACAAAATTATGACACTAAATAGTAAAAAAAAGAATTGGGGGTGGGGCCCCCCATACATGTAACTGAGGGATGAAAATTTTTTTTTCGATGTACATACCCGTGTGGGGTATCAATGGAAAGGTCTTTTAAAATGATATAAAGTTTTCTAAAAAACATTTTTCTTAAAGTGAACGGTTTTTGAGATATCAGCTCTCAAAGTCGTAAAAAGTATGTCCCCCCCCCTCTATTTTTATAACTACGGGGTATAAAATTCTAAAAAAAATAGAGGTGATGCATGCTAATTAACTCTTTCAACGATTTTTGGTTTGATCAAAGTATCTCTTATAGTTTTTGAGATAGGTTGATTTAACTGTAATTTTGGTTAAGTTATTTTTGCTGTTTTATAGATACTAGTACGGAACCCTTCGTGCGCGAGTCCAACTCGCCCTTGGCCGGTTTTTTTCAGTTGTAACCGCTCAACCGATCTCATCATCATCATCATCATTTCAGCCGAAAGACGTCCACTGCTGAACATAGGCCTCCCCATGTTTTTTATTTTTCCCTTTGGGGAGATTTGCCGTAGTCGCCACGCTTGGCAAGCGGGTTGGCGACCGCAGTTTGATGGTGGTAATGATCGAAGGATGTTGCTGCCCACCCTCCGATTTTCCCTTACTCGCCTCCTACGAAACCCACGGGAAGAGATGGGGTGGCGCAATTCTTACCCGGCAACCACACGGGGGACTGGTCGTGTCGGAGGTTTTCCCCTGAATTTACCCCAGGCTACTCTCCAACCGCGCACTCCTATCGCTTTATTGGGTCGGCCTATAAAGCCACAGTAAGGTTAAAAAAACCCTCTCAGCGAAATTAAGAAATGGAGACACATTTGTCATATTCCTGTCTCCGTTTCCGTCACACTTCATAGTGTGCTCATATTTCATGTTGCTTAATATTTGCTTTTGAAATATAAGAGAAACGTATACTTGGTCATATTATAATAATAATAAATAAATATTAGAGGACAATCTTACACAAATCGAACTAGCCCCACATTAAGCTCAAGAAGGCTTGTGTTATGGGTACTAGACGACGATATATTTAATAGATAATACTTAAATACATAGAAAACATCCAAGACTCAGAAACACATATTCATGCTCATCACACAAATATTTGCCCTGACCGGGATTCGAACCCAGGACCGTCAGCTTCACAGGCAGGTGCACTACCCACTAGGCTAAACCGGGCGTCATTCATCGTCATTTTATTTGGAGAATTTTAATTAAAAAAAAAAGTATTTATTGTCGCAAAAAAAACACACAATCAGCAATACAGAAAAAAAACATGGTTAAATTTCGAATTTCACTCTCATAATTTTACTGGATCTTTCAAACTTCCACAAATTCCGGGACACTGATTTTTTAACAAGCGAAAGACGCGTCTAACGAATTTATGACTGTTTTTATACCTCGGCGGTAAACACCGCAACCAATGGGAGCTTTTAACTCCAGGGGTGTCACATGGACATTGCCGGCATTTTGAAAAATTTAACACTCTTTTCTTGAAGATGGGGATCCTGTAGTCCCTCGGCAAATCTCGGCAGGGAGCTCATTCCACAACCGGAGCGTCCGAGGGAGGAAATTCCTGAAATATCCAATCAAAAGTGAAAAAATTGTCACAAGTGGGATTTTGCTCCTTATTTCTACATTCTATGCATCACGCATCACTCTGACCTCATCTGAAGATAGCTAGCTTCATTCAGAGCGATTCACGAAAGACAGAGATCTTGGGTTCAAATTCTGCTCGTACTATTTTTTCCAAGCAAAAGTCTCATAATCGACCGCTTTAGCCTAGTTGGTAGTGACCCTGCCTTCGAAGCTGGAGGTCCCGGGTTCGAATCCCGGTCAGGGCACGTATTTGTGTGATGAACACGAATATTTGTTCTTGAGTCTTGGATGTTTTCTATGTATTTAAGTATCTATTTATCTATATAAGTATGTATATCGTCACTTGGTACCCATAGTACAAGCTTTGCTTAGTTTGGGACTAGGTTGATTTGTGTAAGATTGTCCAAAAATATTTATTTATTTAAAATATTTATAATCGTGGTCGTCGAGGGTAGATGTTATTTTCGTTTCTTAGTTATGTTGTTGCTCGTCATTCGATAGTTTTAAGGTAGGATCCCATTGAAAACCAGCGCCGCGGCTTGCCGTGGCATTACTTATGCTGAGTGGGGCCTTTTTAGCATCATGTATAAATAAATAAATAAATAAATAAATATTAGAGGACAATCTTACACAAATCGAACTAGCCCCACAGTAAGCTCAAGAAGGCTTGTGTTATGGGTACTAGACGACGATATATTTAATAGATATAAATACTTAAATACATAGAAAACATCCTAGACTCAGAAACAAATATTCATGCTCATCACACAAATATTTGCCCTGACCGGGATTCGAACCCAGGACCGTCAGCTTCACAGGCAGGTGCACTACCCACTAGGCTAAACCGGTCGTCATACCGGTAATCACCGGTATAACCGGTGTATCATATATTTTTCATTAATGTGTAAAATGAACGTATAGACGTTAATAAATATATTTTCTATAATTTAATTTAATTTAATTCCACGACTTGTCCAGTCATTTTAATACTAACAGTTTTATAAACAAAAACAACACTGGAACTGTTAAGCAACGGTGTCAACACCGGGTGTTCAAGCTGTGATAACATTCACAAAGACCCTTAAGTACAAAGTTCCCGAACTAACCTGAACAGAAGTCGAGCGAACTCGTCCCTTCCGCGAAGTGTTCGGTGAAGTTGGCAACTGTGGGGCTACTACGAACTTCGAAATTCGAACTTTGTATCGCGCCGTCCCTTTCGCTTTCGTGTTACATACTATATGAGTAAAAGGGATAACACGTTACGAAGTTCGGATATCGAAGTTCGGAGTAGGCCCTCTGTGTCGTATTCAGCTGACGTGCACAACTCGGAGTTTAGCTTTTTGTGGGTAACAACAACATTTTTATAGGTAGAGACTTGTTTCTTGCAAGTTTGATATTTTTTTGTATATGTTGGATACCAACACGTCGATATCTTTCTTGCTTGGTCCGTAGGCAACGATGACTACTTACCATCTGTTAAGCTGACTGTCAGCTTGATTGCCAAAGACGTGGTTTTTAAAAAAGTAAGATTTAATAAAGTAAGAAGAACATTGATTTTGATCAGGTTCGATTCCCGGTTAAGTATGAGAGTTAATAAAAAAGTTTGAATGTAATTATTATTAAATCTAAAATCGACGTCATGGTTCCTAAGAACAGATCTCGCTATCTCTCATAGTTTCCGACTTCACCATACTGAACCATTTGGATTGTACACCCGGTATAGTATGCTTACCAGTAAGAAACGTTTCCAACATCTTGGTAGAACATCTGTACAGTCAAATGCAAAAATATAGGTGCATACAATTTACTCAAAAATATGTCCCATAGCTCTTATACCAGTGAATTATTTTTTATATTTTATGAGAGGATTAATTCAATACGTGTTTTTGTACTTGACCGTGCCTACCGGAAAATACTATATAAATAGTAAATGGATTACCCTTTTTAAAGTATTATATGCTCTGCCGTAAATATTTATATTAAATAAAAAGCTAATACTTATTAAAGGTTCTGTTATTACTCGTACACTCATATTTTTGTCAAAAATCACATTAAAAAAACCCCTTTAACCCTTTTTTTTATCTCATTCCTATCAATGTAGGTATCAATAACAAAATATACTTATAGCTCTTATTTATACAGCCCTTATTCATTATATTATGATTATTGTATTATTATTAATTGATATAGATAGATTTTGACTTGTAAAAGTGCCCTTGAGGCCTATTTGCGGAATAAATGTTTTGATTTCGATATTGTCATTTCTCAAAGTAAAAGTTATCTGCGTAATTACTTTTCGCCCGCTTACTAATCAAAATACCAGAAATATTTTACGAAAGC
Source organism: Epiblema foenella (assembly GCA_963556455.1). NCBI lineage: Eukaryota > Metazoa > Arthropoda > Insecta > Lepidoptera > Tortricidae > Epiblema > Epiblema foenella. Next base: position 25,154,848 of record OY747101.1, on the reverse strand, counting down.
GACTGCCCTTCCAGCCCTTTTTAGTTTCAAAACGGTTTTCTAACTACTTCATAGTTTGCCCAAATCACCATAACAGCGTTTCAATGCTCACCGACGGACCGCTCAAGAATCCCCCAAGACTAAACTCAAACAAAAAAGTCCCGCGTCCTGCAATCACATCCCGTAGTTGACGAGTTGGGCGAGAGTTGCGCCGCAAAAACCCCGGACCTCCTTGCGGTTCGTGCTCATCGATCGCACCAAATGTACAATGGACGGCCAGCAAAAGTAAGTGAGTGAGTGAGTGAGTGAGTGAGTGAGTGAGTGGGTGGGTGAGTGAGTGAATGAGTGAGTGAGTGAGTGAGTGAGTGAGTAAGTAAGTAACTTTATTTGCATAAAATAGTGTACAATAAGATGTCAGGTAGGTATACAATCAGATCCAACTATTTTATCTCATAGGCATACAAATGTCAAAGGACCACTATTTATGTCACAATGTTATAATCTTATAATAATAAATTATAAAATACTCATGGGTATTGGTATCCATTTAAATCCGGCTGTTAAAGAGCAGTTTTTCTAGTTTTGTGGACTGTCATCGTTGTTACTATATGTGGAGTCGATGCCTAGATTTCTGTCATTATACTCGTATTTTTCCAGGTTGTCAAATTAGCAACTTTTATGAAACGTCAAAAGGACCATTCTGCTTTTTTCATGACCAGTTTTCTATTACCAAAAAAGATCTATGATTATGTATTGAATTAGTGTACAAAAGTAGGATTTCGTAATAGTACCTGAACCTAATAAAAGGAATTTATAGGTAAAAATACTTAAATATTAACATGTTGCTGTAAAAGGTGGGTAACACAGTGGTAAAAACCATTTTTTCATACAAATGGTGAGACATTCTAGGACCACTGAGCTACTCGATTTATGGATATTAGCTGTGGTTCGTTAATTACCAAAACTGTCGGAAGTGATACTGCAATTAAACCTCATTCTGAATAACAATCCAAAAATATTAAGTGAGCGCCAAGTATCCCAAAATCTGCATTTATAAAAAAGTGTCTGAAAATTATGTACATGAAAAAGTAGAATGGCCCAAAAACGCTCGCTTGGTATTATTTTTTATGGAAATATATCACTACTGACGTCAGAATTTTCTTATGAAACTTTTTTTTTAATCCTTAAAATATCATTCATAGATTGATGTTTACCGATTCCAAAATGATATTAGAATTGATTAATTCTTCACTTCAAACGAATTCAAGTTCTGAAAGCGTTATTGTCAGATAAAATTTTCCTATCTTGATGCTGTCTGTACCAAAACAGACGTATCATTTTGTAAGGGACCTCGGTTTTTGATGGGATGTGCTTTTGAAGTTGGATTTAACGATACATTTAGATCGTTTGATGCTTGTTTGTGGTGTTTTTGTCAATGTATTTTATATCGGTTTTTGATGTCTTGGGCAGTATTTGAAACGTTGGGTCTCCAATATTACGAGACAATAACATTTTCGTGGGTTTGTGTCATAGTGCTATTATAATCTTGGACATCCTCAAACCTTATAAAGGGTCGGCAACGCGCACGTGACTCCTTTGGAGTTGCGGGAGTATATAGACTGCGGTGGCCGCTTACCATCAGGTGGACCGTACGCTTGTTTGCCACCGGCATTGTATAAAAAAAACGTAGTTTTAGATGCTGGGTCTCCGATATTACATCGTTTCGAAAGTCATTTTTGGAAATCGTATAGCAACATTTATACAACAAACATAAACTTTTATTTCTTTTGTACTTTTTAAAAACAATGTTGTGATAGCCTTAGAATCACTAGCGTCCATAGGTAACGGTGTCAGCTTACAAAAGAATAACCCCCTTATTCATAATACTTAACAGACCTCTGCTAACTAAAATGTCTGTTGTCACTGTCTCACAAGCACGTGTGTCAAAGTGACAGATAAGGACAAACGAACTTTAGCGGCTAGTTAACTAATATAGGTTTGATAGACGTTTATGAATACGGGGGTAAGAAACTACAATTACTTTCAACCTTTATCCCAATATTTAGCCTAATCCTTGCTAACAAAGGAATACTTAACTTCTAGCAGCACCCTGCAGTGTTACCCGCGGATAAAAGGTAGCCTATGTCCTATTCCGATGTCTAAGCTACAATACTGGACAGTTTCGTAGAGATCCGTTCAGTAGTTTTTGAGATTAAGCGGAACATACATCCATCCGCACAAACTTTCACGTTTTTAATATTATTAGGATTATTTATTTATTGTAGGGCCAAAATACCGCGGTCCTATAAATTTAATTTATAATTTCTTAAATAATCCGCAACGATAGATCTACCTCTAGTATAAGTATTTTCGAAACATAACACAAACGAACGCGTTTGCGTTTGGTCTCAATTTGTATAATAACGCGAGCAGCGTCCAATCCAGGTCGGGCCTAGCTGAGTTTCTTGCTGGACTCTTCTCAGCTAGGCTAGGTTTAGTGAACCAGCGACCCCAGTAGCTCGATTCCACTCACACCTCAGATTCAGTTGAAACCGCTCAACCAATCTCACTGGAGCGCAAACTCTTAGAGTATTCCAGCGTTCCAAACCACACGCGTGGTCGTGCCGGAGGTTTTCCCCTGGATTTTCCCCAGGCTACTCTCCAACCGCGCACTCCTATCGCTTTATTGGGCCCGGCCTATAAAGCCACAGTCAGGTTCAAAAAAAAAAGCGAGCAGCGCTTTGGTGGACTTTGGTGGTAACTATTTTTTGTACAAATTGAGATCGCAAACGCGTTCGTTTGTGTTTTGTTTCGAAGATACTTATACTAGAGGCACAGGAGTAAACTAATGATGATTATGACGATATGGTTTGTCTGCAGGAAGCTGCAGCAGTCGTGCAGCGACGGGCTCTCTCAACAGCGATCCCACAGTTCCATCTCCGAGGAAAAGCACCCTAAAGGTAATATCATTTGTGATAATCCATATTGAAAGGGACCTTATGGCGGCCGGCACTTACGCCTATATTGCCGCTGTGCCAATACAATAGTGAATAGGTGCAACGTAAGCGCCTGCCGCCATAAGGTCCCTTTCGATGTGGATTATCACATTTAGACATCAACTAATGAATTAACCAGTGTCTTTACCATGAGTTTGCATGACCGTACTCGCTAGCGACTGCGTAAACGATTTAGTATGACGATTCTTAGTTGTATTGCGTAACCACCAGAGGCGCTGTACTTTTGCCCATACAAATTTTTAACGCAGTCGCTAGCGAGTACGGTCATGTAAACTCATGTTAAAGGCACAGAGCGTTCATTACGTAATGTTATCGCTTATCGTTCGTAAAAAAAAGTGTAGTGCGTATAAATGTCATAAATGTCAGTATAAAAATGACAACTAGATCTACCTGACGATAACTTTGACATGTTTCTTAAGCGTTCCAATTTTTTGTATTGAAAAAAATGATAGATCTGACGTGCGTTTCAAACTTTACGTAATATAATAGTGTTACGCAATTTATCAGTTGGTTAAAATTCTGCAAGGTTAAATATGTATTACCTTAGATCTAAAATATTTCTTTAAATGTTATACGCATAAAAACGCCAAGAGAGATGAAAAAGGTCTTATGGTAATAAATTGAGAATTAGTTTAAATGGCTGACGGTTTAACATAAATTACCTCCTTAACTTGGGTGGGTAATCGTTTGTTCGACGTAATTGGACACAACTGCCATATCAAGCAGGTTGTGCTTGACAAAAAAGTGAAACTATGACAGGGACAAATGATATGTAACTCTCTGTCGCTCTTTTAATTAAAATGTATATGACCGTCTCGCTCGGTAATGGTATTATTATTTGTAAGTCTGTATATTGTACCATGTACCAACATTAAATAATTGCATTTAGCTGTTTTGAAGTCTTAGTAGTAGTGCTTATGTAAAAAGATTTATTGCATTTTTTAGACGTATAATGTTACTTTATTATTATTATTATTATTTATTGAGAAAAAATATGTAACATTACAGGGAACACCCTAAGTCATTACATTTTTAAATATAAAATTCAGAACACAAAACACAATGTCAAAAATTATGTGATACACGAAATCAAAATGTTAACTTTATGTTATTGTAATGTTAACTAAGAGTAACTATATTGCTGACTACACACATATAACTAGCTAACAGTTGGATTGAATCAGTGCCAACACAGTGTCAATACTTTTATCGCTGCATATGTAGTAAAACCTTTATTGAACTCTTTCAGATTTAGTGCCTATCTGACGTAGTGAAATGTATTTTATGGCTCTTTCACCTATAATTTTTTTAGCAAACAAATATCAACCTTGTAGTAATGTTGTTAAAGTCTAGTCCATTAAACATACAGAAAAAATGATGAGCTTGTCACTAAGTAATAACGAGGCTAGAAGTACATAAATAAAATGCTGGGCTTAATAGCCATTACATAATGTAACAGTAATAATAAGATAATCTGGTCTGAAATGACAACACGACCTAAATATTTAAAAGTACCCACCCTTTCTAGTGGACTACCATGCAAAATGGTAGGTACCCTCTGTACCCAAAAACCAGTTTTTTTTATACAACGTCGGTGGCAAACAAGCGTACGGTCCACCTGATGGTAAGCGGCCACCGCAGCCTATAGACGCCCGCAACTCCAAAGGAGTCACGTGCGTGTTGCCGACCCTTTATAAGATTTGAGGATGCACTGTCTTGACAGCAGAAGACAGTAGGTCCCTCGCTCTCAACACAGTGCATCTTCCGGAGCTCTGGCAACCGTGCTCACCTCCAGGAACACAACACTACATACTTGTATAGTAGATAATGTTATTATGGCTGTGGTCTTCTCGTTCAGTTGGGCTGCTCCAAATTCGAGCAAGATGACATTTTGCTGTACTAGGCTAAAACACCATGTACTTACTAAGTTTTACCTACATTGTATTTCAGCCCCTGTTGGGTGACTTAGGTCTCAAATACCTAAAAGTCTTCGCAAACCACAGATCAATGCGCTCAACAAATCCATATCGTCTGCATAACTCAAATTATTGATATAAACTGTCATTATGGAAGCAGATATTTATGCGTTTTGCTGAGTGCCTCGAAAAACTTGCATATAGGTAAAGGTTAAAAAGTCTGGATGAGGTCAAATCCCCAAATTCTGTTAGTAGTACATATACCCAAAAGAATAACGACTTCAATGGTTATACTTCACCATACCGTATATGCATACTTTCAGATATCCTTTACACTTTACGACGTGAACTGCTTTCCGATAGCTTAGCGGTAGTACAGCCGCCATCATATATATCGGAGCGAACGAGGTGCTCACAAATATCTGAACACGACTCTATTGTCAAGGCGTTAAAGTGCATGTTCAGACATTTTTGAGCACCCTGAAGAGTACAGATATATTTGATGGCGACTGTACTATATACCTTGTACTGGATATTTGAGGCCTTCCGTCGCTTCATCGGGGACCCCATATTTACCTTTGTTATAAGTATCATAAGTTTCACTTCGAAATTTAAAGAAATATTCTAATTTTTTTGAGATTGGTATTCATTATCGTCTAACTAAAGTTTTGTTAAGAGGCCTTATAAGCTTGAAAATGTTTTGTAGTGGGTTATTTAGTGTCGTATTTGTATGGAGCACCTTGCAGATTTTCAACAAAGGACGTCACTTGGCACAGTTGTACCTAATGGTCATCTGAGCAAATTTAGCCCTGTACCCACGAAATTCGTCCATGGTGGTGGGGGCTGGAGGGGGGTGAAAACCCCATCTACCGCGCTGCACTCTGAGCTCGATTTCTTCATAAGTTTAGTGAATAGGTCATGTTTGGTATCGTTTTCGTATAATTCAAGGATGAGGAATTCATTTCTGAAACAAATTTTTCACTCGTCCGTAGAAAAAAACAGAGTTCTGCACAAAACCTGAAAATATATTTTTAAATTTTTTTACAAAATGTTGCACTATAATTAAACCGCGAGGTAATGCACTATAAAAAAAATATGAGTTAATAGCCCATTTTATGTGAAATTTATAAACATAAACTGTATTGACAGATTTAACCTGCACATGTGTAAAAAAAAATAATTCATGTAGCGGCGGAGCTGCGTACCGGCGAGAAGCTATTTTATTTCTACATGAGTTTAGAAAATGGGTCATGTTTGGTATCGTTTTTGTATAACTCAAGGACGAGGAATTAATTTTTGGAACATAATTTTCACTCGTTCGCAGAAAAAAAAACAAATCTGCACAAAACTTGAAAAAAATTATATGAAATACTACAAATTACAAAATCTTGCCTTACAATTAAACCGCGAGGTAATAAATACACTATAAAAAAATGAATTAATATAGAATGTACAGACGTAAACTATATTGACAGATTTAACTTTTAATTGTGTTAAAAATACAATACAATTCAAATACTCTGTATTGCATACCTCACATAAATGAATCAGTAGGTAGAGGTAGACAACAATATAGAAATGAATAATGAATGAAGAATTATTTCTATTTAGCGGCGGAGCTGCGTACTGGTGAGAAGCTATAGGGTTCTTCGTTTTACTGTTTGCTAATGACTTTGATTAGGTGTTCCTAAATCTAGAAGTAATATTTTATGATATTCTCAACTTCTCAACTTTAAAACAGATTGAGACTTGGTCCAATTGGTTTGCACAATTTTACTTGAAAACCATACTTTAGGTTAAGAAATACGAAATGTTTATTCGAGACAAAGACAACAATTAATACAGCAAAAATAGAATATAAAAATAAACAAAAAAGTTGTGTTACACTTTTTAAGGGATCTACTGGGGATAATTACTGAAAATAAGGGATACATTACTGAAAACTAAAGCCAAACTACTTAAAGTAAAATATGTTTAAACAATTGGGTCATTAACAAGCTGGCAGCGTTTCCTCGCTGAACCGCTATGCTGATGCGTTGAGCGAGCTTGTAATCCACCAGCATTTTGAATAGGTCCTTGAATAGTTGACGGGCACTGGGATGGGCCAAGGGTCTCAACACCGAACGGTATAAAAGTGTAACCAGTGCCGAGGTCCCTATATTTGTGCTTTTTAAGCTTTTCCGCCGTTTCGGCCTCCACGGCAGGGTGATTGCTAGTCCCGTGGAGGTGAGAAGGAGCCAGAGTGACTGTACAGCTTGCGTTTCACAGGTACTAGCGCCATTCCCACCTTCTAGGGGATGAGGGATATGCCGTCCGGCCACATGCCATCGATTCTAGCGATGCCAATTGATTCAAGAAGAGATGGCACGTTGACTAGAGAGCGGCGGATGATGTCATTCAGAGCGGCCTATTTGGAAAAGCGGCCAACGGTTTCTGTCAATATCTTGCCATGGCTATCACCCGCGAGACCCGTGAGACCTGTCAACCAAACTGCCGCTAGGATACACCGGTGTGGAATACAGATAGGGAGCCCGAGTCGTTAACAATTCGCGATTCGGAGGGATTCAGATTCCAATAAGGTGCCAGTGTTTGGCGATGACTCCTTGGTGCCTGAGGCCAATAGCCTGGCTCGTTTTGCTCCTATGCTGTGGCTCAGAAGAAAATTAAAAGAAATCTTTAACGCATCGTCGTCGTAGCTCCTCTGGCAGAATGGATCGTACCTAAATCATTACCCGTGCAAGCAGACTATCAAGTGTTTTTGGTCTCCAAGCCAGTAATCTCATAGTTTGAGGGGAGACCCCGTAGGATTTTGCCTATTAGATTGATTGAGCTGTGGACAGGCACGCCTTTTCTGGGTGTATTTAATACAGTTTCTTTTTTTGTCGGTAAAGGGAAGAAAAGCGCGTTTCATGCTTCCGATAAAGGCCAAAACAGGAAATTTAAAGGAGGATTTGCCGATTTTTTACAGATTTGTTATTATTGCTTTATATTACAAGTGTTTATGTAAAATACTTATTATATTACATGTGAAGTTGAGATGATCTTCGGCATTTAAAGTTATTTAATTATTTATTAAATGTCTAACTATTGTCTTTATTTTAGATCAACTTTTTGCACTGATATCAACATACGGTTTCCAGGTAAAATTGTGGGGATACCAATATAACCAAATATACAAAAAATCGGAATTATGGTTATCCCAATCTGTTTTAATATTAAGAATATCATAAAATATTACTTCTTCATTTAGAAGCACCTAATCAGTTTCATTATCTAACAATAAAATTAAGAATTCTATAGAATCTTACCAGTACGGAGCTCCACCGCTAAATATAAATTATTTTTTAACACATTTCAAGGTTCAATCTGTCAATAAATATAGTTTATGTTTATACATTCTATATAAAATGGGCTATTAACTCATATTTGTATAGTGCATTACTTCATGGTTTAGTTGTAGGGCAAGATTTTGTAGTTTTTTTTTGTCTTTTTTTCAGGTTTTGTGCAGAACTGTTAAATAATTCTTCATTCATTATTCATTTCCATATTGTTGTCTACCTCTATCTCCTGATTCATTTGTGTGAGGTATGCAATAAAGAGTATTTGTATTGTATTGTATTTTTAACACATTTAAAAGTTAAATCTGTCAATATAGTTTACGTCTGTACATTCTATATTAATTCATTTTTTTATAGTGTATTTATTACCTCGCGGTTTAATTGTAAGGCAAGATTTTGTAATTTGTAGTATTTCATATAATTTTTTTCAAGTTTTGTGCAGATTTGTTTTTTTTCTGCGAACGAGTGAAAATTATGTTCCAAAAATTAATTCCTCGTCCTTGAGTTATGCAAAAACGATACCAAACATGACCCATTTTCTAAACTCATGTAGAAATAAAATAGCTTCTCGCCAGTACGCAGCTCCGCCGCTACATGAATTATTTTTTTTTACACATGTGCAGGTTAAATCTGTCAATACAGTTTATGTTTATAAATTTCACATAAAATGGGCTATTAACTCATATTTTTTTTATAGTGCATTACCTCGCGGTTTAATTATAGTGCAACATTTTGTAAAAAAATTTAAAAATATATTTTCAGGTTTTGTGCAGAACTCTGTTTTTTTCTACGGACGAGTGAAAATTTTGTTTCGGAAATGAATTCCTTATCCTTGAATTATACGAAAACGATACCAAACATGGCCTATTCACTAAACTTATGAAGAAATCGAGCTCAGAGTGCAGCGCGGTAGATGGGGTTTTCACCCCCCTCCAGCCCCCACCACCATGGACGAATTTCGTGGGTACAGGGCTAAATCTGCTCAGATGACCATTAGGTACAACTGTGCCAAGTGGCATCCTTTGTTGAAAATCTGCAAGGTTGATGACACTAAATAACCAGCTATTGATTTCAAATTGCGACAAAAGTATTGATAATACCAACAAAGTTATTAAAGGCTACGATAACTTTATCAAAGTTGTAGATAGTAACATAGCCATTTTTTGGTTTTATTGTGTGTAGTAGAATTTAAGCAAAAAAAAAACAAGTTTTAGCTTGAAAATGGTCGATTTGGAGTGATGTTTGAAACGATATATCTTAATGAAACATCCAAAAAAATCATTAAAAGTTTATGACATAAGGTCGCAATAGTCCTGTTCTAGATAGTAACATTGAGAAAATGTCAAGATACGTATCAATTCAAACAGAAAATGTCTTACATAGATGAGCGTTTTTAACTGACCCTTAAGAAGAAAACTTAAATTCTTCTGTTATATTGTGTTACTAACATATGTTTACCTTCCAACAGCGCAGCAGCGAAGCCGAACTGAAGGAACGTCCGGGCGCCGCACCGGCAAAAAAACGCGTGCAAATCCAGGAGATCTCAGTCTAGAAGACTTCTGAAATAATCCAGAAATCTCAGTCTAGAAGCCTTCAGAAATAATCCAGAGATTTGGAAATCCAGAGATCTCAGTCTATAAGACTTCTGAAATAATCCAGAGACTTGGAATTCCAGATATCTCAGTCTAGAAGACTTCTGAAATAATCTCGATACTCGGAAATCCAGAGTTCTCAGTCTAGAAGACTTTTGAAATAATCTCGATACTCGTAAATCCAGAGTTCTCAGTCTAGAAGACTTCTGAAATAATCCAGACACTTGGAAATCCAGAGGTCTCAGTCTAGAAGACTTCTTAAATAACCCAGAGACTTGGAAATCCAGAGATCTCAGTCTAGAAGACTTCTGAAATAACCCGGAGACTTGGAAATCCAGAGATCTCTGTCTAGAAGACTTCTGAAATAATCCAGAGGCTTGAAAATCCGGAGATCTCAGTCAAGAAGACTTCTGAAATAACCCAGAGACTTGGAAATCCAGAGTTCTCAGTCTAGAAGACTTCTGAAATAACCCAGAGACTTGGAAATCCAGAGATTTCAGTCTAGAAGACTTCTTAAATAACCCAGAGACTTGGAAATTCAGAGATTTCAGTCTAGAAGACTTCTGAAATAATCCAGAGGCTTGGAAATCCAGAAATCTAAGTCTTCAAGACTTCTGAAATAACCCAGAGACTTGGAAATCCTTAGATCTCAAACTATAATGAAATAATCCAAAAACTTGCAAAACCCAGAGATAAATATCAGCTTTGTAAAATGAGTTGCTGACGTCGAAAAACGGTGTTTCTGATAGAAAATCAAGAAATATTCAGCAAAATCATTTTTATAGATATCGGAAGGATCTTAAAGAATTCAGAACGGCTAAAAAGAGACGATGTTTAGTGATAAATTGTACACAATGGTGATTTTATGTACGAGTTTAATAAACATGCAAATTTAGCACATTTCGCTAGTGTTGTTAGTGAAATAAGTGATCTAATGCCTACTAGTGAACTGTCTAGTGACTGTGACTCAAAAGTGATGTCCCTAATATCCCTTTTAAATAATTAATGATTTAGTATTAAAAAGATTGAATAAAGTGACAATTCAGACTGTATTTAAGCACTGTGGATATGTATGACGATGAGAAAAACGGGTAAACTGGGGTGACATGAAAAAAAAACGGGGCTGCTTTGATACATATAAAACACTTATATATTCATCGCTAAGTATTTCTAGTTTGATTCAGTTTAGTAAATAGTTAGGAAATGAACGAAGGTATAACTTGACTCAAGGTTAACTAAATAAAAAAGTAAAACAGGACATAAAAACTGAATTTTAAAGTCGCCCCTCAATTTGAAAGTGGCCCCGGTTTATGGTCTACTTATAATTGTTTACACTGGTTTTTTTAAGTTCTCTAAAACTTGAAAACTAATGAAGATATACGATTTTGAAAAAAATTGAAAAAAAAACAACTTTGAAAGTTGATATTGGGGTTATTTCACATTTGAACTAACCAAATCTAACCTAATATCTATTCAAATGATGATTTTATATAATTATTTCATTTTATTTATGGTATTATTAGATTACACCTCAACTAGATGATTTGGTGAACTTGCTTAATAAAACTGCTTTTATTTTCAATAAGGTAAACGTTCCAATATTCAGCACCTTAATATCTAATCGACACATATTGTTCACTACTGTTATGAAAGTGTCAAGTATAGGGCCAGTATCTGAAGTAGTAATGTAAGTAACCAATTAATGTAATAGAGCATGAAAAGATTAAAATGAACCGATAAAACGTAGGCTTGAAATAACTGAAGCCCTCACGAACAAAATACAGGATAAAACTTTTGATGAATATTCGAGATGATCCCTCAAACTGGTAACCTAACTCTGTCATGACTCCAGTATAAAATAGAAAAGCTAAAAAAGTTAACTAAAAAATGTACCTTATCACCCATTATTCAAAGTTTATATTCAAACGTAAAGAATCCGTGAAGTATTTTACTTTTTGAAAGATAGCCCTTGACGGACATAACCTAATTTCACTCGAAATGTGAGGGTAGTGAGAGATAAAACTGTCCAAGTTCTTGGAGTGAAAATTAAATTGTGAATTGAGGTGGAAGCGGAGTGCTGATATTGCTCGGAGCGGCGGACGTCGCAGGTGGACGGTCCGTTACGCTTTGCACAGTCACACGAGAACAGTATACCAGGGATTGGATACCGGTATTTTCTCCATAGAAAAATACCGGTATTATTACGGTGACCGGCAGGCGAATCACGTAACTTTATGTACTAACGGTAGATAGATTTTACTGTCAATTTTGAAGTATAAATATATGAAGTGACAATTAAAATTTGACATTAAAATTTATCTAACGGTAGTACAAGAGTTACGTGATTACCCCGCGGTTCATGATTTCGTTTTTAATGGGACAATCTAATAATACGACGTTGTTGCCTAAATATATGATTCAGCCCTACGTAAAGAGCAAAAAATAATCCAAAATATTGGGCTAATTCAGGGTTTTTTTAAAATACCGGTATCGGTCCCTGCAGTAAACACGATTAAACCGGATTCAAGTGAAAAAGTTTTTAAATTTGAGATACGCTATCTCAATTTCCCTGTGGATTAATCCGTGGCGTTTTGAGTCCTAAATTTGGCGATGTAGAACTTTTTTTTGTAAATGGAGTTGTAAAATATGACTTGTGTTATTAACATTCGAATTTGCGATGACCCCTAAAATGTACGTAAGTTAGCATAGAAGTATATCTACATACTGAGTGTATAAACTTCTAAATTGGGCTTTCAAACATGTTTTGAGTGTAATATAATTTTGTTTTTATTTTCAAAGAAAGCTACCCAACTGTCCGGAAATATATGTAAGAGAGTAGTCAAAAAACATCCTTTTTTTGCTGCTCCATCTCAACTTATTGGGAGAAATTCTCCTCAAAAGTACTAAAAATTTACTAAACCTTCTAACTTTTGAAGAGAGTTTTGTTCATGCGAATTTCTTTTAATTACTGGTTTGATTATATGTTTGAGAATATGAAAAAATTATGCGAACGTGACTTTTTTATATCGGCTCAAATTCATATTTTCGAATAAAATAAACATTGGTCAAAGTTTTTATGATAAAAAAATAACCAAAGTCTGTCTTAACCATTGAGAAGCCTTGATGAAAATTCAAAGATATTTATGTACTAACTTTGGCCCCGACTTCATCTGCGTAGAAATAGTTCATCGCGATAGAATTTTATTGCATTTTTTTATTTCAGGCGCTTTGTAGGTAGAGGTCAATAAATATGCGATCTAATTTTGGGCCTCCCTTTGGGATTTTCCGTACGTGAAGCGATCGTTAATTGTTATTTACGAATGTTATTTAAACGTTATTTATCCAGGGTGGTAATATCTCAAATCGCAAGTATTTGATGCCCCGAGCCTAAGGCGAGGTCAATAAATATACGATCTTATTTTGGGCCTCCCTTTGGTATCTTCCGTACGTGAAGCGATCGTTAATTGTTATTTACGAATGTTCTTTAAACGTTATTTATCCAGGGCGGTAATATCTCAAATCGCAAGTATTTGACGCCCCGAGCCGAAGGCGAGGTCAATAAATATGCAATCTAATTTTGGGGCTCCCTTTGGGATTTTCCGTACGTGAAGCGATCGTTAATTGTTATTTACGAATGTTCTTTAAACGTTATTTATCCAGGGCGGTAATATCTCAAATCGTAAGTATTTGACGCCCCGAGCCTAAGGCGAGGTCAATAAACATGCGATCTAATTTTGGGCCTCCCGTTGGGATTTTCCGTACATGAAGCGATCGTTAATTGTTATTTACGAATGTTCTTTAAACGTTATTTATCCAGGGCGGTAATATCAAATCGCAAGTATTTGACGCCCCGAGCCTAAGGCGGGGTCAATAAATATGCGATCTAATTTTGGGCCTCCCTTTGGGATTTTACGTACGTGAAGCGATCGTTAATTGTTATTTTATGGCCAAGTGTGACGAAACTCATTTTTTATTCCTGTAAAAACTGTCTATAATATAACATTGCGATTACTGGTATATTTTTACTGCGCTCAAGCCAACAGACTGAGCGAGTTGCGTGTATGTAAGTTATATATGTTCGTATGTGAGGACTCCTACCTCTGACCAATATACGGCTTTAGTCTCAGTTACAATCTGATAGGTACACCAGTCAACAGGGACTTGTATATTACGGTATTTTCTACTTCCGTTAACTGTTAGATTTACTGCACATATAGGTTACATTCATTGTATGGCTCAGGTTAACTGTCCTTAAACTCTCAGTTATTTGACGAAACTTATGCATTTAATGTTAACGTTATATACATTTGCTAAATTCATAACCATCCGTTAATTTATTTATTTATTTAAATAGAAACAAACGGTCATACAAAAAAATATTGTTACAGATTTTTCTCTTAATATAGACCTATAGTTTCCATTTTTATTAATGGCTCATATTCAAATGAAAATGTCCATAAAATGAAAACCAGAATTTACCGACAATGGAGGACTTATAATTAATTGAAGAACTTCTCTAAACTAGTTAATCGTTATTTATCAGTTGAAATAGCCCAAACAAAGACATAATTAATATTAGTTAAGATTTACCTCGTTTTATTGGATTACGAATATAATTAATTTGACATCTCTTGTTAAGTTGAAAATATCGAATTTAATCCTAGTTGAAGTATATTATACATTTTATTGAATAAAGTTAGTACCGTAAACTGGGGTGACTTTAGGAAAAAACGGGGCCACTTTGATAGATTAGGAACACTAATATAATTGTCACTAAGTATTTCTAATTTGATTCAGTTCAGTAAATAGTTAGCAATTATACCAAGGTATGACACCGACCCAGGTTAACCAAATAAAAACTAGAAATACGGCTTAAAAACTTGATTTTAAAAGTCGCCCCTGAATTTGAAAGTAACCCCGGTTTACGGTAATCAGAATTTTAGTTTGGAGTTTACTCCTATCGTTATCTTCAATTACTTTAGTAGAATTGTTAAATTATTTAATTGTATTTATAAAAACTATATACAATCCCAATTTTCGACTCATTAATGTAATTACTATTAACATATACTGTGGTACTGTAAATAGGTTTTTAGATTAAATCTGTAAATAATAGAATGTCGGTATATGTGAACTCGAAAAGAGGTTTTAATAAAGACCATTTTTTCCTGAAAATCTTGTATTATTTTTTTAATATTTTTAAGATGTCCCACTCCTGGACAAAGGCATGTGGATAAGTAATGTGTTCCTATAAAGGCTAATATACAAGGTTGGTTATATATATAGGAAAGGATATCTACATAAAATATACATATGCCTGTTATAATTCTTATAAAAATATTTCCTGCTACCCAAAGGTTGTCTGGAAGAGATCGCTTTAAAGCGATAAGACCGCCTGTTGTTACCATTATTAATGTTACCGAATCTATAAATGTACTCCTGTATTAGTGGTGCAATGAAGAATATTATAATATATATATATATACAATAGATAGGAGGCACAGGAAGAAACGACAATAGAGATCTCTCAGGGACCGAAGTCCAATGAGAGTTGGTTGGAAGTTATATTTATGCAACTGACTTAAGAAACTCCGATAGCGCGATGCAGACATGTCAGATTTGACAGTTGGCAGGAGTGACGCCACAGGCGTTTCCCGTTGTCTTCCACTCGTTATGGCTCTGAGCTTCGGGCCCATCGTTTAGAAAAGCGTCAAGGTCATCCCGCCATCTCCGCATTGGCCTGAGCTAATTAGGTCTTAAAACACTCGTGTGATCATAGGATCATAATAGTATGAAACTCGCTGACGCTCGTTTCATAAAACCACACTCGTGTTTTCAGACCTCTCATTATGTATCAGTTGCATAAACTACTATTAAAATATAGGTCACGTACATCGGAAGGCTAATAGTTTAACTCGGACGGTCCCTGAGCAGCGCGCTGGGTAAAAGGAAACTTGGAAACCAGGAAAAGTCGGCAGACGGCATTTTTAGGTTTCCGTAGCCAAAACGGCAAAAAAGGAACCCTTATAGTTTCGATGTCTGTCCGTCCGTATGTCACAGCCGATTTACTCGGAGACTAAGCACTATATTTATGAAATTTGTTAGAAATGTGTATTTTATAAACCGCTACATAAAAGTGATGTGAAATTACAAAAAAATATTACATTAAGGGGGCACTCCATACATGTAAGCGATGGATGAAAAAAAAATGTTAGGCCTATAAAAATGGAGGTTCCTAAAAAAAATTTCCATTTAAGTTAAACGTTGGTGAGATATTACTAGTCAAAGTCATAAAAAGTGTCCCGCCCTCTAATTTCCAAACTATGAAGTTTAAAATTCTGAAAAAAATTGAGGTGGTGTGCATTAATAAATACTTTCAACGATGTTGGTTTGGACAAGATAAGTTTTACGATTTGTGAGTTTTCGCTTAATAACTGTCTTGCCCAAACAAAAGGTTGTAAGTGCCTTGAAAGGCGTATGAAGATTTAATTTTTTTAAGTTCAATGTATTGGATAGTGGTTTTAAATGTGGACAAGTAGGTGTTGGTACGAAAACCTTCATTGTGCGTGGTCCGACACGCACTTGGCCAGTTTTTCTAAGTAAATTATACTGAAAACTAACCGTCATCCTTCGAAAAACTCTGAAACAGTAATCGAGTTATGGTCCATCATAAAAATGTCATTCGAACTTCGATCTCAAGGGAACTTGTTTTCTTATCGATTCCAGTTGCGATCCTAAGGGCCTGCTGGGACCCATACACGAAGTTTTTTCCTCTGGGTCGCTAGATTTTCAAATATGACAGAGGGAGATAAAGGGAGGGATGTCGGTTCGCGGTAGACGTTTTGCTTCGGCTAGCGTCAAAGGTATAAAGAGTCGAACAGTGTCATCTATAGTACGATGGTCTAAGTAGTCTTTTTTTATTTATCGATGGTGGCACACAAACTTACGAACTGCCTGACTGAACGGGGGTAAGCCATGGTTGTGTGTTTAGAATATATACATTGTCTATGTATGCGTCAACTTAGGAGCTATTAGTTCACATTGTCTATGCGCTCGTGAGACACCTTTATGTATTCTTAGACCGTGGTTTTATAGGCCGGGCCCAATAAAGCGATAGGAGTGCGCGGTTGGAGAGTAGCCTGGGGAGAAAATCTGGAATCGTTCACACAACCACACTGGAATACTCTGAGTTTGCGCTTCAGTGAGATTGCTTGAGCAGCTTCAACCGAATCTGATGTGTGAATGGAATCGAGCTACTTAAAAACACTGTCACTAAACCTAGCCTAGCTGAGAACAGTCCAGCAAGAAACTCAGTTAGATCCGACCTGGGTTGGACTTACTCTACCCGTTATGCGGCAGTACTCGTACAGGGAGTATGTATCTGTGTTGTCGCGATCGCACAGTGGACGTCCCCGCCGGCCGGAATGTACGCATCGTGTCTGAGTTGGATGCCGTAAGCGCAGCGTTCCATCTTTCGATCGACGATGTGATTACGTCGTCCGGATCCGTTAGATACGATACTAGAACTGATAGCAGACTGCGGACACTTGAAACTACAGAATAATTAGATGCGCGTTGCCGTTTCTTTGTTGATATGAGGATTTCTTAGAGCTCCCGTTCACCTAGAGCTGGCCGTTTCTTACCTTCCCGGTACCCATACTGTACCCCGCTCACGCCCCGCTCAGCGCCGACCGGGGTGGGGGGCCAAGGTAAATACGTCACAAGAGAGCCGCCAGCTCAAAATGACCGGATTATAAATAACCAGCGTAAGTAGTAGTTTTTTTATGAACCTGACGGTGGCTTTATAGACCGGGCCCAATAAAACGATAAGAGTGCGCGGTTGGAGAGTAGCCTCGGGAAACCTCCGACACGACCACGCGGGCAGCTTAAATACTGAAATATACTTTGAGTCTTCCAGTAAGTAGTAGTTAGTTGGGGTCGAAGTTAAACCCCATCCGTACGGAGTACCCACCGGTGACCCACCGCTACCGTACACGTGACCCCTGGGTGGTGCTAAAAGTGCTAAAACTAGCAACCGTATTGTCTTCTCAAATATTCACATTCGAAATAATTGACACATGATAAATAAATAAAAGTAAGTAGTGGTGTTATTATGGCTGTAAGGTATAGTCGCCAATATGTCTGTACTCTTCAGGGTGCTCAAAAATATCTGAACATGCACTTTAACGCCTTGACAATAGAGTCGTGTTCAGATATTTGTGAGCACCTTGTTCGCTCCGATATATCTGATGGCGACTGTACTTCTCCAGTTGGGCTGCTTCAAGTATGAGCGAGATGTCATTCGGATGTGTCCTGCGTCTCTCAAAATATTCGTTAGATATCTCCCGAGACGTTGTTCAATCTAGCGAAGGCTGCCGAGAAGAAGAGCTACTTCAATTAGTTCAAGAGCGTCGTGGTACAAAAGCCAGCCATAACATACTGAAGACTTTCGATGTAATTAGGCTAGAGACACACCTACGGAGTGAAACCAATAATGCAATTCTAGTAGACATTGTTTGAATTTTGAGTTTCTATTACTAATGGCACGTCTGCCGCATGGGATAAAATCGCCACCAAGTGAGTCCCACAGAACCGAGAGCGGCGTCGCGGCAGACCTCGTCGGAGATGGAGAGACGAACTTGACGTCTCGGATCAGAAGTGGTGGGAGAATGCACAAGACAGGGACGCGTGGAAAAAAAGAGGGAGGCCTTTGCCCAGCAGTGGGACACTTGAGGCTCTTAATAATAATAATATTAATAATCGTGTGGCAGAGGTAGCCTGCAGGACAAAGTGGAGGTGGGCAGGGCACGTAACACGGGCACAATAAGGCCAATGAAGCGAGCGGGTGGTCCACTTGTAGCCACGGGAGGATAAGCGCCATCGGGGTCACCCACGCCGCAGATATTGTGCCTAATCTGTCCAAGGCCCACATGGCTCAGATTAGCCGCTGATAGAACAAGATGGTACCAGATGGACGAGGCCTTTGTCCAAAATTGGACATCCCAATAATTTATCACAAATTTAATTAGTAAAAGGGAAATAAAAGGCTTATTATTATATTATGAAGCAAAGTTGCATAAACAGACAGACAGACAGAAGTTGGATACTTCGTTTTCGGTACAGCTATATCTCCTCCCTCGAAGTCTCAAGGATCACTCGCTGGCTCCATCGATCATCTTCCCAAATTTATTTTTATACAACGCCGGTTGCAAACAAGTTTACGGTCCATCTGATGGTAAGCGGCCATCGCAGCCTATAGACGCCTGCTACTCCAAAGGAGTCACGTACGCGTTGCCGACCCTTTATAATATTTGAGGATGCACTGTGTTGACAACAGAAGGGACAAATTTAAGTCCCTCGCTTTCAACACATTGCATCCTCGGGAGCTCTGGCAACCTTGCTCACCTCCAGGAACACAACACTACATACTTGTATAGTAAATAATGTTATTATGGCTGTGGTATTCTGCAAGGCGGAGGTACTTCCCCGGTAGGGCTGCTCCAAGTTCGAGCAAGATGACATTTTTATGAGCCCTACCTCATTTAAAAGATATGGACGGCACATTGTTTCACATTGTTTCAAGAATCACCAAAGTAAAACATTGTGTGGATGCTCTGAGTTCTCTATTCACCGCGTATACCAAGATACATTCGTCATATGGTGAAATATTCAAATTAAAATGATTTATTTCAGCCTAGATATTAGGAAATCCAATATAGTTAGCCTACTTGATTTAAGGAGCTATGTTAGTGTATTGTATTCACTATATGCTGAAGACTACTTGGCTTATGAGAAAATAGTGCGGACCTGAATGTAGTCAGTACCACAATATACAATAATAATAATAATGACCCTAGTTCCCATCGTAGCCAAAGAGCTGCACTCCAATAGTCTTTGCTCCTGGCGGGGGCCATCTCCGGATGTATCATGTTGTGCGTTCAGATATGGTATCCGCCGTCATGTGTATCCCTTGCTTTTAGATTATTTTTGTCTTAAAGGGGCCTCTGCGCTGTTAGCTTTGGTCTCGAGATATGGAAAAGACATACAATAATAATAAAGGTCACAAAATACACAAATTGTACAAATGGCGGGTTTAATGCCAAATGGCATTCTCTACCAGCCAACCATTGGGCTAAACAGATATTTTATAAAAGGTGCAAAGAAAAGAAAAAGAGTATGAAAATGTATATCAGAATATCTAATAAAAGCACACAACCTGGGCGAAGGGTATCAAAAACAAATTTACTTTTAAGGTATCCTGGAGCAGAAGGCTCAAAAGGATTGAGAAAAGGGTACTTACAAAGGATTCTAAGGGATCTACGATTACGAATGGAGAGCCAGTTGAGCTGACGGCGGTAGAAGGAAACGTGATCATATTTATGGAGGCCGAAAATAAAACGTATGCAATTATTGAGGAGACGATCCAGTTTATTGAGGGATTGTTGAGTGAGATTGGTAGTATCATATCTTAATATTTAACAATTTTTGTCTTTGCATTATTTCTATACATTTTTCCTGCATTAGATATGAAAGCCTCTTTGGGTGAAGGCCTCCTCCATCATCTATAGCTTCTTTTCTTCCAAGACTCGTCCAATCTTTTCCTGCAACTTGAGTTAGGTTATCAGCCCAACGTTGGACCGGCCAGAATACATGCCTTTTCCCCAGTGGTCTTTCCATTTTGTGCCCATCTTCTGTCGGAGTAACGCGATGAGATATCGGCCTAACGCTATTTCAAGTGTGAGAGCGTCTAAAATTGTCAATTCTTATTTTTTTTGTATTTTTCTATAGTCCATCTTCTGTCGGGGTAACGCGATAAGATATCGACCTAACGCTATTTCAAGTGTGAGAGCGTCTAATATTTTCAATTCTTATTTTTTGTATATTTCTAATCTTTAAGACGCTTCTTTCCATCGATCTTTGTGTTGTTCTGATTTTTGATTGATTGCACTGGCACCGATTGGTGCCATGGTGCCACAATAATAATAATAATAATAATCATTTTATTTTCAGACAAGACATCCATAGCATTGTTAGTAACATTTGTTCACTTATATATCTAGATTAGTTATAATTATTTAACTACTTAATTAATTACAAGGAATATTATTTGATATTATAAATGGGAGTCCTGTCCCCCATATGTATAATTTTTCAGTGTTTTACAACTGAGCAGTCAACTTTCTCCAATATGCTATTCAGGAGGCTGTTGGCACTATCCCTCACTCTGCGCATCAGTGATGCTACTCGCTTCCGTAGTATTGCGCTAAAACCGTCGACATTGGCATCCATAAACATACCTGATGCGCTACAGTATCGTGGTAGTCTCAACAGCATTCCGAACGCATTATTGTATTGTACACGAAGGGCGTTTAGCGATTTTTGGGAATATTTGGTCCAGAGACTACAAGTATAAGATGTCTGGCAATACGCTCGGAACAATATAGGGCAGTTAAATTTCCACAATAGAATAGAATAGAATAGAATATAATTTATTTCAGTATAAAAACACAGTAATACAATATATAAGAAATAAAACAATGGAAAAACTTATTATCTAAATTGTACACTGAACATTACACTGAAAAAGGTGTACACTCAGCATAATGCCAGGTACTACTGGAGTACCCGACGCTGGTCTTCCGTGGACACCTGTAGGGAGCGCAGTTGCGCGCAGCTGCTGGTTGGATTTAATACTGGTGCTAACAAATTGTGACGATACGTTACGAAACGGGAATGAAGCAAGTAAACTTATAATAACAGAATAAAATAGCATGGCAATAGAAAGAAAAATAACACTATACATGTATATATAATATGATAATTTGAATACAAACACTACCCCGTAGTTAATTTTTGCTTATTAAGGAGATAGCTCTTAAATTTAACTTTAAAAGACTGCAACGAGGTAGCTTGCTTATAAGGTGGCGGTATGTTATTCCAGCATTTCGTGGCAGTGTACTTAAAACTGCCACGAAATGCTGCAGTTCTGTCAACAATGTGACTACGACGAGTTTTATTTTGTAGTTATAAAATAGAAAGAAAGAAGAAGAAGCGTGTACCGTGAATCATCCTTAAACGATCAAGGCGTCACTCCGGCTAGTCCCACCGATCTCAACCTAAATAGATCGCTGCGATTACATCGACGAAACTGATTAAGGTGCTGCAATTTGAAATCCTCCTTTGTTACCCAACTCTTGATTAACTCACAGTTCCGTACAGTCATCCTGATACACAACTTTCTAAAAGATACTTTATCTCCCTAGCTCACAAAGTTGAGGAATTAAAGATAACAAAGAAGGCGGATATTTCTTGAAAAATATGGAACAATGAAGATCAGTATAATTTTGCAGCGAGGGGGTAATTTTAACTTCCGGCCCGAGGTATTAAAAGTTTGGCGCGGGAAAACAGGGGAGTTCGGGGTTTTTTTTTTGGCAATTTTGTTGACGACTATTTGACGATAAAAGTTTTAGATGAATATGAACGTAGCCATTATATTGAAGTTGTAAACGTATGTTTTATGATATAAAAGGAATCATACAAATTATGGACCCATTTATTACGTTACTAGCGACTCGCCCCGGATTCGCACAGGTAGTCTAACATTTAAAATAGGTACCCATAGCTCATAGGAGCGCTCGTGGCCCAGCGGCGCCCGCGTACCGCGCGCGGTATGCTAGGTTAAGCAACGACGGCCCAGGTCAGTTATTGGATGGGTGACCGCTTTGAGTGGTTATTAACTGAGCGCTCCCGTGCTTTGGAAGGCACGTTAAGCCGTTGATCCCGGCTACTGTCTATGATAGCAGTCGTTAAGCCAAGTTAAAGGCCTTCGGGCGGCTCGAGAACTTCTAACAGTCAAGTTTCCCACTCACTTGACAAGCCTAATTCCAATAAGGTCTGGTTTCCCCTTGGGTCGGAAGGTCTGATGGCAATTGCTTCCGTAAAAACTAGTGCCTACGCCACCTCTTAGGACTAGGTAGCGGACCCCGGGCATCCTTTAGGATGCAACTGTACCGGGATAACGCTAGGATGATGATGATGACCCATGGTTAAACTCCTTTATCTCTAAAAGGAATTAATTTTCTGAATTTTCCACACTACAGATTATTACATTAAATATTCGCTGGGTCCGAAGTAGGAGGTGGGAGATCCACGAATCGATTGCAGCGCGCACAGTGGCCAAAAAAGGAACTATCGGCAGACCAACTGTCAGATTTTCTAAGTGAAATATACGTATCCGCGCATTATCTTGACGCTTAGAAACCTTATACATCTCTAACAAATCTCGATTGTTATTAGTTTCTTAGTATTATTTTTGACATGTAACACTACATTTAATTAATGATACTTTGATTATTGTATTATTTTTATTTGATGTACCTAGATAGATTTTGACTTGTAAAAGTGCCCTTGAAGCCTATTTGCAGAATAAATGTTTTGATTTGATTTTTTTTTAAAGTAAAAATAAATAAACATGCGTAACGAAACCTGCTGCGTAGTTAAGAGGCCTTATAAGTTTTAAAATGTTTTGATTTCAAATTATGACAAATGTATTGATAATACCAATAAAGTTATTAAAGGATACGATGACTTTATTGAAGTTTTAGATAGTAACATAGCCATTTTGTGATTTTATTGTGTGTAGTAGAATTTAAGCGAAAAAACAAGTTTTTAGCTAGAAAACGATCGATTTGCAGTGACGTTTGAAACGATATTTTTGAACGAAAAATCCAAAAACACGTTTAAATATTAATGACATAAGGTCGCAATAGTGCTGTTCTAGATAGTAACATTGAGAAAATGTCAAGATATGTGTCAATTCAAACAGAAAATGGCGTAAATAGATGAGCGTTTTTTAACTGATAAGGACCCTTAACTGCAAGAACAACGGCAAAAACCGTGATCACAAATTCTATAAATTTCCACAAGAAGTTGGAACGAGAACAACCGATGAAATGGATAATCGCTGTCAAAAGGAAAAAATAACTAAGCTAACCTATAAAGCAAAATAGTTTATATGTTGTAGGAACTTAGCACGCTACAATGGTGAAGTTACCATAATTTATTTTATTTGAGCCAAAACTAATCGTTTTGTTTATATTATAGTTTGTGGTTGGAAAGCGATGTCGTGTGTTGGCCGGAATCCATTTTTAGGGTTCCGTACCAAAATGGTAAAAAAGGAACCCTTATGGTTTCACTTTGTCTGTCTGTCTGTCACATCGCTAAATATCTCAAGAACTACTTATGCTATCGATTTGAAATTTGGAATAGTTATAAAGAAGGCTTACCTACATACATAGAACATGACTTTTTTAAATATGTTTTTTTAATTTCTGTGAAAAATGACAGATAACAGGTGGTTCAAAATTTGAAAGTCTAGTTAATATGTCGTTTGGGGTGTCATATGAAAGGGCTTGAATTGCACATTCTGAAACAATTTATTTTTTATTTTTTAAGTTGAGTCATTTCTGTTTTATGAGGGAAAATGTAAAAAAAAATACCGTCCCCCCCCCCTTATCTCCGTAGTTTACCAAGGAAAAAATATAAAATTATTACATAACATTGATATTAATGTATATTTTACAGGAAAAACATAACACATCTGTATACGGAACCCTCGGTGTGCGAGTCCGACTCGCATTTGACCGGTTATTGATAATTAATTTGGCCATGTTTAACTGAAAATACACAAAAAAACTCCATTATTAACGACATTACAGTCATAAATGATCGTCTGCAACATATATGAAATGTGTTATACGATTTTTTTTTATTTCTTCACTTACCACTCGTGAAGTGAGTAATGAGAAAATTCTTGTGTATTACTACCTGAAATTTATTTATTGTGTCATTTTAGATGGAAATAAAAAAGTTCAACGTTATTATTGACGCTATAGATTTACATGATCGAATAGAATATATGTAAATTAAATATTTCATTGAAATTATCTGTTTGTTTACTTACTCTTCGTAATGACAGCCGGCCATTTGACATTTCAAAGTCCGCCGTAATTTTACAATTAGCCGCTAGTTGGCGCTGTCATCGCGCACCCAGAGAATAAAATTATTTTCAATTCTCTTCTCTTAAAATTATATTTAATTTATTGTTAACTCTTATTTAACTTAATCAAGTTCAATTAAGAGTACTCCCAACCAGCGAAATGGTCCTATAACAAACGTATATCCCGAAACGCTTGTATAAAGCAGCAAATACACTTCGTCGTTCACCTAATGCGGTCGCTGAATTAATTTTTCACTTCTCATGCTCGAAAAGTGTGTCATATTAGACTTGTCAAGCGGGGCTAAAGTAGTACATTTAACCCCTAGGGAAAATATGAATACATATTTATGATTTACAAAACATTTGAATTTGACCAATAAAAATACTTGACCTATTAAATCCACCAATCACAGAACACTAATTTAACGCTTAAAAAAATATTTGGTATTGGGTATTAACCAACCAGAATACAGCTTTACTAAAATCGACCAATCTGGAAACATAATTATTTTTTCTAAAGAGTCTAAAGATTAAGTTTGTAGTAGTCCCTATTTCACAATAATTAAAAAAAGTGGTTAAATCGTTCGAGCAACACTTTGAAGCGCTCAATGGAAGGTCAGTTTAGCTTTTTTCGCGCGTTAATGTTGCGCGCGAACCGAATTGTCTATGTTTTATGTGTCAAAGGAGTATAGAAAAAAAAACATGCTGCAAAAGTATATATCTTCGCCGTGGAATTTATTGTTAATTTTGGGTGGGTTAACCTTTGTTTATTTATTTTCTCGCAATCGAAGTGAAAAGTAGAGTGTATAACTCTGGTCTAAAAGCCATATTACCCCTCGAACTATTTTCCCTCACTTCGTTCGGGAAAATAACTATCTCGTGGTGATATGGCTCATTTTAGACCCTTGTCATACAATCTACTATTAAACTACTTATGCCAACAAACGTCCTCTAGACACTAGTCTGTCCGCCTGCCTATAAGCGTTGGCAGCTGTCGATCGCCGAATGCGGCCGACTAACGTGTTCTTTACACTTTTGCGGTCGCCGCATGCAGCATGCGGCGAACGACGAAGTGTAATTGCCACTAAACACGTCGTATTAGGGTCATTGTCAGCTGCAAAAACAAAATTTATCCCTTCGGTGGTCAATAGTTAACGGTTTCTGTGCATGTAAACTATATTTTTAGCACATGGATTTATAGCAACGGAGATACTGTTTATGCGGGTTACTAGACCAATCCAAAATTAAACTTTGTGGCCCTTAACTTTTGATATGTCCACCGAAAAGACGCCTAACCTAAATCTGACAATGAT
Source organism: Epiblema foenella (assembly GCA_963556455.1). Classification (NCBI taxonomy): domain Eukaryota; kingdom Metazoa; phylum Arthropoda; class Insecta; order Lepidoptera; family Tortricidae; genus Epiblema; species Epiblema foenella. The sequence continues at coordinate 25,128,695 of OY747101.1, read as the reverse complement.
CCATTAAAGTGTTAGCTGTAACAGCCTGAATGAGTGACGCAACACTGATATCAAATCAAAACCAAACCAGAATACATGTCGTGCGTTTTGAATTGACCCAATGATTCACTGTTATCTTTTTTCATGTAGCAAGGGACTGACATACTTTACGTATAAGTATAATTTATGTGACGAAAATTGATAAAGCCTACTTTACCCGGAAAAACGGTTACATAGTAAACCAAATACTAGCGATTGCGGTAAAGAAGGAAAAGGGAGGCATATAATAAATTAAAATACAGATTTTTTCCTCTTTTGCGCTTCAGCGGCTTGGTAGGCAGATTAATGTGTCCCCTTGTACATTCGAAAATAGACCATATAAAAACAGATTTAGGGTTGGTATTGTGTTTGTAATCTGCGCAGTGATTTAGTAAAATGTAATATTAAATAAACTGGTATCTGGTAATCCGTCGTTTGTATACAAATCATCATCATAATCATCCTCCTAGCGTTATCCCAGTACAGTTGCATCTAGAAGGATGCCCGGGACCTGCTATCTAATCCCAAGATTTGGCGTAGGCTTCCATTTTTACAGAAACGACTTCCATCTGACCTTCTAACCCGAGGGGAAACCAAAACTTTTTGGAATTAGGCTTGTCAAGTGAGTGAGCAATGACTGTTAGAAGTTCTCAAACCGCCCTAAGGCATCTAACTTGACTTAACGACTGCTATCATATACAGCAGCCGGGATCAACGGCTTAACATGCCTTCCAAAGCCGCTGCATATTAGGTTATGTTATAAGATCCAATGCAGAACCCATTTCCGTAGACAACATCTCTTATTTGCTACCCCATCTTGCCGTACAAATGCTGGTAAACGCTCGCCATTATACCGACTTGTTCATACTTACAATGATCATTTTGTATCTATTGATATTATAACCACTAGTGTTGCCAAATTTAAAAAAGAAACACTTAAGTTATTGAAATAATGTAATACTTAACTTATTAGCTCTGCCTTAATAGCTGTTGCTTATTGTAATCTTTAGTATTTACTTTCCATCTCATTGATGTACTTCAAAATATGTAATTTATATTAGTAATATGGAGTTAACGTTGTTGGTATCACAATTACCGAACCTTAAATGTAACTTTTAAAGTAATACATTATTGTGATCACTGTTTGTTAACTTATAATAAATGAAAAAAAAAGCACGGGAGCTTTCAGTTAACAACCACTCATAGCCACACATCCTAGAACTAACCTCGGTAGACGTTGCTTAACCTCGCATACCGCACGCGGTGCTCGGTCGCCGTTGGGCCGCGACCGTCGATATGGAGAAATAAAATTACAAAATACTTACTACCTAAGTACCTACCCGCCTACTTATCAGCTCAATTGGGGAAGTACTGGAAGTACTTCCTTACAGAAGACCGCAGCCGTAATAACACCGCTACCGCTTGAAACATAATTCTACTGTTTGATAAGTTTGTCAAATAAAAAAAATGATATTACAAAATTCATTGAATTGTGTTTCTGTGAAATATTTTTCATTCAAGTAAATATTCATTGAAACAATAATAGTCGAAATAAAAATACAAGGACCAAATATTATTTGAAGCATTTTCTGCGAAACAATATTCTATGGAATTTCTGTCTGCAAAACAAGGGAACACCCTACCGCTTGGCAAAAATTCTATATAATTTCCTCACAAGATTTTACGATAATCGGTTGAGAAATGCTACCTGTAGAGGAGAAGAACCGGAAATCTGGAAATCCGGAATTCAGAGATACGAAAACATTGTTGTCGAAGCTGAAGCAGAGAACTTTGTTCCACTCGGTCAATTATGGTATAGATGTCAACAAATTAGTTGCTCAATATCACTCACCTTGTCACGGGCAAACTACACTACATTTCAAGTCAATTTCTCTCGCTCCGATCAATAATGTTAATATGACAAGGTACGAGGGGTGTTCAGTAAGTAATAAGAGTGATAATGACGCAGGTATTCTTAATAAAATCTATTTTATTTTTCATTAGTCATCTTTTCGTAGCAGAAATTTCTTTTGTAAAAAAATCTTTATCATCACCTTTAAAAAATCTTATACTGAGGCGATCACTGCGTCATCATCATAGTCATAGTCATTTATTAATAATATTATGAATATTACATGTCATTGTTATAGTTCAATTATACAGTATTAATTATTATGTGTTAATTCAATTCTACAAATTACTGAAATCATCATCACTACATAGTATAAAACAAAATCGCTTTCTCTGTCCCTAATCCCTATATCCCTATGTATGCTTAAATCTTTAAAACTACGCAACGGATTTTGATGCGGTTTCTTTTAATAGATAGAGTGATTGAAGAGGAAGGATCATATGTATAATAACATCCATTAAATAGTGCACCCGTGCGAAGCCGGGGCGGGTCGCTAGTTAAGTATAATCATAATTGGTATTGTTATTATTAATCATCTTTAAATTTCTACCTTCTGGGGTGTTCTTTTGACTCAGAAATAGATAGAAATTGCTAGGAGGGAGGTCTGGTGAACATGGAGGATGCTTCATCGTTGATTTGAGCGTATCTTTAATGGCAGCCATCGCAACCTTAGACTTACCCGCTGAAGCGTTACCTTGGTGAAACTGAACGTTTGAACATTTGCCTCGACGTTCGTCGCGTATAACGTCACGCATTTTTATATTGGTTCTGTGTATAAAATCCCTGTATTAGTGGCTCCATGATCAAGGTATTAGATATTAGATCATTACCACCCCTTGGTTATCCCAGAAAAGAGAGCCCTACCATACCGGAGGATGGAATTCCCTTAGCCTCAGGACTCTTAGATGATGGCCACTTACAAGTCATGAATTATTGTTTAGTTTCTGGATCGTAATGGAGAAGTCACATTTCGTCCATAGTTATGAGTCGAGGCTAAAATCTGTCAGAATCTGGTTGTATAACCGTTCGAAACAGTTGAGTGAAATCCGCAGTTTATAGTATTCCTGCGCATCCGTAAGCATTCTGGGTACCTAGCGCGCTCATATTTTTTTCATATCCAAAGAGTCATGTACATAATACTGTGGGATGGGGCGATAGTAGAAACCACTTTCTTGGAAAACTGTATATTAAAAAAATAAGAAAAAAATATGTAACAGCGCGTCTTCTCGTTAGAGCTCCGATCTCGATTCTCCAATCGCAAACCCACCACCGCGTCTAGTATCTAAAAGTCATTCGTTCTCTTTCACACTCGTTCACTCTATCTGCATGCTATCTCATTCACTCACAATACGTCATCCATACGTTCCTTTTCACGCAATCTTACAGAATCAGATGCTCCCTATCAAAATCTTGCTATAAATTAACAGGAACACTGCGACCCGTAGAAGTAAATTTCAAATTTTTTGTTATCACTTGATCGGTTACTGCTGAATTTAGGCCAAGTCTGGGTCATCATTAGTGCAAATTCTCCCTCTCTTGAACTTCCCCTACCACCGCGCAATCGTAGAATAAGAAGGTGCACAAACCCCTAATGTTACTTGCAAGTCTAAATTAACCTGTTCTGTGGTAAAATTTTTCAAGCGCAGCAATTTAATTACCGCTTGAACGTGAATTTTCTCCAGTTTTGACAATTCGCTCCAAGAGAACAAAATAGTATTCGTTTAAAAAAAAAACAACGGACTGTCACACATTTTTTTAAGTTATTTACTTTTTCAATAATACTGACAATACTGGCCAATATTTTTTAAATTTTCTCACTAAAGAGTTTATATATCATTCTCATTACTTATGGAACACTCCTCGTATTCAAATCGGGCGTACAATGCATCGAAAATTGAATTTATACCCTATGTCCGTGTATGTAGGCGTTAAATATACGCAAACATAAATTCGATTGTGTATCTTGACTTTACATATCCCAATCCAGGGAGCTCACACTTATCACTTCTTTTTAGAGCCGCATATAGTGATCGCCAATAACATTAAATAAAACAAAATAAATTAAAAATCAATGAATAAAATAGCAGTTATATAATACAATGAGTATGATAAAGCAATAAAGTCAGAATTAAGATTAAAATTATATTTATGCTGTTATGTCAAAAAAATCGCTTACAGAATACAGAGGATTTTTCAGTAGAAAGTTTATCAGTCGAATCTTGTAGAAAAGAAGAAGAAGTCTGAATCTTGTAGTCGAATACTTTTATTTTGATAATCGTCCCTAGAAGGGACGAATTAATAAAAGCTAATATTGTATAAGCCAAATATGACTCAAGGCAACAGGCTGACATATCTGGCGTTACAGGCCGCTTTGAAGTGCACTGTCGATGGCGTGTGAGCTCAATTTCTCATCGATTCGGTGAGAGCAGGACAGGGGCAGATTAGGACACTAGATTATAGCAACCGTTTTTGAGTTTAATTCCCCATTCTTCAGCGTAATAATACTGGAGATTGGTTTAATGCTTATGGGTCATACACAGATTTAGGTTATCTCTTTCCAGTGGACGTATCAAAAGTTAAGGGATACAAAGCTAAATTTGGATTGGACTGGACTTACCCACATGAAGAACTACGACGACGTCGACGATTCCACTCACACCTGAGATTCGGTTGAAACCGCTCAACCAATCCCACTGGAGCGCAAACCCTTAGAGTATTCCAGTGCTTAAAACCACACGCGTGGTCGTGCCGGAGGTTTCCCCTGGATTTTCCCCAGGCTATCCAACCGCGTACTCCTATAGCTTTATTGGACCCGGCCTCTAAAGCCGCAGTCAGGTTCAATTAAAAAAAAGAATAGCCGACGCTTCATTATAGTTACTTAAAATGATGTGCATTGTGTAAGATAGTTTTCACCTTTTCTCGTCGTAATCACGACGTCATAAAATAAAAAACATAACTTACATGCACATAAGCGTTAACTATTGACCACAGGAGGGATGTTTTTTGTTTTTACAACTATGTACAACCTTATATAATTTTTCTATGAAATGATTTATCTCTAGTAGTACATTCAACGAGCTAACTTCTCTAAACTATTGATCCGAGGCAAACTTTTTTTTATTTATTTTTTTATTTTTATTATTTTTTTTTTATTAGCCCGTTATTCAGACAACCATGTTTGTTTGTTTTTTTTTTACAGTTGTTATTTTTCACTAAGTTAATAGTCTGTTTGTTTTTTGGCAAAGGCCTCCTCCAACATTCTCCATTTCTGTCTGTCCATGGCGAGTCTCGTCCAGGTTTTCCCAGCTACTTGGGTTATTTCGTCCACCCATCTCTTGTACTATCGTCTTCTCTTCCTCTTTTTGTCTCTAGGGTACCATATTGTAGCAGCCCGACTCCATTTGTCCTTTCCTCTCATCATATGTCCTGTCCACTTCCATTTTAGTTTCTTAATCTTTACAGTTATGTCCTCTACTTTTGTTTGTTACGAGGCAAACTAGGTCACATTAAATATAATCCAAACACGATTCTAATGTACAGTTGTATAGTACTGCTTCTTCAGTCGTGCACTCTTGTCAAAGTGATCAGGATTACAGCTTACCTTCTTCCGTATTAATTGCAGCTTTCGCGAGCTTTCTCCATCTCTCTCTATTTGTAGTATTGCGTGCACACTCTGCTAGGGAATATTTGTCGTGGATTTTATTAGATCTGTCCATCTTGTAGGTGACCGGCCGCGAGAACGTTGACCTTCCACTCTCCCCTGTACCACTAGACGCTCAATTGAATTTTCGTTGCGGATTATATGTCCAAATATTTTCAGGGTTCGCACTTGCACAATCGACGAGTCTTTGTCAAAAAAAATCCAAAATCAAACATTTATTCTGCAAATAGGCCACAAGGTCACTTTTAAATGTCAAAATATTAATTTACAATTTAAGAAAGTCCGACTATAAGAATACATTTTTATGTCAGAATTTACAGTTCAAGAAAGAATAATAATTTCGAGATTGCAAATATAACAAAATTAATGTCATACCGACAGTGAAAATAAACTTGCAAAATTATCTATTACGAATATTACAACATCAGTAATGTTAGAGATGTATAAGCTCTCAGTCTGATTAAACAAAGAGTATAATGAATTCATATAATATCCCAGAGATGTACATGGTCTCTGAGCGTCCAAATACAATTAATAGTTACTATTGTAACGTCCTTAGAGATGTATGTGGTCTCAGAGCGTCAAAATTAAGACTAATATAATATTGTTAGAGATGTATATGTACATATGGTCTCTAAGAGTCACTGATACTAAAAACGATTCCAGGACAGGATGATGTCTCTCGTCAATCCCCTATAAAAAAACACTAGTATTAACGTAGTCACTATGTCCTTGCCAGCATGAACAGACCGGACTCCACAAACAGCACCCGATCACAAGTATGACGCGTATCTCAGCCATTGTTGTCATTGTTTGATATTGAATTCCTTTAAGATAGGCATATTAGTACGGCGAGCAGTCCATTTTATTATCAGCAGTAGTCTCTAGCACCACATTTCGAGCGCGTCGATTTGCGGTCTTTTTGATGGATCGTCCATGTTTCAGCTTCACAAGAAGATTGGAATTACCGTAAAGTTACACGTACAGTCAACATCTAAATTATTCTACAATGCAGTGACAAAATATGCTAATATTACTTTAATGACAAGGGTGTAAGATAATACAGTACGATAACTCAACTTAGATTTACCCAAATATAGAAAGAAAGAAAGAAAGAAAGAAAGAAAGAAAGAAAGAAAGAAAGAAAGAAAGAAATATTTATTTGGTACAAGTTGTTTACACATTCTAAGATATTGTAAATAGGTACCTATTTAGTACCAAAATGTTTTACTTAAGTACTGCACTTTTAACTAATTAACTTATATTGTAAAATATTCCCATTTAAGTGAATTTATTGCAATTCTTATGAAAATAAAGATTATTTAAACCGAAGATCGTACAGATAATGTTGTCACTTTGGAAACGTATATATGTTTATGCTTTTCAGTATACAGTATGACATAAATGAATTTGCTGTGTACGGCGTTAGCAGGGCTCTCTGAAGTGCAGTGTCGATGGCGTGTGAACTCGATTTCTCATCGACAAGGGCAGGACAGGGGCACATTGAGACACTAGATCTCTGGGGCCGTTTGTGAATTGAATGCCATAGACAGGGTAATTAATGGAGGTTCGTTGATACGAATGCTGTTGGTTTATTATATTTGTGTCCTTTGTATTTTGATAATACCTAACTGTGGGGCTAGCACAACTTGCTGACAAATCGTATCTCGCGACTCAGCGATTCCTGTCTCGCTCGAACTGTGCGGGTTAGAAAGAGGAGGGTAGATTTTTCTCTACTCGCGTCGCGTCGCGGCAGTAGTTGTGCTAGCCCCCCTGAACGTATATAGCATCAATTTCCTACATTCATTAAAATATTTGAAATTTACTATAACGAAAGAGTCTATTATTTTTACATGATCGCATCATGGTGGTACAAATTCGCTGTTTAATTTCTTTAGTTACATATTGTTGGGTATACTGTTAAGGTTGAAGCGTTGACTCTTGTGTGTTGTGGGAGAGATGCAGCACCAGTAAAAGACGGTAGTTTCAGGGAAACAGTGTATTGCGACCATGGAGGCTTGCACAAAGCGTGTAGGTATGGCGACAAGTGCCACAGATAAAATACAAACAGGAAACACTGAATCTTAACACAACGTTTAATCTAGAATATCAGCAGTACCAACTTAATGATTTAGGTATCTATTGTTGGACTCTCCAACACATATGACTAGGTTATTTAATGCCAAGACACGCCATTTTTTATCTGGAGGTCATAGGTTTTAACGCCCGTTAGTACTACTGAGTTATAACACAACTCATATACCTACGAAACATCAAATGATATTTAACAGTCGCTTTTCGGAGAAAGGAAGACATTGTGAGTAAACCCGTCTAATAACCTAATAAGGTCTAGTTTTTTTTATCTTGATTAGAAGTTCAGAAGGTAGTGGCTTTTATAAAACCAATGGCTACGCCAAATATATATTAATAAGGTGCCTAAATGGATCCTGCAACCTTTAGCATACCCACAACCGGGCAACTAAGATACATATAATGTGTACCACTTTACAAAATGATATAATACATTACGTACTAAAAACGTAACATAATACACATCCCAGTGTAACCTAACCCTAATTGTCTTCCAGCTTTCTCTCTCACACACGCCGTAGACATGTTCTCTCTCCCTCGCTCCCCGTAATCCACAAATCATATTCCGATCATAAATTAAGTGCAGTTTCACGATTATAAAATGGATTATTCAGTGAGGTGTAATTGTCTGTGGCTCATTGAATCTGCTAGTAGGGTAATCCTTTTGTATTTGTGGTTGTGGGGTAAATCGGTACAATGTTAGGGCAAATATGACTAATAAGATGAAAACGGTAGGTGATGAAGACTAGTTTGGCCGGGTTGGTAAACTTTACCTACTTTATTTGTGTGATTTCATAATCGTCTACCTTATACAACATGACCCTTTTATAAAGTAGTGAGCGGTAGACCTTGCGAATGATATTTTTGCATTTTCGACCACCATGGCTCAGAAAAAAAATTAAAATAATAATAATATTTTTTTTTTTAAATTTTCTAAAAACTGATTCCTTATCACTACATAGTATAAAACAAAGTCGCTTTCTCTGTCCCTATATCCCTATATCCCTATTGTATGCTTAAATCTTTAAAACTACGCAACGAATTTTGATGCGGTTTTTTTAATAGATAGAGCGATTGAAGAGGAAGGTTTATATTATGTATAATAACATCCATTAAATAGTGCACCCGTGCGAAGCCGGAGCGGGTCGCTAGTAATATTATAAACTTGAAAGTTTTTGCGGATGTATGGATGGATGTACGATCCTGTTAATCTCAAAAACTACTGAACGGATTTCCATAAAACTTTCTACTATTGTAGCTTAGACATCAAAATAACATATAGGCTATGGTTTATTTCAAAATTCATCCCGTAAGGGCGTTGAATGTTTGTACGGAAAGCAATTAATTTTCAAAGCGAGGGACTAGAGAAATTTATCAAAAAAACTGTCGCTAGTCGACATTAAAATCTACACAATTATAGAATAAGATTTTACGAGAAGCTGTTGAAAAATACGACATCCAGACAACACAGAGAGCCAGAGAGATTTTTATTGTTTTAAGGCTGTTACTTGTTTTTTTCATTTCTGTCGGTATCACCCCACTGTTGAGTAAATTCCTCATGTTCACACCAGCAGGCGAATCACGTAACTTTATGTACTAACGGTAGATAGATTTTACTGTCAATTTTGAAGTATGAATGTATGAGGTGACAATTAAAATTTGACATTAAAATCTACCTAACGGTAGTACAAAAGTTACGTGATTACCCCGCAGTTTGCCCTATTTTGAGTTAGTCCCATCCATATATATATTACCTACGATTTTATTCATTATACCTATACCTTTCCCTTATAGTATGTGTTGCGTTCCGTGGATCACGTACGGTGCTGTCAGAAAACCAGCGCTGCATTCAGACTCAGATTCGGTTGAAACCACTCAACCAATCCAATCTCACTGGAGCGCAAACACTTAGAGTATTCCAGTGTTCCAAACCACATGCGTGGTCGTGCCGGAGGTTTTCCCCTGGATTTTCCCCAGGCTACTCTCCAACCGCGCACTCCTATCGCTTTATTGGGCCCGGCCTATTTGTTTTTTTTTGAACCTGACTGTGGCTTTATAAAGCCACAGTCAGGTTAAAAAAAAACAACAAGCTGCAGGTGTCTGATACCTCGGCATGCTGAGACAGCAACCGATTCACTGCCGCGAAGACGCACTTTATAATTATATGTTCAAGGTACTGAGTCTATTCTGTTTGTAACAGAGTGTCCTTTCGTGCAGTGAATAAATGCTTTCTTTCTTTTTTTCTTTTGTATCCACCGGACAGACATACGAAAGGATTTTTGCCAGAGTTGAAATGGAGTGTAATAATCAAGATCATAGAAGGCACAGTTGAAGGCAAACGAGGAAGGAAAAGACCAAGGATGAGCTATATAAAGCAAATAAAGACGAAATGGCTATCGTGTCGTATAAGGATGTTAAGGAGACGGCTCTTTTTTTTAACCTGTGGTTTTAGGTCCAATAAAGTGGTAGGAGTGCGCGGTTGGAGAGTAGCCTGAGAAAAATCCAGGGGAAAACCTCCGACACAACGAGTCTCTCTAAGAGTTTGCGCTGGCGACCCTGTATTTTTTTTAATACAACGCCGGTGGCAAACAAACGTACGGTCCACCTGATGGTAAGCGGCCGACGCAGCCTATAGACGCCCGCAACTCCAAAGGAGTCACGTGCGCGTTGCCGACCCTTTATAAGAGTTGAGGATGCACTGTGTTGACAGCAGAAGGAACACATTTAGGTCCCTCGCTCTCAACACAGTGCATCCTCGGGAGCTCTGGCAACCTTGCTCACCTCCAGGAGCACAACACTAAATACTAATAATTATTTACTATAGAAGTATTTTGCTGAAAAGTGCCACTTTTATCACGCCACCTATATGAACAATTAAAAATTTAGAGAAAAGAAGAGTATGAGAAATGAAAAAGTGTTTGCTTAGTTTTCAACTTAATAACAAGCCGGTAATAATTACCTACACTACAAGCGCATGATTAAAACTTACACAGGCTATCTTTTGCATCTCCAAGCGTCACTTTACACCGCTAACTAAGTTCCAATCTAATAAATTCTATCCTGCGCAGCGTAACAGCAGGCTTTGCATATCGACAGCCTTTCTCCACAACGAGAACATCAAATCTCCATACAAACTCAACTAGACTTGCGTCCTTTTAGAATGAAGCCGTTTGCAGCTGCAACTGTCTCGACTTTCTTAACTTGTCCCATAAATATTGCAAAGGAATAAAGTGAAAAATGGGACAAACTCAACGGAGTACGAGGCGATTTGCAAGAATCGCCTTTGAAAGGCGACTTTATGAGTTAGCGGGGCGATATCGGTATCTTCTTGCCCCTTATTTATGAAACTTAACAAACCTCATCATCATCCTAGCGTTATACTGGTACAGCTTGATCCCGGATGCTATCTATGATAGCAGTCGTTAAGCCAAGTTAGAAGCCTACGGGCGGCATGAAAACTTCTAACAGTCAAGTTGCCCACTCACCTGACAAGCCTAATTCCAATAAGGTCTGGTTTCCCCTCGGGTTGGAAGGTCAGACGGCAGTCGCTTCCGTAAAAACTAGTGCCTAAGCCAAGTCCTGGGATTAGGTAGCGGACCCCGAGCATCCTTCAGGATGCAAATGTACTGGGATAACGCTAGGAGGTTGGATGGAGGTGGGATTTGAACCCACGATCTCTGGAATCCGTTGCTCTTAATCACCTACCGTGGGTATCCCTTGTGGTTTCGTTAGCGGACGCATCCGTTAGACAAAATTTAAAGTTCTATCTTCATCATTCGTTCTATATTTCTCACTGTCAGTCCGTCATTTGCACAGTAGTACAGTCAAGTGTAAAAATATGTATCGAATGAATACTCTCATAAATATCTACCGAAACCTTAATGCGTAGATATAAGAACCATGGGACGTATTTTTGAGTAGCTTGCATACACCCACATCAACTGTATAGGTAAAATCAAAATCAATATCAAAACATTTATTCTGCAAGTAGGCCTCAAGGGCATTTTTACAAGTCAAAATCTATCGATATAAATTGAAAAAAATAAAAATATCATTAATTAAATGTAGTTACATGTCAAAAATAAGACTAAGAAACTAATTACAATCGAGATTTGTTAGAGATGTATAAGGTCTCAAAGCGTCAAGATAAAAGGTAATAAGGTAGGTACACTAATAATAATAAAATATGGTGAGATATATCTCTAAGCGTCAACAATAAATAATAAAATCTAAGTAAATGACTTTATGTATGACACTGGCCTTGCTCTTATTCCATTGGATATTCAACTTTATCACGCATAAAATAGTGTTTATATTACACACACACTGTCTAAAAATTTTTTTAAGAGCCCTAATGAGGTAAAAAAACTGATCTATTTAGGCCCTTTACTGTTTGAATTTACACGCAACTTGACATTTTCTCAATTTTACTATCTAGAATTAGGACTATGGCTACTTAATGTCATAAATTTTAAATGTATTTTTTGAATTTTTCATTAAGAAATATCGTTTCGAACATCACTCCATAACGACCATTTTCAAACCAAAAACGGTTTTTTTTGCTTAAATTCTACTACGCACAATAAACTTAAGAAAAGGCTATGTTACTATCTAAAACTTTTATAAATTCATCGTATCCTTTAATCATTTTATTGGTATTATCAATAATTTTGTCACAATTTGAAATATAAACATTTTGAAACTTATAAGGCGTCTTAATAGATACTCTATTACAGTAGCGATAAAGTAGACTATTAAATGGAATAGCAGTCAGTGTCGAACTGAAAGTCGTCCTGGAACAAGATTTTTAATCGCAATGTCAGTGACTATCATTAAGCAAAGTGAAATTCTGCCTCACGCTTCAGCTAAGCTGAGTGCCCTAGACTCGGCGCACTCGCCTCATTAAACGTTCGTGTAGCAACAGTACATTAGTGGTTGTCTTCAAAACTGGATCAATTAGACAGTTTTGGGGTGCAGACAAAGCACACATAAATGCAAAGGGTTGTTCTTTTTCTATAAGGGTTGTTTTTTTGATTTACAAGCGGTAATAATAGTTAAATCGTTAAGAGAGGTAGGGCACGGATTGACGAGAGACATCATCCTGTTGTGGATTCGTTTTTATTATCAGTGACTTAGACCATATACATCTCTAACAATATTAAATTAATTTTAATTTTGACGCTCACAGACCATGTACATCTCTGGGATATTATATTAATTTCATTGTACTTCTTGTTTAATCTTGAGACCTTATACATCTCTAACTTTACTGATGTTGTAATATTTGTAATAGATAACTTTGCAAGTTTATCTTCACTGTATGACATTAATGTTGTTATAATTGTAAACTCGAAATTATTATTCCTTCTTGAACTGTAAATTAATATTTTGATACGTAAAAGTGTCCTTGTGGCCTATTTGCAGAATAAATGTTTGATTTTGATTTTTTTTGACAGCAAAATGTCATCTTGCTCGAATTTGGAGCAGCCCAACTGGGGAAGTACCTCCACCTTGCAGAAGACCACAGCCATAATAACATTATCTACTATACAAGTATGTAGTGTTGTGTTCCTGGAGGTGAGCAAGGTTGCCAGAGCTCCCGAGGATGCACTGTGTTGAGAGCGAGGGACCTAGTCCCTTCTGCTGTCAACACAGTGAATTCTCAAATTTCATAAATGGTCGGCAACGTGTACGTGACTCCTTTGGAGTTGCGGGCGTCTATAGGCTGCGGTGGCCGCTTACCAGGTGGACCGTACGCTTGTTTGCCACCGGCGTTGTATAAAAAAAAATAACTTACCTAACTGGACAGTCTGTCCTAGGTATATAATCGTCTACAACTTCGAGCGCAAAGCGTCCGATCGTAGCGGGAGTTGGTGCTACATGGGCATTTGACTTGATCTTCGTCTTAGCCATGTTCATCCTTAGACCAACTCGCTCGGAGGCTTTTTTTTTATCCTTTATTGATCAAAAACAAAAATGAAATTTTTTACTTAATTTAATACCCATCGTAGGCAAACCCTTGGGGAGGTTTGTATGCCGACGGGGAGTTCTCAAACTAACTACTATAGGTACACTGTGTTACAATTATTATTACAGAATGAAGCTGAAGTCTCTAGACTTCAGTAGGTGCATTTTAATTAGTCTTTTGACTTTTTTTCCGCTAACATATACATTTCGTACATCTTCGGGTAATTCATTTATTATTTTAGGAAGTAAGTGTGCATGTCTTCTAGCACCATATATATTTTTGAATTTAGGTATAAGAAATAGTTTATGGTGGGGTAACTTTCTCAGACTTTTGCACCTGTTATTGACTTTTAGGGCTGTAACATTATGGACGTTCTCTACTAAGATAGCTTGTCTCGCTTTGTTTTGTACTGGAAGTACATTACAGTATTTAAATAGTTGTGCATAGTTATTTACATATTTACTGAGGTCATCGAGCATTGTACTTAAATCCTCCATGTTTTCAGCCAAGACTGCTATATCGTCAGCAAACCGAAGGTGAGTGATGTACTCGCCATTAATTTGCCCCTCTGTCGCGTATAAATCAATCGTCACTATAGAATTTATTGCTATTTAATTCTATCAGGAGTTTACCTAGTCATAGCTTTTCCATAGAAACTTACACCCCCTTAATGTATGATTTCCGGGATAAAAATATCCTATATCCTTCCCCGGGACTCAAACTAACTCCATACCAAATTCCATCAAAATCGGTTCAGCGGTTTAAGCGTGAAGAAGCAACAAACACACAGACAGAAAGACAGATAGACACACTTTCGCATGTACAATACAATACAAATACTCTTTATTGCACACCTCAATTAAAAGACATAGTACAGTACAAAAACACTATGAGTAGAGGCAAACAACAGACGGTGTTATCGCTACAGAGCGATTTCTTCCAGACAACCTTAGGTTAGCGGAAATTAAATCTAATCATAACGATTCATAGCAGGTGGTGCAGAGTTTTTGCAAACTTTAATCACAAATAAATCAAATATAAATACAACAAATAATTAAAAACGAAACTTAACCTACTCTAATCTAATAACCCACCAACAGTCCAACGCGGCAACGCTGCAAGCGTTTTGGGCACCTTTGCACCAGGAAGGACTTGGTGCAAAGTTAATATTACTAATATTACACATGGTTAGGATAATATTATAATGTATCTGAATAGCTCCGCTGTTTGAATAAGCTGTGCATCCATCTATGTTCATTACGCAACGGTAGTCATAACTACGCCATTAATTAATCGTCGTACATCAAAGTTACGAGTACGTAATGCCACTATTAGACCGCAGGCGGATTACGCGCCACGGATTGTACGGAGTATTCCGGTAGTCTTTGTTAATGTTTGACACACGACTTGCAATCTAAAGGTTCAAAACCCCGACTCGGTTTATCATAAAACTTATGTACGTATCATTACATCAGGAGGAACCCATAATTAAAACAAGGTCTAAAGCACTGACTGTTTTATGTCACGGGCGCGATATGGAATCCTGGAATCTGAACTAAGGACTCCAGATTTTACACCCGAGCGAAGCGAGGGATTTAAAACTCGAGTCCTGATTGCAGTGAGGAGATTTAAGCGCGCCCAAGACAAAAACTTCTATATCCCCAAGGTGTATATTCTACTTGTCTCAACTCTTGTGAAACATTCAAGAAAACCAAGGCTAAACTAGAAACGAATCAAATCAGCCAGTCAGAGCCAAATCATTTTCGTGACTCCACATATTATCAGATTTTTTTTAGAATTTGAGGTTTTACTCCGTACAATGCAGGGACTTTCATCACTCCCATTTGTTTTAGGTAAATAAATATAGTACATGTCAAAGGCCGCGAAGGAAGTAAGGTCATCCCCGTTCCAGTCGGGGCCATTTCTGAAAAAATGCAATCAAATTTGAAAATTGTAAGAAAGCTCCAAATAGAACTCCAAGGATTCAGTAATAGAAACACACTCTGCAGCAGACGGCTGGCGTCGTCTTCTGTTTCGAACGCGGCGGCGACTGGCGAGCGCCGCGGCGCCGCCGCCATGCGGACTTCACAATTTTAGACTTTAAGGGTATAAGAAAAAAAACTATGAAAAGTTAAAGTACACTATTACCCGGCGGGTTATAATGAAATTCAGTAAAATTATTACAACCCGGCTCAAGCCAAGGGCTATAATGTATTGCTTTCGGTAAAGTCTGCATGATATATATTTAGGCATTATCGAGCAGTGCCTTTACTATGAGTTTACATGACCGTACTCGCTAGCGACTGCGTAAAAATTTGTATGGGCAAAAGTACAGCGCCTCTGGCGGTTACGCAATGGAACTAAGAATCGGCATACTAAATCGTTTACGCAGTCGTACAACTCATGGTAAAGGCACTAGTGGTGTGAAAAGTATATAGATATATGTATAGATGCGTGTGCCATCTATAGTAAGCGATGTATATCATAATCCATAATTCCCAAGATATATGATTATTATAGTAATCTGGGCATTAGTCGATGTCGTAATCCGACGGAATGGCTTTGAACAGCTGAGGCTTGTTAATGAGCTCAAACAATCAACGGCCTTTCTGAAGTTTGATAATCTCAGCCTAATTGCCACGACTGTTTTTATACCTTGATTACTTTTGTATTATATGCCCGAAAATAGAATCAATACTGATCAATGATGATGACTTTGGCAATGTAAAAGCAGAAGCGGTCTTCGAGTTATTAAGATCTCAAATATTCAACGCGATGGCAATTAGAAAAGTCCTGGCAATTAGCGTTGTGGTACTTAGAAAAGTCCTGGGAATTAGAGTGAACAACGTAATTGAATTAATTTCGCTAGGTACAGTTGGCCTACTAAGTTACTAGATATTTTGGGACTTTGTCTCTTTGACAGGTTGGAAATTTAGTATGACAATTTAAACATGACATTAAAGCGATTCAGTACAAAGTTAAGTTCTTTGAATCTGCCCGGACGAGGAAACAGTATTCAGATTCTTGACTATAATTGTCAGTCTGACAATAGCCGAAACATGATTGCTTAAAATTTTCTCGTTAGAAAAATTTTTATTGTCTTTTTTTCTTTTTTCATCAGCCTACTAAAACAACGCATTATTAAACGACACAATTGAGTTAATATGATGGTATTTCTCCTCAATTAAACTCTGTTAAGAGGTTTAATAAGACTTCACACAGTCAGATATTTACCGACATTTGTATAAAAAAGCCATTCCCGAAGAGTGTTGTCATGAGCTAAAAACATAAGCGTGTCTCTTGAGAGAAATGTTTAAGGATATAGATATCCTAACCCTGCCGTCGACGTATTTGAAATAATCATGTATGTTAGGAAGAATTTATACAATTCCCCAACGAACACTGATAAGTTAATAACTACACTTAGCCATTGTAATTGTTAAGCCATTTGTAATTAGGTTAATTAAGAGAAATAAACACATTAAAATTTATATTTTAATTTTTTTTTAGTTACTCAAAATAACTTTTTGCAGACTAGTAAAGGTGAAAAAGTCGTTATTGGGAAATGTACCGTACTATTGTCATCATCATCATCTTAGCGTTATCCCGGTACAGTTGCATCCTGAAGGAAGCCCGGGGTCCGCTACATAATCCCAAGATTTGGCGTAGCCACCAGTTTTTACGGAAGCGACCGCCGTCTGACCTTCCAACCCGACGGGAAACCAGGGGCGCTACCGCGAACAGCAAACGAAGTTTTCCCTCTCAGTCGCACTTGCAGGTTTGCATATAAGTGAGACAGAGAGGGAAAACTTCGTTCGTGGTTCGCGGAGCCCCTCAGACCTATACTATTCACCACCACCACAACCAGTTACTACCAGTTAGTACTATGGTATTTTTTTTAAATACAGGGCGAGTGTCCTAGTTTGAGCTACTTTGACTGATTGTCTATGCAGACGTCCGTACTTTAGTAAACTCGCCCTTAGTTAACCCGTCGTCTGCCAGTCCCTGGGATCCCAGAGCTCATTACAAAAGAATGCTATTGTTTTTTTTTTCGCCGGACGACGGCATTCTACAATGAGATTCCAAGACGCAACTGAACTTACTGATTCTAAATTTAAATCTGTCGTGAAAGAAACACTTCAAAAGCATATCACTTCATAGTATATAAAACAAAGTCGCTTTCTCTGTCCCTATATCCCTATGTCCCTATGTATGCTTAAATCTTTAAACTACGCAACGGATTTTGATGCGGTTTTTTTTAATAGATAGAGTGATTGAAGAAGAAGGTTTATATGTATAATAACATCCATTAAATAGTGCACCCGTGCGAAGCCGGGGCGGGTCGCTAGTTATAAGATAAACGACTACATCATGGATAGGGATGTTTGGCAGTGATAGCGTCCCGCACAAGTAATCTAACACAGAAATATTTTGTACTACGTATAAAAAAAGTTTTATATTGTAGGTAGTTAATTTTTAATTCTGTAGTATTATGATACTGTTATTTTATGCACCTCGCCGAGTTTCTTACGCCGGTTCTTCTCGAGGCAGAGGTTTATTTTATGAACCGGTGGTGATTCATATATGACATTCAAAGTGAATGTATTATGCCTAAATTGAAAAATAAATGATTTCATTTCATTTCTCTTTCACAGGGGGCGTGACTGACAGAATCGAGGAATTTCCTTAAGCATGTGACGCGGGTAATAAACGCATACCTATTTGAAGAGTAGGTACATTAATGAGTATTTTTTTTAAAGATGTTAAGAGGCCTTATAAGTTTTAAAATGTTGCGACAAAAATATTGATAATACCAATAAAGTGATTAAAGGATACTATGACTTTATATAAGTTTTAGATAGTAACATAGCCATTTCTTGATTCTATTGTGCGTAATAGAATTTAAGCGGCAATAGCCGTTTTTGGTTGAAAATGGTGGTTTTGGAGTGATGTTTGAAACGATATTTATTATGAAAAAGTCAAAAAATACATATAAAATTAGGTCGCTATAGTCCTGTTCTAGATAGTAACATTGAGAAAATGTCACGATACGTAAAAATTAATTCAGAAAACGGCCTAAACAAATGAATGAATGAATGAATGATTTATTTGCGTAAACATGGTAAATTGAAGTTGACATAGGTAATAAGTATAAGTAGTTTCACATGTTTAGCCTATAGCAGCATGCAAATACTAAATTCAAAAATTAACTTTAACAATAATGATTAAAGTTTTTATTGATCTATAATTTTTTTTTAATTAACACTACACTATTTATCAATACATTAAATTGCTATTATAAATTAAAAAAATATGTACCTATACATTAAATTATTATGTTATTGCTTACAAATTTATAAATTAAATGGTACCATTACTTATAAATAAATAAATAAATATTAGAGGACAATCTTACACAAATCGAACTAGTCCCACAGTAAGCTCAAGAAGGCTTGTGTTATGGGTACTAGACGTCGATATATTTAATAGATATAAATACTTAAATACATAGAAAACATCCAAGACTCAGAAACAAATATTCATGCTCATCACACAAATATTTGCCCTGACCGGGATTCGAACCCAGGACCGTCAGCTTCACAGGCAGGTGCACTACCCACTAGGCTAAACCGGTCGTCAAAAACATACAACTACACATTATTTTTCATTACAATGAGCGTTTTTAACTCATAAGGACTCTTATAAGAGAATGGATCGCATGCTGAACACCATGCTGAGCTCCAAAGCACGCATAACTGGTATAGGCGATAAAGCTGCTAGACTCAAAAGGGACTGGGCGGGTTACGTCTGTCGCATGCATCCGGAAAAATGGGGTAATAGCTATTAGCTTTCAAGTGGATGCCACAAGAGCGGGGCGATCTAATGCAGTTTATAAACGAAGATGGATTTTAAAAGCGATGTGATTTTATTTTATTCTCTTCCTTTTTCCTTAATTCATGTTAATAGGTCTTTATTTTTTTTTTTCTTCGTACGGTTACTCACCGTGAAATCACTCGACGGTCCCATCGGAAGACCAGCGCTGGCGATTGCCCGCATTATGCTGAGATGGTACCGTTTCGAGATAACACAACTTATTACCCACCCACGGACCCACGCTATTCCTCCTTTATATAAATGATCTGGCATCGTTAAAACTCGCAGGTGCTAATATTGTATGCTATGCGGACGACACTGTGATCATATTTCATGACACTTCGTGGCCATTGTTGAAGGCCACCGCGGAAAACGGTATGTCTCGGATAGCAAAATGGTTTCAAGATAACCTATTATCATTAAATGTTCAAAAGACAAAGTTTTTATGCTTTCACAAGACTGCTGCTTCCGCTCCCTCAGCTCTGGCTAAAATCAAAATTCGACCCTCTAACTCTTTGACTTCGGATTCCTCTCGAGATGATCATTGTACTATCAGCAGAGCACCATCAATCAAGTATTTAGGGGTGATACTGGATGAGAAACTCTCCTTCAAGGAACACATTTTAGCTACAGCAAACCGAGTTAGAAAGCTTATATATATTTTCAAAAAACTGCGTGCAGTCATGGATAAAGACCTCCTCAAATCTGTTTATTTAGCGCTTGGACAAGCAATAATAACTTACTGCATTCCAATTTGGGGAGGAGCTGCCAGCTCCTTTATGATACTCCTTGAGAGAGCACAGCGTTTGCTACTGAAAGTCATGCACTTGAAAAGCCGCAGGCACCCGACCTATGAATTGTATAAGGAAAGTCAAGTGTTAAGTGTGCGACAACTATACATTCTGCGATCCACGGTCATAGCTCACAAAATTGTTGTCAACTTACCCGACTACAACAACCGCTTGCTAAAACGCAACTTCCAAATTCCTCTTCCTGCAGTTGCATCAAAGTTTGCAAAAAGACTGGGTACCCATATGTGCTTGTTCATATATAGGAAGGTAAATCAAGCCTGTGACTTAAAAACTCGTACTATAAGGATGGTAAAAACTGTAACTTACAATTGGTTAAGCTCTTTAAACTATTATGAAACAGAAAAAATAATCAAATAAATAAATTTACACACCTCTCACCCACTTTACACGCTAATTAATGCATACACACACTCGCTTATTATCACACTCATACCGTTACACTTACGACGAGTACCTTCCTATCAAATAATTATTAAAAGTCTAACTTTTTAAATTTCAACTCCACGATTGGTTTATTTTGTTTTGTTTCTGTACATTCTTCTTAGTTTATAATGTTTTTGTCTTTAGCGCAAGACATTCAGTTAAATGGCAATCGGATCTTGTGTCAGCCTACGATACAGGCCTAGCCTAGTGTAGGGGTCACAGAAAAGTGTTTTAATTTACTTTGTCATGCAGTATCTGTAACATTTTCTTTTTTTTTATATATTTTGATCGTTCGGTAATGTTAATAGCACTGTGTATAAATAAACTATTTTTATATTTTGTATTTGTATTGTATTAGTTTTTTTTGCTGCGTTGTTGTTTTTGTCTCGAATAAATATTTGTTATTTATTATAATATAATTGCTACACGGTAAGTGTCAACCACCTCAAGACGGAGAAAATAAAATTGAAAGACTTATTAGAGTTATCCAGTTGCCTGGTTACCGGTAAAATATGAAACTCGTTGAGACTTATTGCTCTCCTGAGTTATAAGCTTTACTAAGAAGGCACTTTAAATTTATTGAAGTTGAAATTTAATTAGGTTTCAAACTTTATTAAGTTTTTGAGACGACTTTTTACGGGCTCAGTTTAAAACTTCTAGCTGCGCAGTTCTCGCAATGTATCTTGATTCTAATTGATTCTTGAAGATTTATGTTAGAATGGTAAAAATTGCAATCGAGCTAGACCTAGAAAATCTTTTTGACTTCAATCATCATCATCATTTTAGCCGAAAGACGTCCACTGCTGAACATAGGCCTCCCCCAAGGCTCGCCATTTAGACCGGTCCTGTGACGTTCGTTTCCACCGGATTCCCGCGACCTTCACCAGGTCATCACTCCACCTTGTCGGAGGCCTACCGACAGCTCGTCTTCCGGTGCGTGGACGCCACTCAAGCAGTTTCTGGCCCCATCGACCGTCAGTCCTGCGAGCAATGTGCCCTGCCCACTGCCACTTAAGTCTCGCAATTTTGAAGGCTATGTCGGTGACCCCAGTTCTGCTACGGATAGCTTCATTCCTAATTCTATCACGCAGAGAAACCCCGAGCATAGCTCTTTCCATTGCCATTTTGACTTCAATAACATTAGGAAATTAGACGAAACCTGCATTGTGGATTTGGCTATGTGTGTGTGTGTGTGTGTGTATTGATCGCTCGCACGAAGGGTTCCGGACCATTATAAAAAATGACAAAAATAAATAAATAAATATTAGAGGACAATCTTACACAAATCGAACTAGCCCCACAGTAAGCTCAAGAAGGCTTGTGTTATGGGTACTAGACGACGATATGTTTAATAGATATAAATACTTAAATACATAGAAAACATCCAAGACTCGGAAATAAATATTCATGCTTATCACACAAATATTTGCCCTGACCGAGATTCGAACCCAGGACCGTCAGCTTTACAGGCAGGTGCACTACCCACTAGGCTAAACCGGTCGTCAAAAACGTTGTATTGTATTGTATGGGAGCCCCCTTAAATAATTGTTATATTCTGTTTTTGACATGTAACACTGCATTTAATTAATTATATTTTGGTTATTATATTATTTTTAATTGATATAGATATATTTTAACTTGTAAAAGTGCCCTTGATGCCTATTTGCAAAATAAATGTTTTGATTTTGATTTAACAAATTGAAGATCCATTATTAATTTTACGTCATTACGTCATCATTATTATTTGACGACCGCTTTAGCCTAGTTGGTAGTGACCTTGCCTTCGAAGCTGGAGGTCGCGGGTTCGAATCCCGGTCAGCGCATTTATTTGTGTGATGAACACAAATATTTGTTCCTGAGTCATGGACATTTTCTATGTATTTAAGTATCTATTTATCTATATAAATATGTATATCGTCACTTAGCACCAATAGTACCAGCTTTGCTTAGTTTGGGACTAGGTTGATTTGTGTAAGATTGTCCACAAATAAAAAAATAAGAATAATAATAATAAATATATTAGGCAGGCGTCCGTTGTCTCACGCAATAGCCCAGCCATTAATTCATCATTTTCACCCAATGATCCAGTTCATTTAGGCTCCATCAACCAGAAATAGTCCCTGTACACCCTGGCGGGTGCTGTCTCTGTGTGCGTCCCATGACACGGGCAGGGACAGCATCCGCTCGGTGATCCCTTGCATTTCATTAAAGTGTCAAAAGGGCCTCTACGTGTTGGCTATGTGGTACTCGTTTGGTACTTCGGTGCCTCGGTACTTCGGCTCCGCGCACGCCTCCCAAAGGTCCGGGATACCATTGTCCCGTGAACGGGAAAGACATACATAATAATATAATAATACTTTTCGTTATTCACAATGGATGATTTAACCACACAAATTCAAAATTAAGATCATTTTAATAGTAAAAGAGAAGATGAATCCTTCGCGGCTGTTAGTTCCCCAATAAATCTGGGCTAAAGTGGAATTTCCACGCATTTCCATCGGTTCTAACAAGTAAGTGTGCCAGTTAATAAGTTTAGCGGCGTACGCGACTAGAATCCTTTAAAAAACCCACTTCCATCGTTTCTATAGAAAAAGCTATCTTACTGCCATGTACTAAAAGCGCACTTAACCGCAATCCTTTCCGTGGGTTTTAAATAACGATTAAATGACCTGAGCAGGGGAAAAGCTGTCTTATGGACAAGGTATAAGAGTGAAACATACAGGTAAAAGAACGCTTTTTTTCTGCTATTACAAAATGGTTCTTCTGCACGTGTAATAGGGTTGTAGCAATGTGTTAATGTTCTGAACGTGATGTGACGTCTTAAGGGCTCGCTGTCTGAACACATTAGTGCCTATGGGATTCATATTTTATGAAGCTTTAAGACAACAGCGGAACACTATCTTGCTCATATTTGGAACAGCCCAATGAGGGCTATCGTTTTTGTGCTCACCAGTTGGCGCCACTGTCGAGTAAGGTCCAGCTGTCAAAAATTGTTATTGGTTATTATGGGCATGAGAACGAAGTTTACATTTAAATCATGCTTAATAGGGATGTTGACTCAAAATTTATTGGTATCTAAATTATTATCCAAAAGAAAGAAGACACAAAACTATGCCAAATGGTGAAAATCCCATTAAAATATCTCAAAAAATAATGAAGCTACAACCGTTAGAATGTTGTTAATAAGAATAAGAAAGCGCTACAAATCAGTGACGTCACTGACCTAAAGCGCCATAGTAAATGAAGATCATTCAATACAGAGGTGCGTTTAGCGAAAAAGGGACAGAATATGCCCCCACTTAAAACTTTGAAGGCTTATAATTATGTAATTATTTATTCTTTTGAGTTACTTTTTTCGCTATTTGGTTGAGAATTTGATCCTTTTTCGAGAAAATTTGAAGTTATTGATTTTCTTATTTAGTGTCAACATCCCTATACCTTAAAACCGTACCGTATAAAATATCGAACATTCCGTATTGTAGCGCCATCCCGTTTTGTTCGGTAAAAGAAAGAGAAATAAGTTTCCGAAAGACAAAACTGTCTCAAAACACTGACAGTCATTGACCCGTGACTCATATTTGTCATAATCAAGCTCAGGTATTGCAAAATAGTCACCATATTGTTCCAATTAGATATTAACTCGCGTAACGCAACCACAAAGAGTGACATTTGACACTTCGGAGACCTCGCGCTACACTAGCGCCTCTAGTGGCGAATTCATACGCGATAGCCCTCATTGAGAAGTAATCTCATCTTACAGAAGACCGAGTGCCTATGGGGTTAATACTTTATGAAGCTTTAAGACAACAGCGGACCACCATCTCGCTCATATTTGGAACAGTTAGCCCAAATGAAGAAGTAATCCCAGCTTACAGAAGTACACAGCCAGCAAAATGACACCACTAACTTAGAAGAACAAAGAAGAAAGAAAAACCATTTATTCAATAAAGCACACACAACCGGTCTTAATAAATAGGTAAGATATACAGTGAGTGAAGGTGCACAATGAGTCCAGCAATGTGTGCCATAAAGAAAAGGCTGAGACTCAGCATGTGTTGCTATTTGCCGTGCAAACTGCAACGCTGTTATTCTGCCACAGCCTATGAGTCTAATTCGCAGTCTAGTCCATTAAAATCATACAAAAAAAAAGAAAAATATATATGAGTCTTGTAGTTAATTATTATTATGAAATGGCTTCGTTTATAGTTAATCATTATTCATTTATCGTATGGCATAGGTCAGTTCTTGAATGGGTGACCGCTTTGAGTGGTTATAAACTGAGAGCTCCCGTGCTTTGGAAGGCACGTTAAGCCGTTGATCCCGGCTGCTGTCTATGATAACAGTCGTTAAGCCAAGTTAGAGGCTTTCGGGCGGCTTAATAACTTCTATGTCAAGTCACTCACTTGACAAGCCTAATTCCAATAAGGTCTGGTTTCCCTCGGGTTGGAAGGTCAGATGGCAGTTGCTTCCGTAAAAACGAGTATCTACGCCAAATCTTGGGATTAGTTAGCGGACCCCGGGCATCCTTCAGGATACAACTGTACTGGGATAACGCTAGGACGATGATGATATATGGTAATTATTTCAAACCGTAAGATCTAGAAGACAGCACGGCTGCCAGTTTGTTGCAAATTTAGCACCACCCAGGGGTCACGACTCATGTGTAGGGTAGACCGGGTACTCCATACGGACGTGGGTGCAACTTCGACCCCCTTGTCAAGTGAGTGGGTAACTTGACTGTTAGAAGTCCTCAAGCCGCCCGAAGGCTTCTAACTTGGCTTAACGACTGCTGCCATAGACAGCAGCCAGGATCAACGACTTAACGTGTCTTCCAAAGCACGGAAGGTGTGAACATGTATGTTCCTGGTGGATTCTTTTGGATTCGCAAATGTCCAGTCCTAAAGAACCATTTATTCGAGATGTCACTCAACTCTGTAAAATAATATATTGACAAATCCAAATAGAATGAATCTGGCATATTTATTTTTAATTGTAATTATTTCATCCAATACATCCAAGAACCACTAAGTCAGGGTAGGCGAACCAATGGCACGCGTGCCATTGATGGCACGCGGCACAATATTTTGGGCACGTCGCCGATCATAAAACATGTGTAAAAAATGTGTAACAATGTTTTCATCTACCTATGCCTGCGAGTCATTATTTTCAGAGATGAATAACATTAAAAACTCGGTTAGAAACCGTTTGACAGATGAATCCAGTTCAGCATGCATTTTGCTAAAAGTAAACATCTTACAACAATAACATAAATTATTTGTCATCTAACCTGCAGCAACAGAAGTCACACTAATTTTACAGTAATTTAATTTATGCGTGTAATAAAACATTCCAAAATGTACCTTCTTTGTTTACTTTATTTAATAAAGAGTTTTGATAGTATTTATTATTATTATTATCCAAATAATCAGAAAGTCAAAATTATTTGATAGCTGTGGTTCGGTAATTACCAAAACTATCGGAAGTGATACTCTATTTAAACCTCTTTCTAAATAACAATACAAAAATATTTAGAAGGCCGAGTATTCCAAAATCTGCATTTAAAAAAGTGTCTTAAAATTATGTACATTAAAAAGTAGAATGGCCCGTTAAGTAAATATTAATATCTAAAGAAATATTAATTAATATAAATTGTATTCTCTATCACATTGAAAATACAACCTTTTGCTTTCAGATAAAGTTTGAAATCCAATCACAACATTCGTAATAGCAATATATCTGGAGTCTATCCTGATTAATTACTTGATTTTGTCAAATATTGTATTATGCAGGTAGACGGTAAACAGTAAACACACGATTGTTTACTGATATCTCGATTTGATGTCTAAGTTAGCATTGCAATTACCTAGATATTAATTAAGATCACTATGTTAATTTAAGGCCAAGTCAAACCGCAGTCTGTGAGTTATTGCTTGTTTAGGTTTGTGATAAACACGAACTATGCAGGACGTCCCACGGCTATGCCACATGGAGGGAAAGTACCTTAAATATTGTAGATGGAACATTTTACTGAAAGAAGACATTATTTGAATTTAAAAGAGATCGGGGAGGCGATCCCCGTTCTGATGAGTACCTGGTGCAAAGAATATCCCTGGCCATACAACGTGGGAACTCCGCCAGTATACTAGGGACCTTTGCGCCGGGTAGTTATAGGAACGAGGAATCCCCCCTTCTCACTCATTAATACTGATTTCATATAGTTTAGTTACGTAGTAATTTAATTGTGAGAATAAAACCCATTCATTTTACTAATGTGAATTAATTAAAATACTTATTATAAAAAACAATTTAAACTGCATTGCCAAATATATAAATAATTTTATGGTTGAACCGGGAATCGAACCTGTTACACATGATAAATTGATAAATTTTGTATTAAAAATGTTAAAATTCATGGTCTTCCTTTTATTTCTGACACTATGTTACTTAGCAAATCACAATCCTTATGATGAAGCCTTTCGATCGGTATGCTAAAGCTACAGGGTAATTATTTTTCTCGTGTAACGGGTTCGATTCCCGGTTCAACCATAAAATTATTTAAATATCTGTGAATGCAGTTTAAATTGTTTTTTAAATTCAAATAATGTATTCTTTCATTAAAATGTTCCATCTACAACATTCAAAGTACTTTCCCTCCATGTGGCATAGCCGTGGGACGCCCTGTATAACTGTTTCAAATTATGTTACTCGTAAGTTACCTAGATTATAAATTATTTAACAAAATTATCACTTTCCCAAACATTCCATGCTATTCAGGAATAATATCAGGGATAAAAACTATTACGTCCTTTCCAGAGTCCACCAGAGGGAGAGAGAGTGAAAGAGTCGGAGACAGAGAGAGAGAACTATCTCCATGCCAAATTTCATCAAACCCACCCAAAGACAGACAAAGTTACTTTCGTATTTATGTGGGATGTGTGAAATGGAGTGTAATATAAATGAATGAATGTGATAACAAAAGACTGAATGCAAGACGAACGAATGAGTGTCCTATGTAAAGAAAGAGAACGAATTATTAAGGTCTCAAGTCTGATTAAACAAAGAGTATAATGTAATTAATATAATATACCAGAGACGTACATGGTCTCTAAGCGTCAAAATTAAGACTAAGTTAATATCGTTAGATATGTATATGGTATCATGTCATATCATTTATTTGCATTGATCATACATCGTCGTACATAATATATATGTCAAAAATAATAACCATGAGCTATATAAATTCACACTGAAATTAATAAAGTTTAAATTTTAACACATTATTAATCAAGATGTAGTAAATTGTTCCAATACGGTGAGGCAATCAACATGTATGTCTATCCCTGTAAAAATTCCGTAACCGAGTAAAAGGCCTTTTGGACCAAAAAACACTTGAGCTTATGTGCGAAACCAAGATCTGAGGTAGCATCTTTTATTTTCGTAGGTATCCTATGGCATCTAAGTCACTGATAATAAAAACGAATCCACAACAGAATGATATCTCTCGTCAATCCCCTATATTAATATATTATTAACGTAGTCACTAATTCACTATGTCCTTGGAAGCAGGAACAGATCAAATAACTCAAGATTACATTACATATAAGAGTTCGGGAGCGATAATAAAGCGAACAACAGGTTACGGGCCCTAACCTTCAAATACACATTGGTTTATACAAAGGTCAAGTAAACCAAAACTAAACACAAAATTTATTTATTTATTAAATAGGCACACAAAACAAGTATCAATCATCAATACAACCATACAGCAATCTTTTTTATAAAAACTAGACTGATGCTCTAAACTATGTGTACACAGCAAGATTGAAAATACATTAGTTGAGGGACATTATAGTCGTGTAGTTAAGTTATACAGTATATATAATCAGACTTAATTTTCATTTAAAGTGTAGGTAATAAAGGAAGTATTAGTAGGTAAAGTGAAAGTGACCATGTAAAGATTTTGGTTATTTGTCTCTTAAATACAGGAAAACTACTTTTAAATATGTCCAGTGAAGAATGCTGCGCTACAGTATCATTGTATAGTCTACACATTCTGGTTATGGGGTTGTAATATGAGGTATTGTTAATATATGTTTAGAGTACAAATATATACAAATAAAATCATGATAGAAACAAAAACCTGTGCCAGAAAGCATTAGAATCCCAAAGGACTATTCGGTTTTTTTATATTTTATTAATCAAGTGACGATTTAGACAAGAAAATTCCAATGCTATATGGAATAAAAACAGGAAGCGAAGAGATCGAGACACTTATGCTGTCACTTCAGAATATTATACTATAGAAGGAGGTTTAGCGAATACCCAAAAGGGACGGACTTATGATAACGTGACTAAATTGAGATATATGAGAAGACTGATACATCCATTAGCGCAATTTTGACATCTCATAATTAGTCGCGCTGTATACGAGTATAAAAAAACAATTGACGCCAACAAATTTAAATTAAGCCAATAGGTTTGAAAATATTTTAATGACGTTTCGGTGACACAGACCGGTGACAGATAATATTCGATGAGGGACAGGAGACGACACATTGTATCTCGCTCCCACGTACGTGGTTCTCTATGATATGGCTCCAGTCTTATCATTACTTTATGCCCTATAGCAATAGGGGGAAAAGTAGGCATATGAATGAAATATAAGTTTTCAAGCTTACATGGTCATTTACATTAGAATTACGATTTGAAACGGGATATTTACCATGTAATATCGGGAACTCAAAAATACAAATATTCATGGTAAATATCCCATTTCAAATCGTAATTCGTAAATGTAATCGTAATCGTAATTTGACGACCGGTTTAGCCTAGTGGGTAGTGCACCTGCCTGTGAAGCTGACGGTCCTGGGTTCGAATCCCGGTCAGGGCAAATATTTGTGTGATGAGCATGAATATTTGTTTCTGAGTCTTGGATGTTTTCTATGTATTTAAGTATTTATATCTATTAAATATATCGTCGTCTAGTACCCATACCACAAGCCATCTTGAGCTTACTGTGGGGCTAGTTCGATTTGTGTAAGATTGTCCTCTAATATTTATTATTATTATTATTTATTAATTCTAATATATGCATGAAATATGATCTGATATTTATTTTAACAGTGGCTTTTCGGTGAAGAACGACATCGTGAAACTGAGGGGCTAATCCGAATTTCGTATCGTGGCATCCCTCTCACTCTCGTGTATATGAGTGAGAGGGACGGCATGATACGAAGTTCGGAGTAGTCCCAAAGTGGTGAGACATCCAAGGACCACTGAGTTACTCGATTTATGGATATTAGTTGTGGTTCGTTAATTGCCAAAACAATTGGAAGTGATACTGCAATTAAACCTCTTTCTAAATGTCAATAAAAAAATATGAAGTGAGGGCCGAGTATTCCAAAATCTGCATTTAAAAAAATGTGTCTAAATATTATGTACATGAAAAAGTAGAATGGCCCATGTATGACTGGGAGTTGACCCATTATGGTTTTATTTCATTTGTATACGTACCTTTAGAAGTTTAGAAGGCAAATGCAAAAGGTTATATGAGTAAAAACTAATTTTAGCGGCTCAGAGCCGAGGAAAGCTGTATTTATGACAACAGGCACAAAAAGGGTGAAAACGGGATTTACCCGAGGAATCTCAGTGAGAGAAAAACACTTGTCAAGGTGTTAACAAATTAAACTAAATAAAACAAAGTTTTTTATGTAGGCAGTTTATAATAGAGAAAATTAATGGAAAGAAAGAAAGAAAAGAAAGAAAGAAAAAACGTTTATTTGGTGTACATACAGATAAAAAGAAGAATACAAATTAGAAGTGGGTATACACCAAAAAGGTTGTCGCTCAGCATGTGCCACGACTGATGTGTCGTGACGCTGATTTTCAGGACAACCAAAAGATATATATACTAGTCTTAACCTAATTAATATATAATGGGTGACGACACGACCGCTCTTAATAACACAGCTCAAATAACGTATATATTGTATGGCAACACTAAAACAAACAAGTTCCATTTGAGTTGTTGTAACGGCCAAATAATGAAAAGAAAAAAGATGTGAGACTCGTCTAGTACTAATTATTATATGCATATACTTAAATGTTTCTTTAAACATAACAATCTAGAGAAGAATGAGAGTACATACACGCTAGTGAATGTGTAATGGCTACCGCGAACCACAAACGAAGTTTTCCCTCTCTGTCTTACTTATATGCAAACTTGCAAGTGCGACAGAGAGGGAAAATTTCGTTTGCTGTTCGCGGTAGCGCCCCTGCGGGGCTAGCATAACTGCCGCTGCGCCGCGACGCGAGTAGAGATACGAGTAAATCTACCCTCCTCTTTCCAATTTGCACAGTTCGAGTGAGACAGGAATCGCTGAGTCGCGCGAGATACGACTTGGCAGCAAGTTGTGCTAGCCCACCTGGTTCGGTGTTATTTCGCACCCACACGCTACATGACATAAGCGCAGTTATAAGCGACTTTCATCGTCCACCTAGCGGTTTTCTGGTTGAGTCTTAGAGCCTGGCCCTTTGGCATCTTAAATATACCACTGTCGAGTAAGGTCCAGCTGTCAAAAAAATTTATTACTTATTATGGGCATGAGAACGAAGTTTACGTTTAAATCATATTTGATACCTTAAAACCGTACCGTAAAAATATCCAACATCCCACATTGTAACGCAGTCCTGTTTTGTTAGGAAATAAGTTTCCGAAAGACAAAACTTTCTCAAAGAACTGACAGTCATTGACCCGTAACTCATATTTGCCATAATCGAGCTCAGGTATTGCAAAATACTCACCATATTGTTCCAATTAGATATTAACCCGCGTAGCGCAACCACAGAGTGACATTTGACATTTCGGAGACTTCGCGCTACACTAGCGCCTCTAGCGGCGAATACATACGCGATAGCCCCCATTGTAACAATACTAAAAATGATAACTAGTTAGATCTACCTAACCTCAGTAATATAGTTTTAGAAACCTCACAGCATTTTTGAACGTTCTGACTATACGCCACACGGTTGACATGAAAAAAAATTGCATCCACACTACGTAGGAGGTGTCATGAAAACATTTTTTTCTTTCATTTCTTAATTCTTTCTGGCATTCTACAAAAAGATTTATCCACTTCATTACCTTATGCCATTGTAATAAGATCCTAAAGCGGATACATATTTTTATAGTTGATGGTAGTAATAGTTAATGAGCTACGATTAAGCCGCGGACGGACGCACATGCGGCGAAACAGTTTATTACGAAAACGTAAAAGTCACTTCCTTCGTCTTACCCGCCGAGTCCGCCTCGCACGCGACACACCCACTTAATGAGTTTTTGTTGGTTTTCTCATACTCCTATTAGCATTATTTGACACATATCACACACAACAGCAATAACGTAAAATGTCTTGCACGACGAAATCACAAAGGAAGACAATGAAGGCTATCGCGTATGAAATCGCCGCTAGAGGCGCTAGTGTAGCGTGGGGTTTCCGAAACGTCAAATGTCACTCTTTGTGGTTGCGCTACGCGGGTTAATATCTAATTGGAACAATATGGTGACTATTTAGCAATATCTGAGCTTGATTATGGCAAATATGAGTTACGGGTCAATGACAGTCAGGACTTTGAGACAGTTTTGTCTCTCGGTAACTTATTTCCTCCTTTTTTCCGAACAAAACGGGACTGCGCTACAATGCGGTATGTTCGATATTTTTACGGTACAGTTTTAAGGTATTGAATATGATTTAAATGTAAACTTCGTTCTCATGCCCATAATAACCAATAACAATTTAATGGGGTTGGAACCGGTACACATCTGTATACGGAACCCTCGGTACGCGAGTCCGACTCACACTTGACCGGTTTTTTTTTAAGATAATGGAATAGGGATTATGACTCATGTTACAATTTACAACAAAGTGTGACTATAAATATATCAAAAATCAAAATCAAAATCAAACATTTATTCTGCAAATAGGCCACAAGGGCACTTTTACATGTCAAAATATTAATTTACAGTTCAAGGAAAAATAATAATTTCGAGTTTACAATTATAAAAAAATTAATGTCATACAGTGAAGATAAACTTGCTAAGTTATCTATTACAAATATTACAACATAAGTAAAGTTAGAGATGTATAAGGTCTCATGATTAAACAAGGAGTATAATGAAATTAGTATAATATCCCAGAGATGTACATGGTCTCTGAGCGTCAAAATTAAGATTAATTTAATATTGTTAGAGATGTATATGGTCTCTAAGTCATTGATAATAAAAACGAATCCACAACAGGATGATGTCTCTCGTCAATCTATCCTTCCTATGGATAGGAAACCATCAAATTGTCACAATAAATAGTAGATTTGACAAATTAATTACAATCATAAAAAGATAAACGACTATAAAGATTGCTACAGAAGAACTACAAAGAGAATAATTTAGTATGGGATGGCGCATCGTAACTGACGATTTTCAACATGATTTGAGACGTTAGTGCCGTTAATGAAGCCTGAGTCTTCTGGTAGATGTCGCTGTATGCCTCCCTTAGTGCGTTTGTATAAATGAAGGAATTATTGAGGAATTTCGGCCCGAGTGGCAGTTTCACCTATAGCTCAGTTGGCTAGACCGACTGGCCGCGAGTGCCGGGAGGTCGCAGGTTCAAATCCTGCTCGGTGCCTAAATTTTTCCTTTATTTCTAAATTTGTAACTACAAAGAGCAATTAAACAAAATCACTCTCACAAAGCTTAATAAAGCACCAACAATTACACCCAGAACTTAACACTAAGCCCAGACAAAAAAGCCCCGTAATTCACTAAGGAGTAAGCACTAATCCTCCCCTTCGTAATCCGTGCTAGAGCGGCAAATTTTCATATTATCACTTACTCTCCTATCACTGTAAAACAAACCCTAACTATTGTGTATAAAGCTTAACTTTATTCATCCCCGTTCTGGCATAAGGCCAAGCACTGTTTTGGACACTATTCGCATAGACCATTGCTGCGGATTATAATGAAGTTATTGCTCGGTTTTCTTTTGTTTTGCGTTCATTTTGCTATTCAGGTTTAGTTGTTTGCATTTAAGTTGTCATCGCATGGAGCGGCGCCCGCGTACCACGTACTGTATGCGAGTTT
This sequence comes from Epiblema foenella, assembly GCA_963556455.1. Classification (NCBI taxonomy): domain Eukaryota; kingdom Metazoa; phylum Arthropoda; class Insecta; order Lepidoptera; family Tortricidae; genus Epiblema; species Epiblema foenella. The sequence goes on along the minus strand of OY747101.1, from coordinate 25,094,798 downwards.
AAGTAACATGGCCCAGGTCAGTTCTTGAATGGGTGACCGCTTTGAGTAGTTATTGGGTCATTCTACTTTTTCATGACCAGTTTTCTGTTACAAAAAAAAAAACTATGATGTAATTAGTGTTCAAAAATAAGATTTCAAAATAGTACCTGAACATAGTAAAAGGAATTTATAGGTAAAAATACTTAAATATTAACGTTTTGCTGTAAAAGGTGGATAACACAGTGGTAAAGACCATTTTTTCATACAAATGGTAAGACATCCAAGAACCCCTGAGTTACTCGATTTATGGATATTAGGTGTGGTTCGTTAATTACCAAAACTATCGGAAGTGATACTGCAATTAACCTTCTTTTTGAATAACAATACAAAAATATGAAGTGAGGTCCAAGTATTCCAAAATCTGCATTAAAAAAAGTGTCTGAAAATTATGTACATGAAAAAGTAGAATGGCCCTATTAACTGATCATTCTCGTAGTTAAGGTACGCTACGCCGTTGATACCGGCTGAGGTCTATGACAACAGTCGTTGAGTCAAGTTAGGACTCGGTCGGTCTGAAAACATAACAGTCAAGGGGGGTCGAAGTTGCACCACGTCCGTAGGTAGCCACCAATATCCTACAAGTGACCCCTGGGTGGTGCTAAAAGTGTAACAAAAACTGGCAACCGTACTGTCTTCTCGAAGAACTCACGGTTCGAAATAATTGCCATACGATAAATGAAATCGCATGGTGTGTGAAGGAAAACATAGCGAGTTAACCTGTATAATGTGACATTATTAATGTCAATAAGGTCTTGTTTTCCTTCTCGGTTAGTATTTTTGCCCAAACTTCGCTCGCGCTACGTGCTTGATTAGGTAATGAGTCTGTCCCTCCTGTGGTCAATAGTTAACGGCTTATGTGCATGTTAGCTATGTTTTTATTACAGGCGTTTATAGAAACGGAGACACTGTTTATGCGGGTTACTGGTCCAATCCAAAATTTAGCTTTTTAGCCCTTAACTTTTGGTATGTCCCCAGAAGAGACGCGAACCTAAATCCGTGTATGACCCATTTACAGTATAAAAGGCGTGTTCAATTAACCATTTTTTTAAAATTTTTGGTTAAATTTGTTAATATATATGTATATGCTTACTAAGGTGTTTTTTTAGAATAATCCAAATCTGGATGTAAAATAATTCAATGGAAGTAATTCTTCTGCATGAAACGGACCCACTTACAATTATTTATAATGACAAGGTCAACCGGTGTCGACTAATAGAAATTAGGGTGTCAAACACTGGAACTTATTACCTTTCACAATCAGAAGCTCTTTTGAAAATGGAACAGAATAAAACGTTATTATATTTCTGAGAACCCTCACTCAAAGGGCCCTTCGTGATAATTGTAACCGAAATTCCAGTTAAAAGAGAATGCTTCAGTGATTGCTGAAAGTAAAATCAAAATTTACTTTAATTTGAAAATAACTTTTTATATTTAAGATAGACTAGACATGAAATAGTTTTAGACAATCTTACGTTTGATGACTTTAAATTAAGTGATGAATGGTTTACGCTTGGCTTTACATAAAAGGGTCTCTTTTATTCAATAACCTGTCTAAAATGCAATTTTTCATTTGTTTATCATATTCTTTACAATTATTTTTTATAACGTCACACAAAGTAACAAATAACATAATAAATAAATAATTTTGACAACCGGTTTAGCCCAGTGGGTAGTGCACCTGCCTGTGAAGCTGACGGTCCTGGGTTCGAATCCTGGTCAGGACAAATATTTGTGTGATGAGCATGAATATTTTTTTCTGAGTCTTGGATGTTTTCTATGTATTTAAGTATTTATATCTATTAAGTATATCGTCATCTAGTACCCATAACACAAGCCTTCTTGAGCTTAATGTGGGGCTAGTTCGATTTGTGTAAGATTGTCCTCTAATATTTATTTTATTTTTATTTATTTATTTTAAATAATGTGATTTAAGGTGCTTTAAAGTAATCTGGGGTTTTGTTAGATCTGGGTCATTGTCAGATTTAGACTCGTGTCTTTTCGGTGAACATATCAAAAGTTAAGGGCCACAAAGTTTAATTTTGGCTTGGTCTAGTAACCCGTATAACGGTGTTTCCATAACTATAAATCTATGTAATAAAAACATAACTTATATGTTCATAAGCCGTTCACTATTGACCACTGGGTGGACAACTTTTGTTCTTACAACTGATAATGACCCATTACTTCTTGTATTAGCGAAACTGTTTACGAACCTAGCATGTTTTTTACAATGGTTTTCATTGGATACCATATTTTTTTGTCAAACGAGTAGGAAATGAAAATTAACTATCTTACCTACCTTTCGGAGAGGGAGCCTAAGAAACGGGTCCATGGGAAGCAGCAGGCGCGTAAATTACCCCGCCGGTTCGGTGAAGTGAACAACAAAATGTCCGAATTCATTGTTATTCGTTTGTTTACACAATAACCTAGTTGAATACCACATCATCATCACCCTCAATTGTTATGTTGTGATTCACTAGTAAGAATTAGAGATATATCGACTAGTCGCCGACTCGTCGGGAAAGCCGACTATCCGGCCACATTTATAGTCGGCGAATAGTCGGCAAAAGAGGCCGACTATTCGGCATATTATTACTTACTGGAAAACATAAAAAAAATAAAAAATAACTACCATATTTAATTCAAGTCACACAATACACAAATCAATATCAATCAATTATTGTGTTTTGACGACCATTTTTGCTTCGCGAACTTGGCTGACAAACTGCTGAGTGCCTTTATTTATTCTTTAGCTTGGTTCAAAGAGCCCCCCGTGTAACATATCCTTCAATGATTCAAACTGTTTCTATTTCCGCTGTCAGCGAAGTTTTTGCATACATTACAAGTTGGCGGAAGAGTTTAACTTCAGAGACGAAGGAAATTACTTTGGCATTCCCTTTTCTTGTCGGTAAATAAACTATGAGGAAGTTTGTCTAGTTTTAACGCGTCTTACTTTGTGAAGGCTTTGAGCGGAGCTTTGAGCCATATAAAAGCATAACATAATAAACTCACTAGTATTCCAGTGTTCCAAACCACACGCGTCGTCGTGTTGGAGGTTTTCCCCTGGATTTCCCAGGATACTCTCCAAACGTGCACTCCTATAGCTTTATTGGACCTGGCCTATAAATCATCTGTTTGTGGGGTCCGGTCTGTTCATGTTTGCAAGGACTAGTAACTTCGTACTAGTGTTCAGTGGAATTGACATGATGAGAGACTTCGCTCTGTTCTCATTTGATTTTATTTTTAGACTGACGCTCAGAGACCTTATACATCTCTGAGGATATTTATTTAATAGATTTTATTATTTTCATGTTGACGTGTTATAGATATAGCTCAACATATTTTATTATGATTAGTGTACCTACTTTATTACCTTTTATCTTGACGCTTAAAAACCTTATCCATCTCTAACAAATCTCGATTGTTATTAGTTTCTTAGTCTTATTTTTGACATGTAACACTACATTTAATTAATGATACTTTGATTATTGTATTATTTTTATTGGATGTACCTAGATAGATTTTGACTTGTAAAAGTGCCCTTGAGGCTTATTTGCAGAATAAATGTTTTGATTTTGATTTTTTGATTTTGAATCCACAGTCAGGTTAAAAAAAAACATAAACTCAAGCCTGTATTACCAAAAGGGGAAGCCAGGACACATGAAATTTAGTTACAAAATCACTGTATCAATTGTAGATTTAAAGATGGAGAAAAATTTATATTGCAGTGATAGATTGCTAACCCGTGCACAACACACTACAATCCGGTTCCCATACGCTCTCATATAAAGATCTTTATATGAGGAGGTATAAAAAGGTCTTATTGTGGCGATTCCATGTTTTTTTAATTACATTTATTTATCTATATTTTATGTTTGTATCGTCACGAATAAATGTTTTTCTTTCTTTTCTTTCTTCTTTCTTTCTTACGTTATGTTATGTTCATGGGTTTTGAAATAATTTCCATTCTCATTTGGACTTGTGACGTCACTCCTGTCAACTGTCAAATCTGACATGTTCTGCATCGCGCTATCGAAGTTTCTTAAGTCAGTTGCATAAATATAACTCCCAACCAACTCTCATTGGACTTCGGTCCCTGAGACTCTCTATTGTCGTTTCTTCCTGAGTCTCCTATCTATTGTATCATCATCAAAACTTAAGAGCTTCGCTCTTATCGGTGGAGTAACCGCCACTCTTCTCTATTCATTGCCAGTTTCTTGACTTCCCCATACGACTCGGCAACTTCCTCCCTCACTTGGTTAAAGTAAGCCAGTCTAGGTCTTCCTCTTCCTCTCCTGCCTTCAATTTTGCCCTCTAAGATGTTTAAGAAGAAGCTGTCGTGCCGTATCAGGTGTCCCATCATCCTGCCTCTTCTATTTCTAATTGTTTCCAGTAAACTTCTTTTCTCTCCTACCATACTTAAAACCTCTTCATTCGTCTTTCGTTTCTATTGTATATATGTATATAATTTGTAGATAATCTCTTTCTTGTATATATCCACCCCTGTACATTATTGTTTATAGGAGCACAAAATTACTTGCCTACAGACTGTTTTATACTTCAGAACTCAGTATAATGTGCATAATTATGGTATGAATTTTAGTCAACGCTGCGCTAAATATTTGTGCACAAAATCACATTGTTGCTCGTATCATATTGGTATGCGATTCTGATATTACATTGGCTTTGATGTTTAAAATACATATTTACGTGGACAATCGGTATTTGCTTTTGACATTGTATCCATTGTTTACTGTCGATATTAAATTCGTAGCGCTAATGGAAATTTACAAAACTATGTTCAACTACTAGGCTCATCAAATGGCAATCAAAATATTGATATAATCGTATATCTATATTATTCACAGAGTGCTCCCGAGGATGCAGTTTTGAGAGCGAGGGACCTAAATTTGTCCCTTCTGCTGTCAACACAGTGAATTCTCAAATTTTATAAAGGGTCGGCAACGCGTACGTGACTCCTTTGGAGTTGCGGGCGTCTATAGGCTGCGGTGGCCGCTTACCATCAGGTGGACCGTACGCTTGTTTGCCACCGGCGTTGTATTAAAATAATATATATATTAGTATAGGTAATATGAAATTTGCACTATTTTTTTTACTGAGGTCGATCAGTTACGTTTGCATTCTAATTTTGTAATTTGCGCGCTAGTTGTCAAACAAGACTTTTCAGTTGGAAGAAGCTTCCAAGTTCTACGTTCTTGCACTTGCTTCGCACAACTGTTCCAGCTTATGCGTCCGAATGGTCACAACGAGACAACAAATAACATTCATTCATTCGTTCATTCATTCATTCATTCAGCTCTGGCCCTGCTAGCACTACGCTGAGTTGTGACCATTTCGAGGCAAATGCTTTTTTAATGCTGTTTTGTGGTGTCTTTGATTGTAATTGTCATCTGTTTGTAGCGAATCAGTGTATCTTTCTTTCTTTCTTGTCTGTATATGGTAAAATAACAAGCTTGCATCCAAACTGAACAAAAACATCTAAAACATCCAAAGTAATGCTCGCACTCAATCCACAGTCAAATTGAGAATCACTCACCCCGCAGAAAATAACTTTCTTTATCTAAAGTCACTCCGATGACTTATGAGCCACACGACACCGATAGAAATTGATGTCTCTTTTGCCCCGGACATAGTGTAGACAGATAAGTTTCTATCAGAAAAAAATTGGTACAAGCTTTATTTCCGACTGTACTTTTTCCACAGTCATCAACAACTCGTTGAAACGGTTCTAATGAACCCAAAGACGACTAGTATATCTTATTATTGGGGTGTCTCATAAATAATGTCTAACTCTTATAGGTCGTATCTAATGATGTTAAGTGGCGATGTATAATATCTTTAGAAGGTCCAAGTGAAACCAATAATTGACGAGTGCTGGTACTTACTGGGTTGGTTTTCAACGGCTTTTTTTGTAGCCTCAATATCGATCGAGAGAGCGGTCGATCTTCAAGGGTCAAATCTCCACTATTAAAACGGTTAAACCAACGCTGTGCCATCCGTTCATTTAACACGTCTCCCCCTTCAATTTCACATGATTTTCTTGCTGCCACGGCTGCTTCAAATTTTTATTTCCAATAATGTCACAACAATACACGAATTTCGTATATGTCGCCTTCCATACTTTTTATTATCAAAACGTGTTACGCCGTCAATTAACAAATACAGTATGACTAAAATAAAGTACAACTATTGTATTCTTTATAGAACTAGAGAATTATCTTAACAGGTTACGACATGCATTAAATAGTGGTGTAGTCATTTTAGTTACAAATCCCGACATTACTTATGAGACACCTTCAGTATTTATTTATTTATTAAGCTGACAACAAAAAATACAAATAAACAAAAGCGCCGTAAACTGTTATTACAGTTTACCTGCAGGAAGACTTTACAACTTAAAAATCAATAACAACTTATTATAAAAAAAAAAATCATTAACAAATTCTCACTTAAAAGTAAATGGCAATGTATCTAGTAAATGCTTTTGTCACTTTCTTGTGTAAAGTGTAGGTACTTCTCTAGTTGGCCTTCGAATGTGGCTCTCGCAATTCTATCATTATTTGATAGTTGCTTAAACAAACACTGCGCGTAGCCTGTGCCCTTGCCATGAGTTTGCACGACCGTACTCGCTAGCAACTGCGTAAACGATTTAGTATGCCGATTCTTAGTTCTATTACGTAACCGCTAGAGGCGCTGTACTCTCGCCCACACAAACTTTTACGCAGTCGCTAGCGAGTACGGTCATGTAAACTCATGGTAAAGGCACTGACATTGTCTTACTTTCTTCACTGAACTACTCCCGAACAATAACATTTTTACTCCCCCGTATAAACCGGCGTGTTTTATGTAGGCAACAGCGCGTAAATCCAAATATGGAGCGTCGCAAAATGGCACTCGTAGTAAACATGAACTTCTCGAGTCGAGAACCAGCGTCAAAACACACTGTAACTCGATTTCACTCACACCTCAGATTCGGTTGAAACCGCTCAACTAATCTCACTGGACCGCAAACTCTTAGAGTATTCCAGTGTTCCAAACCACACGCGTGCTCGTCGGAGGTTTTCCCCTGGATTTTCCCCAGGCTACTCTCCAATCGCGCGCTCCTATCGCTTTATTGGGCCCAGCCTATAAAGCCATGTTTGTAATGTGCAAACTTAAGACATTACTGTCAAACAAACAAGGCTGTCGAAGGAAATTTGGAGGCCGTGTAGTCGATAATAAAGTTATGACAGTCCTTCAAATTTAGAAAGCATATATATTATTAAAAATATTTACCACTTCCTTTTTGACAGTTATGAATTGGCGTTTGTATTGATGAGGGTAAGACGAATCGATTGTCATAATTATCGAATATTAATGAATAATTACTCAAATTTATTTCTTAATGTTCCCATAAATTTAATTATTAGGTACGAATCTAGAGTACGAAGTTTTGTCATTCGATTTTTACTCTACCTACGTCAATTTTGTATCGTTCAGAAATCGATACGACTATATTTCCTAATTCAGCGATAATATTCACACTTCGTCTTTTGAAATTTATTGGAATACTTTCTTGTATAACACGTTATTTATTACGGTTATAAATGAATTCATCGATTACCATCAACCAACGGAAATATCATCTGAATCGAAACGAATGATTAAGTCACTACACTAGATTAAAAAAATAAAAGATATAGTACGTAACTGTTTTCACGGTGAATTATTATCTTAAATTATTACCTATAAGTGATAGAAAAAAATATATACATTCATTTGATTGCTCCTTTAAAAGGCATATTACAACTTACTCATGTAGCTCTAATATCAGTACTTGATTTTATTCGTCTTTTCGATGTGTAAGGCTCATTTACATTATATGGGTGTTATGATGTGTCAAAAAGGAACTGTTAAATTTCTGATAATAAATAGGAAAGAAAGGCACGAGTGGTAAATCCAATACATACCGCTCATACCGCCTTCTGGGTGATTTATCACGGTATTTTGCCCTGTAAAACAGCGTGTTTGAGTTGATATTTGTCTAGCAAATAAATGCACAGGTATCAACTAAAAACAGACGTATCCCAAACGTGTCAACAACAAAGGGTCGACGACAAAGTTGCCAAAAGGCCTCACCGCTCTTTGACCACGTTATGAAACCGATGCTGTGAGTGACGGCTTTGAGTAAGTCTGGAAATAAGTTTCGTTTTAGAGGCTTGTAAAAGTTATCGGTCGGAATTCGGCAACTGCTCCAAATTAAAATTAAGTAACCTAAAAAAAAGTAAGTAATTAAGTAGTATTAACCTTCATGAAAAGAGCATATTCCCTTCTGAAAGGCAGGCAACGCACTTGCGACTCGTCTGGTGTTGTAGGTGTTTATGGGCGACGGTAATTGCTTACCATCAGGTGATCCGTCTGCTCGTTTGTCCCCTATAACATAAAAAAGTAACTACTAAGCCGTCGACCGGCGAAAAAAATGAACAATAGCATTCTTTTGTTATGATCCCTGGGATACCAGGGACAGGTAGACGAAGGGTTGCTTTTTGCCTCTTTCGAATCCTTATGCCAAAATACACAAAACTTTTTATTTTCGAGTTGTCAATAGTTTTATAGTTATTTGTCAAAAATGATTCCAAGGGAGTCAAAATAAGTAAGCAACTTAAATTAAACGACGGGTTGCTTTTTGGCTCTTTCGAATCCTTACGCCAAAATACATAAAACTTTTTTTTTCGACTTGTCAATAGTTTTGTAGGTATTTGTCAAAAATGATTCACAGGGAGTCAAAATAAGTAAGCAACTCAAATTAAACACGAGTATCTTAATCGCAAATAAGAAAAAAACAAGCAACGTAAATTAGTTGCTTGTTTATAAGTTGGGAATAGGTATTATCTTAAACTAAAATACGAAGGTAAAATCATCAATAAATTTATAATTGTATAATTGTAATGAAATTAAACAATGTAATAATTTTAATGAATTCTCAAAGAAGCTGAAATGTTTTTTACTGGATAGACCCTATTACTCATTGAAAGAATATTCCGAGAAGATTTATGATTTATGTTCATGTATTTAGGTCGTTTTTATTTTATGAAATTGTGTATTATAATAATTAGTATTCAAATTGTTTTTGTTATGAATATTGAATTTTATTGTAAACTAAGGCTATAATTTAGTATAAGTTTTGCTGCCATATTGTGGCGGAACATACATCATGTAATTTTATTACCACTGACATGTTAATTGTACCAACTTTGTGCATGTTTTAGCTAAATAAATGATTGATTGATTGATTGAATCAAGTAACTCGATAGATACTTGTTTTTATTATGGTTACCATGCCATTGTTTAGTAAAATAGCTACAAAACCCTTGCGTCAAAACAAGTATCTCTACTTACTTGTTTCTATAACGTGAATTTTGAAGGCGGTATAACCCCATGGATCTCCTGAGCACATGCACTTACCGAAGTACAATTTGTAGAAGATGTATACAGACATGATAGCGTCTTTTCAACATCTGGTATCTCAAAGAATACCCCTTCCCCTTCTGTAAACGCTGCCTGTGTAATAAATGTATGTAACCTCTTTCGTACTGGCCGCTTTGCGTCCTGCGGGGTAATCACGTAACTTATTTACTACCGTTAGGCAGATTTTAATGTCAAATTTTAATTGTCAGCTCATACATTTATACTTCAAAATTGACATTAAAATCTATCTAACGGTAGTACATAAAGTTACGTGATTAGCCTGCTGCTAGGAAAATAATAAAAAACAAAAGACGATTTTTTGATGCGGCAAAAACTGATTGTCGAAAAGAGTGATTCGCTGTCTGTAATAATTGATATTTTAACGTTTTATTTGCCAAGAAGTGAAATGTACTTTGTTATTGTAAATATAGCTGAGTGATTTTAAATGTGTTAAGTTATTTACCTACTGCGCCGTATACACCCTTCCCTTTCTGGTATTTCCCTTCTTCAACGCACTTGTGACTCCTCTGGTGTTGCAGGTGTCTATGGGCGACGGTAATCGCTTACCATCAGGCGATCCGTCTGCTCGTTTGCCCCCTATGATAAAAAAAAAGTTAATTAGTGTAGATTATGTTCAGGTCAAATTTTAATGTGACGTCACTACCGGTCAGACACACCTCACAGTGTTTTTTAGACGAAGGAAGGAACTCGTTACCTGACACAGCGCCCCATCATAGAACTGACCTGGGCCGACTTTGCTTAACCTCGCATACCGCATGCGGTACGCGGGCGCCGCTGGGCCACGACCGCTGCTAGTACCTGCATATCAAACGTAAATTTGCCTTTGAAAATATCTGCAAGTCCGCAGTGTATTCGATATGGACGGCTATTATTTCCGTTTGTGTTTGAACTGCATTGAAATGCAGATGCCGTGCCGACCTTTATGCCTGCCAGGCATTACTCGTTCTAATATACAGGGTGTAACAAAACTAGTAAGGGTTCGTTTAAGGACATATTCGGTATCGTGTTCTGATTAGGAAAAAGTAGAAGAACATTTTTTTTTGACACGAAAGGCAGGTGGTCCATTTCAGTCAACTGCCCATACAAAGGCCAGGCAAAATTTAATGCGCCAAAATAATTTTCTTCTACTTTTTTCTAATCAGAACACGATACCGAATATGCCCTTAAACGGATCCACACTAGTTTTGTTACATCCTAAATTTGCGTGCAGGGAATGTCCATTTTCAAGTCTGCAGTTTTTTTTATAAAATCACACCAGGCCCCTTATTATTGTCGCGTGATAGCGTGATATACGACAACATAATGCATTTGTCACTTTCTGATACCACTCGATAGAAAATGACAGATGCTTTATCTTGTCGTATATCTGGTCTTGACGACCGGTTTAGCCTAGTGGGTAGTGCACCTGCCTGTGAAGCTGACGGTCCTGGGTTCGAATCCCGGTCAGGGCAAATATTTGTGTGATGAGCATGAATATTTGTTTCTGAGTCTTGGATTTTTTCTATGTATTTAAGTATTTATGTCTATTAAATATATCGTCTAGTACCCATAACACAAGCCTTCTTGTATTATGGGTACTAGACGATGATTTGTGTAAGATTGTCCTCTAATATTTGTTTATTTATTTATATCACGTTATTTCGCGACCATCTTAGACCCCCTTACCATAAAGTGGCGATTACCAGGGGACATACATAAAAAAAAAAATTTAAAATTTAAACTGTTTATTTCATTGAATTCATAATAAAGTTACATTTTTTTCTATACTTAACTACTAATCTTAATTATAAAAGATTTTTTGAGTGATTTTTTGACATGAAATCTTCTACGTACGTGTGCTTGAAATCGCATAGTTATCCTTGCGTTCGGCTCGGGCGTCAAATATTATTGAATGGTCTTTATCTATTAAAAACGATAATCCGATTGGGCTATTTTCTGTGTGAAAATTTATTTATTTATATAAACAATTGAAAGAAAGAAAGAAAGAAAAAACATTTATTCGTGGCACAGGAGTAATACACATACCAAGGATTAAAGTTGAAAAACGAGTAAAAACAGTAAAAAAGGCGTAAAACAAAACGAAAACAATCAGTAATGCCACGAAATGGTCCCGAATCAGCATGGCGCCAGCCTAACTGGATTACAACATTACATTAATTCCATAGCACTGTGAAATAAAAATAAGAAGTTCCCACTAACAATGTAATGTAACACAGTAGGTCTCCATCGTCTCGCAGAACTTCAGGCATTCATCACACACAATCTACCCATCTACTAGCAAATATGTCGCAGTATGGTACTGATTCAAGAAACGGATTTATGAGATGCAAAGCACGCAAAAGCGGCGATTTTCTGCGAGACAATGTCCTCGCGACCGGCGCCGCTGGCAGATGATGACAACGAAATCAAAATCAAAACATTTATTCTGCAAATAGGCCTCAAGGCACTTTTACAAGTCAAAATGCTATCTAAATCAAATAAAAATAATACAATAATCAAAGTATCATTAATTAAGTGTAGTGTTACATGTCAAAAATAAGACTAAGAAACTAATAACAATCGAGATTTGTTAGAGATGTGTAACAAATGTCGATTGTTATTAGTTATTAGATACACTAATCATAACAAAATATTGTGAGATACGAATATATATTTAAGCGTCAACATGAAAATAATAAAATCTAATAAATAAATATCCTCAGAGATCTCCGACCATCAGTCTAAAAATCAAATCAAATGAGAACAGAGCGAAGTCTCTCATCATGCCAAACGAGGTCGAAAAAGAAATCTAGTGGACGAAAAAACATACAGACGCACAATCTGAGCTACTAAGTCAAGACAATCAGAATTACCACGTAAAATATTACCAGCTACGGTAAGAAGTCCGAGATTTCACCTGACCTCGAGAGAGTTATAACCTAGAACGCCCAGTAAAAATTTTGTAGGGTACCCGAATGGATAGTACCCATACATTTTTTTTATAAAGAAAACGCAGAAAACTTTTTTTTGAACCTGACTGTGGCTTTATTATAGGCCGGGCCCAATAAAGCGATAGGAGTGCGCGGTTGAAGAGTAGCCTGGGGGAAATCCAGGGGAAAACCTCCGGCACGACCACGCGTGTGGTTTGGAACACTGGAATACTCTAAGAGTTTGCGCTCCAGTGAGATTGGTTGAGCGGTTTCAACCGAATCTGAGGTGTTCAAGCGCATTCATCAGCTCAGTAAACAAACACAACAAATCAAATCAAAAGGCCCATACAAACCATATTAAAATGTTTACCCTAAAATTCCAATTAGTGAGGAATCCACGAGAATCAAATTAAAAACACTCCCAAGTTAATTAGAAAGAATTGATAAAAGTTTCGAGGTAATAGCGGGATTCCCGGGACTGATATTAGAATTATCCCAGCTTAGCCTGCTCTTAATTACGCCGGGAATTTCCCGGGCTTTTTAAATTTTCACCATCGGCTGTTGTTCGGCGATTATCCTGAATGTAATGAAATAGTACTGCTCATTCACGACGCTTACCGTCTCGCTTTGGTTACAGAGGAGCTACTTCGAAATTAGAATTTTTTCCGTATCTTGCCGTCCCTTTCACTCATATAGGGTATAAGACGAGAGTGAAAGGGACGGCACGATAAGAAGTTCGGATTGTAAGTCCGGAGTACAAGCCCTTATTATCTGCCGCGTACCGATTACGAAATACAAATTTTTAAAAAGTCATTATTGTCCTGCCACAGAGGCCGCAAAAAGGGACGAAATGTCATTATTGTATTGTTTTGTACCTTTTAATGTGTTTTGTACAGTCGCCATCAGATATATCGGAGCGAACAAGGTGCTCACAAATATCTGAACACGACTCCATTGTGAAGACGTTAAAATGCATGTTCAGATATTTTTTGAGCACCCTGAAGAGTATGGATATATTTGATGGCGACTGTACCTTGTAAATACTTCCATTACCTTTCATTTTTATTTTATAATGCTATTTATGGACTTGTTCTGGAATAAGTTATTTCATTTAATTTCATTTCATTTAATCAGCTAAAGCTATGGCTACGCCTCAGAACATCAAAACAACACGCTAATCAACGGATAAGTATCAGTACATGCAGACAATCCCGGGAAAAAGTACCATACTCGGATGTACGCCTTACCAGGTGTCTGCTCTCTCTCAACAGAGCGTCACTACGTATAATCGTAGGTATTATCACTGGACATTGCCCACTCAACAAACATTTATTCTAGGTACAACCAACAGCCTCCTATGCAGGGGATGCCTGTCGGCCGATGAAACGGCCTCCCACGTCATCCTGGAATGCGAAGGTGTAGCTGCACAACGGACTCAAATCCTCAACGCACCGAGGTCACTCCGCGAAACCTGTGGTGACACCAGGATCCTGCGCTTCTGGTCGGAGTTAGGCTGGCTAGATCCCTAGCTGGCATTCAGCCACGCACAATGGTTCAACTTACATGGACTAAGTGCGGAAAAGAGTCCACCACCATGACCATAACCATATTATTATAACCTTTAAAAAATGTTGGTCTGACTAAGAAAATTGTAAAGAGCCAAATGCTTTCGCTATCAAAGATCTCCCGCGTTTCTTTGCCACAGACGAACATTAACTTATACAGGTGTATTTAAGTAAGCGTATTTAAACGTATCTGAAACAGGGATCGGATACAGGTATTTTCTCCATAGAAAAATACCGGTATTATTACGGTCACCGGTTCATTATTTCGTTTTTAATGGGACAATCTAATAATACGAAGTTGTTACCTAAATACATGATTCAGCCCTACGTAAAGAGCAAAAAATAATCCAAAATTTTGGGCTAATTCAGGGTTTTTTAAAAATACCGGTATCGGTCCCTGATCTGAAATAATTAATAACAGTCTTTGATATTAATTTCAAAATTTACTAAATTGACCCCCCACCCAAAGACGATGACCCCCGTTAGTATCCTTTTACGACAGGCGGGAGAAACCATAGACCTATTCTTGTCCGAGTCTACACGGTTGTACAGATAACCTAGATAATTCAAATCCTATAGCTAAATCACTATTTTAGAAGAGCCTGACTATAATAATACTCCGCGGTTTCGCCTGTCACACCGACCATTCTTCTGTATCGCGTCTGTGTACTGACATTATTTATTCGCGACCCTCGTGACAAAAAGCGTTAGGTCAACGGTTCAGGGTTGCCAAATTTTTTTTCAATACGTGAAAATATTTTTGCTTCACGATATATTTTTTGCACTAGTTTTGACGCATATACATATCCATACTTCCATACTAATATTATAAACGCGGAAGTGTCTGTCTGTCACATTACGCTTAACTCGCTTAACCGATTTGAATGAAATTTGGTATGGAAGTAATTTAAGTCCAAGGGAAGGATATGGGCTAGTTCTTATCACTAAAATTATACCTTAAGGGGGTGGAAATTTGTATGGAAGAGCGATACCTAGGTAAACACCTGAAATGAATGAATAGAAATTAAATAGGGATGCTGACTCAAAATTTATTGGTATCGAAATTATTATCTAAAAGAAAGAAGACATAAAACTATGTCAAATAGTGGAAATCCCTTAAAACATCTCAAAAAATAACGAAGATATAACCGTTAGATTGTTGTTAATAAGAGTGAGAAAGCGCTACAAATCAGTGACGTCACTGACTTAAAGCGCCATAGTAAATGAAGATCGTTCAATACAAAGGTGCGTTTTGCGAAAAAAAGACAGAACATGCCCCCTTAAAACTTTGAAGACTTGTAATTATGTAATTACTAGCGACCCGCCCGGCTTCGCACGGGTACAATTCTGATGCATGTATTATACATATAAACCTTCCTCTTCAATCACTCTATCTATTAAAAAAAAACCGCATCAAAATCCGTTGCGTAGTTTTAAAGATTTAAGCATACATAGGGATATAGGGACATAGGGACAGAGAAAGCGACTTTGTTTTATACTATGTAGTGATTGACAGGTGGCGCACGCGCAGGCAGCTTTCTCGCGCAAAGAATTGCCATCGCAATCCAGCTCGGGAATGCTGCCTGCGTAATGGGCACCATCCCGAGGGGACCTAATTTTGATATTAATTTTTAATGTTTAGTTTTCAGTTAGGTATAGTTGTTTTTATTTGAATTTTTTAATTCTTTTAATAATTGTTATAATTTAAGTAATTTTTATGTCAAATCTCAGAACTATCGTGTAAAAAGTAGTTACCTAATTTATTTTAATAAATTCTTGCCATATGTAATGTAAGCATGTAATTATTTATTCTTTTGTGTTAATTTTTTCGCTATTTGGTTGAGAATTTGATTCTTTTTCGAGAAAATTTGAAGTTGTTGATTTTCTTATTTAGTGTCGACATCCCTATTCTACCGTGATGAACGAGTTCTAAGCAGACAAAGGCGCGGGCAAAAACTAGTTAAACTATACCTATTTTCTCAAACGTGCAATGAAATATTGACATTATGTTCGTTATAAGAGACTGCGAAGTGTCACATTTCGGGTGCGGCGCAACGAGCGGCCTATAATGAAATTCCATACAATTAGGCCGGCAAAGTGATAGTCTTTTGTTTCCGGGTCGCGCCAAGCATCGAGCCCGCCGCCGTGCCCCGGAAACAAAAGACGACGCTAGCCACCGGCTGCTGCAGCATACTTTTATTACTGAAACCTTTACATTCCCAGTTTTGTTATAATTTTGGTAAACCGGTAGAGAATGCCTCGTGGCATTAAGTTCGCCTTTTGTACGTTAAGCATGCGCATGTGACACCCCAGGAGTTGCGTCCATAGGCTACGGTGACCGCTTACCATCAGGTGGGCCGTACGCTTGTTTGCCACCGGCGTTGTATAAAAAAAAAGACATAAACAATACCAGAATGTGGCTCCTTCGCGGAGTTCAAAGGCTGCACGCGAGTCCTTGCAATGCCGAGTGGAATACGCGCCGCGGGATCCGCTTTGGATCCCGCGGCGCGTAATCCGCTTTGGATCCCGCGGCGCGTAATCCGCTTTGGATCCCGCGGCGCGTAATCCCAAGATTTGTCTTTGGCACTACTGTAGACGCCGGTGCCGGTGATGATGGAACTCGACGACTCAAATAAAACTTCGATGTAAAGTTGACTGTATAATTTCAATGGGTGCTGATTTACAAAATAGTTTGGCCAAAAGAGGTATGTGCAGAAGTGGTTGTATGTGAGAGCAAAGAATAGGTAATGACGAGCAAGATTTGATAATTTGAGTTAACGTATTAAAGGTAGGGATAAAGCGTATGTGAAGCGTTGCTATTGGTGGCTTTAAAAAAACCGCTCTTATACTAACCGTGCCCACCGGCGTGAAGTTAGCAGCCTAAAGTTGGCAGCCCAAGATAATCCGACCAAATTAAGATGTCATTTTAAATAACTCCTATAAAATCATATCGTAAGGGTTTTCAATAGCATATGCAACGTTTTTTAAAATAAAAATTGAATTTATTGTCACAACTGCCAGTGTTAAACCAAAAACGGCGAAATTTTCGCAAAAAACATAGGGCAGCTAACTTCACAAAATGCAGTCTACAACTTTTCTCGAAGTTTTCGATTGTTTCAAGAGACACTGTCCAGATTACACTTCGTCTCTAGTATCATAAGAAGCGGCTTAAAAAACTCTTTCAAATGAGGTATAATTCGTGAACATTGAAAGACCGTGGCTACCTCAAACTCCAGAATTACATCTAGCAGCCTAAAACTTTTCTCGAATTTTTAAAGTTTTCGATCAAACGCTGTCTACATTACACTTTGTGTCTAGTATCATAAGAAGCGGCTTAAGAAACTCTTTGAAATGAGGTATAATTCGTGAACATTGAAAGACCGTGGCTACCTCAAAATCCAGAATTACACCTAGCAGCCTAAAACTTTTCTCGAATTTTTAAAGTTTTCGATCAGACGCTGTCTACATTACACATTGTGTCTAGTATCATAAGAAGCGGCTTAAGAAACTCTTTGAAATGAGGTATAATTCGTGAACATTGAAAGACCGTGGCTACCTTAAAATCCAGAGTTACACCTAGCAGCCTAAAACTTTTCTCGAGTTTTTCAAGTTTTCGATCAGATGCAGTCTACATTACACTTTGTGTGTAGTATCATAAGAAGCGGCTTACAAAACTCTTTCAAATGAGGTGTTATTCGTGAACATTGAAAGACCGTGGCTACTTCAAAATTTAGAATAACACCTAGCAGCCTAAAACTTTTCTCGAATTTTTCAAGTTTTCGATCAGACGCAGTCTACATTACACTTTGTGTCTAGTATCATAAGAAGCGGCTTAAAAACTCTTGCAAATGAGGTGTAATTCGTGGACATTGAAAGACCGTGGCTACCTCAAAATCCAGAATTAAACCTAGCAGCCTAAAACTTTTCTCGAATTTTTCAAGTTTTCGATCAGACGCAGTCTACATTACACTTTGTGTCTAGTATCATAAGAAGCGGCTTAAAAAACTCTTGCAAATGAGGTGTTATCCGTGGACATTGAAAGACCGTGGCTACTTCAAAATTTAGAATAACACCTAGCAGCCTAAAACTTTTCTCGAATTTTTCAAGTTTTTGATCAGACGCAGTCTACATTACACTTCGTGTCTAATATCATAAGACGCCGCTTAAAAACTCTTGCAAATGAGGTATAATTCGTGGACATTGAAAGACCGTGGCTACCTCAAAATCCAGAATTACACCTAGCAGCCTAAAACTTTTCTCGAATTTTTCAAGTTTTCGATCAGACGCAGTCTACATTACACTTTGTGTCTAGTATCAAAAGAAGCGGCTTACAAAACTCTTTCAAATGAGGTGTAATTCGTGGACATTGAAAGACCGTGGCTACCTCAAAATCCACAATTACACCTAGCAGCCTAAAACTTTTCTCGAATTTTTCAAGTTTTCGATCAGACGCAGTCTACATTACGCTTTGTGTCTAGTATCAAAAGAAGTGGCTTAAAAAACTCTTGCAAATGAGGTGTAATTCGTGGACATTGAAAGACCGTGGCTACCTCAAAATCCAGAATTACACCTAGCAGCCTAAAACTTTTCTCGAATTTTTCAAGTTTTCGATCAGACGCAGTCTACATTACACTTTGTGTCTAGTATCATAAGAAGCGGCTTACAAAAATCTTTCAAATGAGGTGTTATTCTTGAACATTGAAAGACCGTGGCTACTTCAAAATTTAGAATAACACCTAGCAGCCTAAAACTTTTCTCGAATTTTTCAAATTTTCGATCGGACGCAATATACATTACACTTTGTGTCTAGTATCATAAGAAGCGGCTTAAAAAACTCTTGCAAATGAGGTATAATTCGTGAACATTGAAAGACCGTGGCTACCTCAAAATCCAGAATTACACCTAGCAGCCTAAAACTTTTCTCGAATTTTTAAAGTTTTCGATCAGACGCTGTCTACATTACACTTTGTGTCTAGTATCATAAGAAGCGGCTTAAGAAACTCTTTGAAATGAGGTATAATTCGTGAACATTGAAAGACCGTGGCTATCTCAAAATCCAGAGTTACACCTAGCAGCCTAAAACTTTTCTCGAGTTTTTCAAGTTTTCGATCAGATGCAGTCTACATTACACTTTGTATGTAGTATCATAAGAAGCGGCTTACAAAACTCTTTCAAATGAGGTGTTATTCGTGAACATTGAAAGACCGTGGCTACTTCAAAATTTAGAATAACACCTAGCAGCCTAAAACTTTTCTCGAATTTTTCAAGTTTTCGATCAGACGCAGTCTACATTACACTTTGTGTCTAATATCATAAGACGCCGCTTAAAGACTCTTGCAAATGAGGTGTAATTCGTGGACATTGAAAGACCGTGGCTACCTCAAAATCCAGAATTACACCTAGCAGCCTAAAACTTTTCTCGAATTTTTCAAGTTTTCGATCAGACGCAGTCTACATTACACTTTGTGTCTAGTATCAAAAGAAGCGGCTTACAATACTCTTGCAAATGAGGTGTAATTCGTGGTCATTGAAAGACCGTGCCTACCTCAAAATCCAGAATTACACCTAGCAGCCTAAAACTTTTCTCGAATTTTTCAAGTTTTCAATCAGACGCAGTCTACATTACACTTTGTGTCTAGTATCATAAGAAGCGGCTTACAAAACTCTTTCAAATGAGGTGTAATTCGTGGACATTGAAAGACCGTGGCTACCTCAAAATCCAGAATTACACCTAGCAGCCTAAAACTTTTCTCGAATTTTTCAAGTTTTCGATCAGACGCAGTCTACATTACACTTTGTGTCTAGTATCAAAAGAAGCGGCTTAAAAAACTCTTGCAAATGAGGTGTAATTCGTGGACATTGAAAGACCGTGGCTACCTCAAATTCCAGAATTACACCTAGCAGCCTAAAACTTTTCTCGAATTTTTAAGTTTTCGATCAGACGCTGTCTACATTACACATTGTGTCTAGTATCAAAAGAAGTGGCTTAAAAAACTCTTGCAAATGAGGTGTAATTCGTGGACATTGAAAGACCGTGGCTACCTCAAAATCCAGAATTACACCTAGCAGCCTAAAACTTTTCCCGAATTTTTCAAGTTTTCGATAAGATGCAGTCTACATTACACTTTGTGTCTCATATGGTAAGAAGCGGCTGAAAAAACTCTTACATTGTGCGGTTTAATTCGTGAACATTAAAAGACCGTGGCTACCTCAAAATCCAGAATAACACTCACCCCTTTTTCGTAAAACCTGAACCTCAGTTGGCCCGTTATAAGATATTCCAAACCAGACTATCACTGATGACGGTTAATGCCTATGTTGCACCCGCGGAACTCTTGCTTCTTCAGAGCTCCTAGCGTACACTCTATCATTCTGTTTATTGTAATTCTCTTCAATATCGAAAATCTTTTCGTGTGTATAGAGGATATCACGGTGTCGATTTTTCGCGTACTGCTTTAACAACTTCCTGTAACATATGTAGGTAGACTTGTCCGTTAGACAATTGAAGGTAGTTTTAAGTATTCTTTGTCGCTCATTAAACGGAATACGAAACGGACGTGTTTTCTGTGATATCCTCATATCCTGGATTCCCTGGCCTATAAGCAGCATATTTTTCAGTGGCGACGAGGACAATTGGACGCTAGTGCATTTGTGACGTTTTGAATTTGTAAACGTATCGGTTAGTGTGCGAAATGTCGGTGGGGAAGATAGGACCGTTTGACCTTGCCAAGGACAATTGGGAAATGTACGTGGATCGTTTGGAACAATATTTCGTGGCCAACGAGGTGAAAAGTGAAGTGAAAGTAGCTACTTTAATAACAGTTATAGGCAGTGAGGCTTACGAGCTAATGGTGAATCTATGTACACCCGATAAACCGGCAACAAAAACTTATGACCAGTTGGTAACGCTGATGAAAGGTCATTTAAATCCCAAGCCGAGTGTACTTGCAGAACGTTTTAAATTCCGACAGCGGGTGCAAAACCGAAACGAAAATATCGCAAGCTTCGTTACAGACCTTAAAAAGTTGAGCAAAGACTGTGGTTTTACAGGGGAAACTTTAAAGGAAAATTTGAGGGATCAATTTGTGTGCGGTCTGTTAAACGATAATATCAGACAAAAGTTGTTCACGGAGGCCGACTCGATCACGTTCGACCGGGCGTACAAGCTCGCAGTGTCCATGGAGGCGGCCGAGTCAAACGCGGCGCTGGTAGATGACTGTGCGCGGAATCGAACCGGCGACAGTTTACCGGCGAGTGCGTCGACATGCGTGCATCAGTTGGACCGGGCGGGCCGGGGCAGAGCGTCAGCGGCGGCGAGTCGCGGCAGGATAGCAGCAGGCGGGGGCCCAAGCGTCATAAGCGGAGCGGGAAACGGAAAGTTTCGTGGTTTAGGACGAAATAATGTAGCATACTCGAAGGTTGAATGTAAAGTATGTGGAGCGAATCATGATGACGAAAGATGTAAATTTAAAAGCTATGTGTGTAGAGTATGTAACCAGGAAGGACACTTAAAGAGAATGTGTCCCAAACTGCGTGGAAGGTTATCGTTGTACAACGTTAATGAAGAGCAGGTTATAGATAATGACGATTGCGGAAGTGATGAAAGCGACGAGGTAAACAATTTTTCTTTAAATAGCAGCGATTCTATTTCCCTTGCACCATACACCATAGATGTTTATATTGAGGGAACTTTGTTAACAATGGAGATCGACACTGGGAGCTGTATTTCATGTATTAGTTTGGAATGCTATAAAAAGTTGTTTACCAATTGCGAGTTACAAACGAGTAATTTAGTGTTGCGATATTATACAGGTGAAAATATCAAACCAATAGGCAAAATAACACCTAACGTACAATATAACGGAACGTGTAAAAAACTTGATTTGTATGTTATCGCAAGTGGCAAGGCCAGTCTTTTGGGTAGATGTTGGATAAGTGAATTAAAGTTAGACCTATCAATGTTAGCTTCGCAACAGGTTACTAATGTCAATAAGTTATTTAGTGAACGGGAATTTAGTTCCAGATACTCTGAAGTGTTCGCGGAGGGCTTGGGTCGGTTCAACGGGGGGACGGTCGGGTTCCACCTGCGGCCCGAGGCGCGACCGGTGTTCCTGCGCGCGCGCCCGCTGGCGTATGCGCTGCGCGAGCCGGTGGAGCGCGCACTCGACCAGATGGTGCGCGACAACATCATCACGCCTGTCGCCACCTCCGACTGGGCCACTCCGATAGTACCGGTAGTTAAAAAAGACGGCACCATAAGGGTATGTGCGGATTTCAAGTTAACATTAAATAAATGTTTAGAAGTGGACCACTATCCTTTGCCGAAAGTAGAAGATTTGCTCACTAAATTACATGGGGGAAATAAGTTTACTAAATTGGATCTGTCGCAAGCTTACGCGCAATTCGAATTGGATGACTCAAAAAAATACACGGTAATTAATACGCACAAGGGGCTTTTCATGTATAATAGGTTAATATATGGGTGCGCGTCTTCCCCTGGAATCTTTCAGAGAAAGTTGGAGCAATTGTTCGCAGATATGCCGCGAGTAGGGGTATTTTTGGATGACTTGATTATTACAGGAGTTGATGACCAGTCGCATATCGACACGTTACATGAAGTTTTCGATAGGTTGCAAAAATACGGCCTTAGAATAAAAAAAGAAAAATGTACTTTTTTTGCGGACTCGGTTACATATCTAGGATTTGTAATTAGTAAACATGGCGTTCACACCTGCCCCGAAAAGATTGAGGCGATCAAGCGAGTACCGGAACCTAATAATGTATCGGAATTGCGATCATTTTTAGGGTTAGTGATGTACTATGCGAAATTCGTACCCAATATAAGCACGATATTAACACCACTGTATGCATTATTGCGAAAAAATGTGCGATATGAGTGGAGTGAAGCATGCATGCGTGCGTTTAACGAAACTAAGCGCATGTTAATTTCAAGCGATGTTTTAGCGCATTACACGCCGGATCTGCCGCTGGTACTGACGGTAGACGCAAGTAGCGTGGGTGTCGGTGCAGTGATTTCCCACCTCATGCCCGGCGGCGGCGGCGGCGATGGGGGCGACTGCGAGCGGCCCATAGCCTACGCGTCGCGCGTGCTCAATGCAGCTGAGAAATCGTACTCACAAATAGAACGCGAAGCACTTGCGATTGTTTATGGGGCCCGGAAATTCCACCAGTACTTGTATGGTAGGAGGTTCATTCTTAGAACAGATCACAAACCATTGGTGTCAATTTTTGGGGATAAAACGGGGGTACCTATAATGGCTGCGAGTCGTATGCAGAGATGGGCCGTTATTCTAGCAGGTTATGATTATACTATAGAATATGTGAGAAGTGAAAGAAATGCCGCTGACGCCTTATCTCGCTTGCCGGTGGGAAAGCAGAGAAGCGAGCGTAATGAAGTCACATATTTAAATTTCATTCAAAATTTTCTGCCGATTACGAGGAAAATGGTACAAGATCATATTAGTAAAGATGAAGAGCTAAAAAAAATTTTTCTCTTCATACATGCCGGATGGCCTGCGTGTTGTGAGGACGAAACTCTCAGACCGTACTACTTGCGACGTAATGAATTGTACATAGATCGAGGGTGTATAATTTGGGGTTATAGGTTAGTAGTGCCAAAAGCATTAAGGGGTAATTTGCTGAAAGAGTTACATGTAGGTCACTTAGGTATTGTGAAAATGAAAAGTCTCGCTCGAAGCGTGATGTGGTGGCCCGGTATCGATAGCGATATTGAGGAGTTATGTAAACAATGCACCACATGTGCACTAGAGGGCACCGCGCCGCCACGCGCGCCGCCGCAACCGTGGCCATATAACCCAGAGCCCTGGTCGCGATTGCATTTAGACTTTTTAGGGCCTTTCCATGGTGAAACCTTTCTAGTTATTATAGATGCTACGACGAAGTGGTTAGAGATATTTAGAATGCATAAAACCACAGCTACTGCAGTTTTGAAAACCCTACGTGAAACTTTTGCTCGTTTTGGGTTGCCTTTAGAAGTGGTATCGGACAACGGTCCGCCGTTTACGAGTAAAGAATACGCGAACTTCATGTCAATAAACGGCATAAAGATGACATTTACAGCAGCATATCACCCCGCTTCTAATGGCGCAGCCGAAAACGCGGTTAAGCTATGTAAGCGAGCTATCAAAAAAGCACTTCGCGACGGTTGTGATGTAGACGAAGCCCTTCAGGCGTACCTCATGATGTATAGGAACGTGGAGCACAGTACTACCGGTACAGCTCCGGCTATGTTGTTACAACGCCGACATCTGCGATCTAGGCTGGATTTATTAAGGGGTGACAGACAGTTAGAAGCGAAAGTACAACAGGCTCAAAATAAACAAAGTTTGAACGCGGGCGGTACATTTAGGGAACTTAAAGTCGGCGATGCCGTGTGGGCGAGAGATCACGCCGGTGGAAGTTGGTTAAGGGGTCAAATAGAGGATAAAGTCGGGTCACGTAATTTTATTATTGGCCAGGATAGTGGTTCACGTATAAAAAGACACATGGATCAAATTAAAAAAAGGCGTAGTAGTTATGCCTTGTCATCATCGGATACATCGGAGGCGGCGCCAGGCGAGGTAACTGTGGGAGATGAGACTGCGCAGGGGGTGCGCGCGCCGGAACACGTGCTGGAACCCGAGGTACCAGAGGTACCGGAGGTCGTTGAACCGCGGAAGGACGAGGATGTCGTGCCTCATAACACAACTGCTAGTCGGACCGAAACTATTACGTCCCCCGAGGACCGACCTAAGCGCATTCGGAAACCCGTGCAAAGATATGGCTTCGAATTTGATTATCTGTATCACACATGATGTAACTAGTATCAAAATGTTAAGTGTATAAATAATTAAGGGTGGAGGTGTAACATATGTAGGTAGACTTGTCCGTTAGACAATTGAAGGTAGTTTTAAGTATTCTTTGTCGCTCATTAAACGGAATACGAAACGGACGTGTTTTCTGTGATATCCTCATATCCTGGATTCCCTGGCCTATAAGCAGCATATTTTTCACTTCCGGGATCTTTTAAGCCTGATTGGTTTTAGACGGGCATTAAATAAGTGCCCCTTTTGTATGCTCGTAGTAGATTCGTTTAAAACCTTTTTGACGGTTTTTCTACTAAAACCCATCTGCAAAGCCATCAACTTCTGTTTTCGGACAGGATTTCTTGCTATGCGCTCCTTGCTCGCTTTGATCACTGCTGATGTTCGTACGGAGCGAGGCAGGCTAATTCTTTTCTTGTCCTCAACACCATTGTACCTATCAATAGTAAGGTACACAAACCTAAGCGATATATTGAAATTTTTGGGTAACTTAAAAATGGTACTTGGCGAGTGCCCACAACGGTGCAATGCTAAAACAGCTATTCAATGTACACTTCATAGTGAGAAATTGCAGCGAATGACTATTTTTTGTTTACAAATAATTGTTAAACATTCAAAAATGGAATTCAATCAAATTTTCTTAAATTCGTGTTCTAAATTCCAAAATAATGTGCCAGTGACAGAACCTTGGGACCGACTACGTATAGTGTTGTATCATTTATTACTTATTACACACTAGCTTTTGCCCGCGACTCCGTCTGCGTAGAACTCGTTTATCACTATAGAATTTTATAGATTTTTTTTTATATCAGGCACTTACCTCCTAGTCAACGCTTCCATACAAACTTCCACCCACTTAAGGGATGATTTCCGAGATAAAAAGTCGCCAATGTCCTTCCCCGGAACCCAAACTATCTCTATACCAAATTTCATCTAAATTGGTTCAGTGGTTTAAGCGTGAAGAGGTAACAGACAGATTGGCAGCCATACACACTTTCGCATTTATAAAATAAGGGCCTTAATAAG
Source organism: Epiblema foenella (assembly GCA_963556455.1). Taxonomy (NCBI): domain Eukaryota; kingdom Metazoa; phylum Arthropoda; class Insecta; order Lepidoptera; family Tortricidae; genus Epiblema; species Epiblema foenella. The sequence continues at coordinate 25,068,926 of OY747101.1, read as the reverse complement.
GCGTTCCGACTTGCGAGCGAGTTATGTATCGATCACGCAGCGAAATGAGTAAACGGGCATTGGTCCCTTTGATACTTTCTATGTTATACTTTTCTTTTTATACTGCATGGTTTATGCATAATTAGTCATTTCGGTTGCGGCAACGGTCGAGTGAGGTCGTGCTACCTGTGCGCTCTTACCCAATTGTTGTTGTGATACTAGGATTCTCAGATTTACGGCTGAGAATAACGTCATCATCGACGAGCAGTTCGGCTTTAGGTGCACCGCGTCACGGAGCACGTGCTGGACGGTTTCTCTCGATTCCAGGGGCTCAGGACCAGTGCAATCTTTCTCGACGTGGCGAAAGCATTCGACAAGGTCTGGCATAACGGGCTGATATACAAGTTATATCATCTCGGTATGCCTGACAGACTCGTACTCACCATACGAGATTTTCTCAGGGATCGAAGCTTTCGATACAGACTGGAGGTAACGTACTCGGACCCACACCCCATCCGGGCCGGAGTCCCGCAAGGCTCCGTGCTCTCTCCTACTCTTTATTCGTTATTCACGAACGACATTCCCAGGCACCCTAAAGTGCAACTGGGGTTGTTCGCGGACGATACCGCGCTCTTTACGACTCATTGTAAGTATACTTTTATCCGGCAATACCTCCAGGAAGCAATCACTGACCTAGGTCGTTGGTTTAATCTTTGGCGTATCGAAGTCAATCCGAAAAAAAGCACTGCGATAGTCTTCCACCCGTCTGACCGCGTTAGCACGGAAAGGCGTGTGGCTCCGATCCAGATCTTTCACCGGCCCATCCCCTGGGCCAACGAAGTCAAATATCTTGGAGTGACCCTCGACAGAAAACTGACTTTCCGTAGCCACATCTGTAGGGTACGCAACCGTGCGTTGTTCGTACTAGGAAGGCTTGGGCCAATGATTAACAAGTTTAGTAAAATGTCACTTAGAAATGATGATGATGTCCTCCCAGACGCTTCCGTCGACGGCGACATCCTGACAAATTAAATGGGATGTTAGATATTTTGTTATTGATTACGAGCATGTGCGCGACAGTGACTTGCAAAGCCAAACTTGGTTTTGAAACTTCGGCAACATGGGAAACAGTGGAGCTCTCCACTTGAGTTATAAGTATATAGATAGGAGGGCTTGGGTCGAGTTTTACGAATCTGGCGTTTAGCATCCAGAGCTTCGAGACGAGTGCGTTCAAAGTCACTGAGCACCGTCCAATCATGTCTTATGCAAGTGTAGCTTTTGCTCACGTGCCTATGACATCGCTCAAGCCGCTTCAGGTCATTCAGAATCGTTTTCTCCGTAGGGCGACTGGTGCTCCGTGGTACCAGTCGAACCTCAGTCTGCACCACGACATTGGGATTAGCACTATGTATGGTTTCTTTAAGCAGACTGCCAGACGTAATTTTGACAACGCTCCCCATCATAGGAATCCGTTAGTTAGGAAGGCTGTCGACTACGTTCCCATCCCTCCCCCCTCTGTCATTACGGATCTCTGCGATCACTGATTAGGGGCCGCACGGTCCGGCGTCCTAGGCACACACTTACGGATCCGGACGACGTAATCACAGCATCTATCGAAAGATGGAACGCTGCGCTTACAGCGTCCAACACTGACACGGCGCGTACACTTAGGCATTCCCGCCGGCGGGGACGTCCACCGCGCGATCGCGACAACAGTGACACATATAGTCCCTATTCGTCCCGGTACCGCCGCACACCGGGTAGAGTCAGTCCGACCCAGGTCGGGCCTAGCTGAGTTTCTTGCTGGATTCTTCTCAGCTAGGCTAGGTTTAGTGAACCAGCGACAAAACTCCCAGTAGCTCGATTCCACTCACACCTCAGATTCGGTTGAAACACCTCGACCAATTTACTGGAGCGCAAACTCTTACAGTATTCCAGTGTTCCAAACCACACGCGTGGTCGTGCCTCAATTACACCTCATTCCAAAGAGTTTCGTAAGCCGCTTCTTATGATACTAGACACAAAGTGTAATGTAGACTGTGTCTGATCGAAAACTTGAAAAATTCGATAAAAGTTTTAGGCTGCTAGGTGAAATTCTGGAATTTGAGGTAGCCACGGTCTTTCAATGTTCACGAATTACACTTCATCTGAAAGAGTTTTTTAAGCCGCTTCTTATAATACTAGACACAAAGTGTAATCTAGACTGCGTCTGATCGAAATCTTGAAAAATTCGAGAAAAGTTTTAGGCTGCTAGGTGTAATTCTGGAATTTGAGATAGCCACGGTCTTTTAATGTTCACAAATTATACCTCATTCGAAAGAGTTTCGCAAGCCGCTTCTTATGATACTAGACACAAAGTGTTATGTAGACTGCGTCTGATTGAATTTGAAAAATTCTAGAAAAGTTTTAGGCTGCTAGGTGTAATTCCGGATTTTGAGATAGCCACGGTCTTTCAATGTTCACGAATTACACCTCATTCGAAAGAGATTCGCAAGCCGCTTCTTATGATACTAGACACAAAGTGTTATGTAGACTGCGTCTGATTGAATTTGAAAAATTCTAGAAAAGTTTTAGGCTGCTAGGTGTAATTCCGGATTTTGAGATAGCCACGGTCTTTTAATGTTCACGAATTATACCTCATTCGAAAGAGATTCGCAAGCCGGTTCTTATGATACTAGACACAAAGTGTAATGTAGACAGCGTCTCATGGAAACCTTGAAAAATTCGATAAAAGTTTTAGGCTGCTAGGTGTAATTCCGGATTTTGAGATAGCCACGGTCTTTCAATTTTCACGAATTATACCTCATTCGAAAGAGTTTCGCAAGCCGCTTCTTATGATACTAGACACAAAGTGTAATGTAGACAGCGTCTCATGGAAAACTTGAAAAATTCGAGAAAAGTTTTAGGCTGCTAGGTGAAATTCTGGAATTTGAGGTAGCCACGGTCTTTCAATGTTCACGAATTACATTTCATCTGAAAGAGATTTTTAAGCCGCTTCTTATGATACTAGATACAAAGTGTAATGTAGACTGCGTCTGATCGAAATCTTGAAAAATTCGAGAAAAGTTTTAGGCTGCTAGGTGTAATTCTGGAATTTGAGATAGCCACGGTCTTTCAATGTTCACGAATTATACCTCATTCGAAAGAATTTCGCAAGCCGCTTCTTATGATACTAGACACAAAGTGTAATGTAGACTGCGTCTGATTGAATTTGAAAAATTCGAGAAAAGTTTTAGGCTGCTAGGTGTAATTCCGGATTTTGAGATAGCCACGGTCTTTCAATGTTCACGAATTATACCTCATTCGGAAGAGATTCGCAAGCCGCTTCTTATGATACTAGACATAAAGTGTAATGTAGACAGCGTCTCATGGAAAACTTGAAAAATTCGAGAAAAGTTTTAGGCTGCTAGGTGAAATTCAGGATTTTGAGGTAGCCACGGTATTTCAATGTTTACGAATTACACCTCATTCCAAAGAGTTCCGTAAGCCGCTTCTTATGATACTAGACACAAAGTGTAATGTAGACTGTGTCTGATCGAAAACTTGAAAAATTCGATAAAAGTTTTAGGCTGCTAGGTGTAATTCCGGATTTTGAGATAGCCACGGTCTTTCAATGTTCACGAATTACACCTCATTCGAAAGAGTTTCTTAAGCCGCTTCTTATGATACTAGATACAAAGTGTAATGTAGACTGCGTCTGATCGAAAACTTGAAAAATTCGAGAAAAGTTTTAGGCTGGTAGGTAAAATTGTGGATTTTGAGGTAGCCACGGTCTTTCAATGTTCACGAATTACACCTCATTCGAAAGAGTTTCTTAAGCCGTTTCTTATGATACTAGACACAAAGTGTAATGTAGACTGCGTCTGATCGAAAACTTGAAAAATTCGAGAAAAGTTTTAGGCTGCTAGGTGTAATTCTGGATTTTGAGGTAGCCACGGTCTTTCAATGTTCACGAGTTATACTTAATTTGAAAGAGTTTTTTAAGCCGCTTCTTATGATACTAGACACAAAGTGTAATGTAGACTGTGTCTTATCGAAAACTTGAAAATTTCGAGAAAAGTTTTAGGCTGCTAGGTGTAATTCTGGAATTTGAGATAGCCACGGTCTTTCAATGTTCACGAATTATACCTCATTCGAAAGAGTTTCTTAAGCCGCTTCTTATGATACTAGACACAAAGTGTAATGTAGACTGCGTCTGATCGAAATCTTGAAAAATTCGAGAAAAGTTTTAGGCTGCTAGGTGAAATTCTGGAATTTGAGGTAGCCACGGTCTTTCAATGTTCACGAATTGCACCTCATTCGAAAGAGTTTCTTAAGCCGCTTCTTATGATACTAGACACAAAGTGTAATGTAGACTGCGTCTGATTGAATTTGAAAAATTCGAGAAAAGTTTTAGGCTGCTAGGTGTAATTCCGGATTTTGAGATAGCCACGGTCTTTCAATGTTCACGAATTATACCTCATTCGGAAGAGATTCGCAAGCCGCTTCTTATGATACTAGACATAAAGTGTAATGTAGACAGCGTCTCATGGAAAACTTGAAAAATTCGAGAAAAGTTTTAGGCTGCTAGGTGAAATTCAGGATTTTGAGGTAGCCACGGTGTTTCAATGTTTACGAATTACACCTCATTCCAAAGAGTTTCGTAAGCCGCTTCTTATGATACTAGACACAAAGTGTAATGTAGTCTGTGTCTGATCGAAAACTTGAAAAATTCGATAAAAGTTTTAGGCTGCTAGGTGTAATTCCGGATTTTGAGATAGCCACGGTCTTTCAATGTTCACGAATTACACCTCATTCGAAAGAGTTTCTTAAGCCGCTTCTTATGATACTAGATACAAAGTGTAATGTAGACTGCGTCTGATCGAAAACTTGAAAAATTCGAGAAAAGTTTTAGGCTGGTAGGTAAAATTGTGGATTTTGAGGTAGCCACGGTCTTTCAATGTTCACGAATTACACCTCATTCGAAAGAGTTTCTTAAGCCGTTTCTTATGATACTAGACACAAAGTGTAATGTAGACTGCGTCTGATCGAAAACTTGAAAAATTCGAGAAAAGTTTTAGGCTGCTAGGTGTAATTCTGGATTTTGAGGTAGCCACGGTCTTTCAATGTTCACGAGTTATACTTAATTTGAAAGAGTTTTTTAAGCCGCTTCTTATGATACTAGACACAAAGTGTAATGTAGACTGTGTCTTATCGAAAACTTGAAAATTTCGAGAAAAGTTTTGGGCTGCTAGGTGTAATTCTGGATTTTGAGGTCGCCACGGTCTTTCAATGTTCACGAATTACACCTCATTTGAAAGAGTTTTTTAAGCCACTTCTTTTGATACTAGATACAAAGTGTAATCTAGACAGCGTCTCGTCGAAAACTCGAAAAATTCGAAAAAAGTTTTAGGCTGCCAGTTTGTGAAGTTAGCTGCCCAATGGTTTTTTCTGCAGTGTTGACCACTTGAGGCTTTATTTGGATTGCTCTGTGTGTAAAATCGAATTATTTGTCGAAAGTCAATTGACGTGACCTTGAAAGTGCCTAAATTACGATTTTTGTAGATGTGGGTAAAAAATGACTTCCTAATTCAGTCGGGTTATGTTAGGCTGCTGACTTTGGGCTGCTAACTTCACACCCGTACCGTGCCCGACGGGCGCGTTTTGCTACTGCATACTAAGTTATTATATATGTATAAAATTAAATAAGAGTTGCGTTCGCACACTACTTTTACGAAATCTCTTGCCATCCCTGAAGTAAATAATGAAATAATATAAAAACTTGCATATAAAAGCTCAGTGCGATAAACAAACTAAGCAAATTATTTGCATCACGCTACAGTAATCACGTGTAGTCATGCGAACTCGTAGAGTATTCCAGTGTTCCAAACCACACGCGTGATCGTGTCAGAGGTTTTCCCCTGGATTTCCCCAGGCTATTCTCCAACGCGCACTCCTATCGCTTTATCGTTTTATTTTATTTTTTTTTGACGACCGGTTTAGCCTAGTGGGTAGTGCACCTGCCTGTGAGGCTGACGGTCCTGGGTTCGAATCCCGGTCAGGGCAAATATTTGTGTGATGAGCATGAAAATTCGTTTCTGAGTCTTGGATGTTTTCTATGTATTAATTATATCGTCGTCTAGTACCCATAACACAAGCCTTCTTGAGCTTACTGTGGGGCTAGTTTGATTTGTGTTTGATTGTCCTGTAATATTGATTTATTTATTTATTGGCCACGGCCTTTAAAGCCACAGTCACGTTAAAAAAGCGAAATAGGTAAAGAAAATATTTTTATTCTATTATATGAATAAAAAAAATGGTTTATATTATACGGAAAGTTTTTTGAACCTGACTGTGGTTTTATAGGCCGGGCCCTGTTCACGTGCGTTGAAAAAATCAAAGAATCAAAATCAAAACATTTATTCTGCAAATAGGCCTCAAGGGCACTTTTACAAGTCAAAATCTATCTAGGTACATCAAATAAAAATAATACAATAATCAAAGTATCATTAATTAAATGTAGTGTTACATGTCAAAAATAGGACTAAGAAACTAATAACAAGTGAGATTTGTTAGAGATATATAAGGTCTCTAAGCGTCAACATAAAAGGTAATAAATAGGTACACTAATCATAATAAAATAATTTGAGCTATATCTATAACACGTCAACATGAAAATAATAAAATCTAATAAATAAATATCCTCAGAGATGTATAAGGTCTCTGAGCGTCAGTCTAAAAAATAAAATCAAATGAGAACAGTGAAGTCTCTCATCATGTCACATGTGTGAACATGCGTACACAACATCAGCACCAAGATCTGGGACAAGAAACTGCAGTCGCACAGAGAGCCGGCAAAGTGTTAAGACCACGTTTTGTCGACTTAACAATATACACCTAAGAAGAGGATTATTCGTATTAACGCACACATATGTATAAATTAGTATAAAATGTTTTAATGTTTATTTGGGCAAACAACGGTACAAATAATACTTAAAATTATAACTTACACTAGATACATCGACCAGTAAAGCTGCCACTATTATGTAATAGATCTAAATTATTGACATACTTAATCGCGATGGTAACCAAAAACAACATATTAGACTTATTTCAAGACTTTGAGGACATTAAACATGCAAGAAAAGAATAAACTTAAACTAGATTAGGTAATTTTTTTAGTCGAAACACTACTTTTCATAACTTTTTTTTTAAGTTGCAGAGCAGTCAGTCTACGTCTATATTGAGATTCCGACATATGAAACATATCTGCTTCGCTAAATTTATCATTATATGTTTTACAAACTCTACTTAGAAAAGAATTTTCCTTATATTTATTACGTGTTAGGGGGACATTGAACAGGCAATTAATATTACGTCTCTCTCTAAATTAGTATAAATAACTTGTAAATTTAAAAGTCTCTTTGAGTTTGGATGCTGTTGTAACTCTTCAGGTTTCCTCTCACTGTGGTCAAGACACCGTTAACCATCGTTTACGATCAGTCAGCCTCAATAAAGCGATAGGAGTGCGCAGCTGGAGAGAAGCCTGGGGAAAATCAAGGTGTAAACTTCCGACACGACCAAGTGTAGTTTTGATCACTGGAATACTCTATCAGTTTGCGGTCCAGTGATGGTTGAGTGGCTTCAAACGAATCTTAGATGTGAATGGAATCGAGCTACTGGGAGTTTTGTCACTGGTGTGGACGTCCCCGCCGGCGGGAATGTCTAAGTGTACGCGTTGTGTCTGAGATGGACGCCATGAGCGCAACGTTCCATCTTTCGATGGACGCTGTGATTACGTCGTCGGGGTCCGTGAGTGTGTATCTAGGACGCCGGACCGCCCCTAATCAGTGATCGCCGAGTTACGACAGAGGGGGAGGGATGGGAACATAGTCGACAGCTGCTATTATTTAGTTTAGTAGCACTTATTGTTATTTAATCTTAATTGACGATCATGATATGAATTCTTATACTTTTGACATGAATGCATATTTGTATTGTAATTTACATCTATGAGGTGTAAGTGGAATCGAGCTACTGGGAGTGTTATCGCTGGTTCACTAAAGCAAGGTTAGCTGAGAAGAGCCCAGCAAGAATCAATAATTTAAATGCAGCGCACCTACGCTGTTAAAAGCGGCACCGATCTTCGTATCATGCCGTCCCTTCCACTCATATAGTGTAACACGAGAGTGAAAGGGACGGCCATTTACGAAGTACGAATTTCGAAGTTCGGAGTACAGGATCAGGACTGCTACCGCGAACGTCATTCGAAATTATCCCTCTCTCGCACTTGCCAGTTTGCGCATAAGTTCGACAGAGAGGGAAAACTTCGTTTGTGTGTTCTCAGATCGTATCGCCTCCACACCGACATGTCAAGAAGTCGACGTAGAAGCATGTTTTTGCTAACCCTATTTCATAATACCCTCACTTTTCCGCTTGGCTCGCTGTATCGTAAGGTCGCTTACCGAATCTTCGCACCTAATGACCTGTGAACCAATGTTTGCTCGTGTAGCTACGACTTAGTTTCGTTTCTTTGGTCACCACGTGGGCGGTGTAAATCAGGGACTGCATAATAGGGTGGGTCGAAATTCACGAATGTTGGAGTATCGTAATGTAATAGGGCTCAGAAGTTACTGTGTATTATTCTGTAGATTACAGAAAAAATAATTTAAAAAATCTAGATTTATAATTTTAATCCCCGCACGGCTGTTAAGTATAAAAAAATGATTTAAAGCTGTTAACGGATCATCAGTGGTCTAAACACAGACAATAGAAACAAAAAATATATCGATTAAAGCAACACGAGGCGAGAAACAATACTCGAAAAACACAATTTTAAGGCTATTTGGTACTATTGGGTACCATTAAAAACATATAAATACTGTATGTTTTTGAAGAAAACAAATCTTTCCTGTAATATTTAGATTCGCAGATTGTATTAAAAAAAATAGTAGCAAAAAATTATATAAATATAGCATTTTGCTTTATTTATGCCATAATATTTTAAGTTATCAAACTTCAAAAAGCTATAATGTCGACTATTTTGAAAATAACAAAATGGTCTCAGTACAATTTAGCTTTATTATAGTTTAATTTACTTTATTAAGTGTTAATTATTAACATAACTGTCACGTACTTTATTTAACTACTTATATGATCTAGGTCTTAACATCGATCTTTGGCGGCTGTGCGGGGGTTGAAACTCGAGAATTTTTAAATTATTTTTCCTGTAATCTACAGAATACACAGCAACTTTTGAGCCCTATTCATAGATAACCTCCACTAGATAGAGCTTATAGGGCGAAGCGCGCGCGTCACACATGTGGGGATGTTCCCCGTAATAAACTGCCCCGCCCCACGCCGCTCAGTCAGTCTCGTCCAGGTTCATGACCTATACGTACGTGGCACAAAAAAAATCTAAAAATTGGTTTTGATTAACCGTCGGCATGGGTTTTTATTCCGTAAAGTGGTGTGGGAACGACTCCCGAACTACAAGTCGAAAGAATGGCGGGATAACACATCACAAATAAGTTAAATATATACAAATACACATTTAGTTCTGCCCGGCGGGGATCATTTTACACTGGCCCACAAGGCGTAGTGAAGACAGTGAAGTGTGCTTGTTCCTTTCCAACCACCTCAAATGCCAATATACTTTCTCTTTCTGATGACATCACATGCGCGGGCTAGTGATGTGCCAGTGATGTTCGGTTCCGATTTCATTTAATTATCGGTTCATCCGTATTTTACCATATGATTTTAATACTTATTAAAATTCTATTGATAACATAATCAATTAGTTTTATTTTTTTACATTGAATGTCAGTTTTGACGTAGACAATGTTCTTTTATTATCTGAATCATAAGTAGATCTTCGTATAAGGAGGTGGAAGATGGTAATAGTGTAGTGTTTTGTTTTTTATCTGGTTTTATTTTATACGCTATACAAATCAGTAGTTGTATGGGAAGGAATATTTAGTTAGTTTGTTCTCATTGTAGTTTTGTTGTTGTCTTATTTTATTATGAAGTCTATATTCTCGTAGTAGTAATATAATTAGTTTAGTGGTGATGGATTTCCTTTAGCAATTAGGACTACTGACATAAGACGGACCCAATACTGAATTTCGAAGAAGTATAAAGGATTTAGAAGCAGAGCCATTGCACATAGAGTTTTTCGTATCGTCTTGGTCGGCAACTAGGCCTAGTGTCGCGAAGTGGATATAACGCTGGACTTCGAAGGAGTATAAGGGATCTCGAAGTTGGTTAGAGATGGTGCCATGATATTTGGGTTTTTTTTAATCGTCTTGGTGGGGGACTAGGACTGGTGAACCTTTTCCACTACTGGTAGTGGACCCGCTGCTGAACTTCGAAGAGGTATAAGGGATCTCGAAATCCTTGACCTTATAAGTAACCTACGTGCCAAATTTGGAATCTCTAGAACCAGCGGTTTGGGCTGTGCATTGATATGTCAGTCAGTCAGTTAGTCAATCAATCAGTCAGCTGCTGCAATCTTAATATACTACGCGATTTTATATAATATATAATAGCAAAGGTTCGTTGTTTACATGCCTAGAAAATATTATTCTACTCGTAATACCAATTCAACAGACATATACATCATCTAAAATAATTTACCTAAAATAAATTGCAGTGCCCGAAAAAAACCGCTAATAAACAACGTGTCCCATTACTATGCCGGCGCGCCATTTTGCAGCGTATTCGCGCGCTTTTTGAAACTGCCAATCGCAGCGCTGTTACCAACCTCCCCGCAGCCCGCACTTACCGCCAACTGTGGTGACTTTTGATCCGAACTAAATCGTTCATAGGCTCAATCTAGTGGAGGTTATCTATGGCCCTATTACATTACGGTACTCCGAAATTCGTGATTTTCGACCCACCCTACTGCATAACTGGAAAATAAAGGTATCGTTTTAAAACGGTATGACATCGTACCGTTTCGTTTCCGTACCGCCATTTCAAGACCACACGCGTGGTCGGGTCGGAGGTTTTCCCCTGGATTTTCCCCAGGCTACTCTCCAACCGCGCACTCCTACCTATCGCTTTATTGGGCCCGGCCTACAAAGCCACAGTCAGGTTCAAAAAAAAAGATCAGTGACGTCACTGATCTCAAGCGCCATAATAAATGACGATCGATCCAATATAAAGGTACGTCTTGCTGAAAAGGGGCAGAATATACTCGTAATCATAATCTTTAGTCGCAAGAATACTTAATTCTAATTTAATTACACAGATGTTATTGCGCAAGAGTAGGTTACAGTATTCAGTCGTAAGCGACATGCAAATATTAACATTATTAAGTTACATATGAAAACAAAATTCCATTTTTCACTAACCTCCTCTTCCTACTTTTGTTATGAAGTGTATTTTTTGACACAATAAAAACGATTGTTTAACAGGCAACTAGTTAGTTTTTTTGTATGCTGTAGCAATTCGTGATTTTATACTTGATTTTATACCAACAACTGTGCCAAAATTCGCATATACACGAATTATTTCCGCCAATTTTCCTTCGTTGGGCGTAGTATTGGTTTTCCTCTAATGATGTGTAATCAAATGGAATAAATAGGTAAATATAAATAAATACTAGTGGTTCTGTATGCTGTAGACATAGGTAGTTATTTTTAATACTTCTCAAAATTGACTCGATAAAAAAATTCTATATAATAATCGAAACTGCTCACAAATTTCACGAGAAACGCGACCTGTAGAGGAGAACAAACCAATTCACCATCAGTTTAAAAAATCATTAAAAATATATATTTTTTTATAAATTTCCAAAAACTGACTCAACAAATAAATTCTATTATAATTACAGAACCTGCTCACAAAATTTCACTAGAATCGCTTGAGAACTGCGACCTGTAAAGGAGAATAACCGGCAATACGAAGGCATTTTTGTCGAAGCTGAAGCAGAGACCTTCGTTTCACTAGGTCACAAAAAAAACGAAACTTATATGACATCAGTAACATTTTGAAAGAGTACTTATAGGAAACCTTATTCCCAATTCTACCCAACCAAATTACTAATCTAAGCTATAAAGATGATATTGATATCATAGGGCATAAGTCAAGCTTTTAAGAGAGGTAGGGCACAGCCAAATATCATCTTGCTCGAATTTGGAGCAGCCCAACTGGGGAAGTACTCCACCTTGCAGAAGACCACAGCCATAATAACATTACCGACTATACAAGTATGTAGTGTTGTGTTCCTGGAGGTGAGCAAGGTTGCCGGATCTCCCGAGGATGCACTGTGTTGAGAGCGAGGGACCTAAATTTGTCCCTTCTGTTGTCAACACAGTGCATCCTCAAATTTTATAAAGGGTCAGCAACGCGTACGTGACTCCTTTGGAGTTGTGGGCGTCTATAGGCTGCGGTGGCCGCTTACCATCAGGTGGACCGTAAGCTTGTTTGGCACCGGCGTTGTATAAAAGCTACATTGAACTCCAACTGACTCAGTAATGCAATATAGCTGCAAAAATGCATTCGTCTCGGAATTACTTCGGCGGTTTCATCTTATTAGATGTACGATTTACATCGGAGTTTCTTTGGCGGATTGCACCAAGTTACATTTACACACAAACGTCATCTTATTGAAACTTATTAAATACTAGCGACCCGCCTCGGCTTCGCACGGGTGCACTATTTAATGGATGTTATTATACATATAAACCTTCCTTTTCAATCACTCTATTAAAAAAAACCGCATTAAAATCCGTTGCGTAGTTTTAAAGATTTAAGCATACATAAGGACATAGGGATATAGGGACAGAGAAAGCGACTTTGTTTTATACTACGTAGTGATACAACACAATACAAATATTTTTAATTGTTCACCAGAAAATACATTGAACACAAGATTAAAAATTAAACATGTTGATGGTAGACAACAGGCGGTCTTATCGCTAAAAAGCGATCTCTTCCAGACAACCTTTGGGTGGTGAAGACAAGAAAAATTGACATGAGTAGGTGAAACAGAGATATTAAGACAGACAGAGGTATCTTCAAAAAAGGTGAAAAGCTTTTTTACGGGTCGGCAACGCGCGAGTAACGCCTCTGGTGTTGCAGGCGACGGTAACCACTTACCATCAGGTGGGCTGTCAGCTTGTTTGCCGCCGACGTGGTATAAAATACATATACATAAACAACCGAATCATAAGAAAGATCATACACTTACATAAATACCTACATAGATATATAAACCTACATAAACATACAAATACAATATCGAGACGATGTTAATATTCATACACCGCCCGCGTGGTCGTCTCAGAGGTTTCCCCTGGATTTTCTTGAGGCTATTCTCCAACCGCGCACTTTACAGTTAGGTTAACAAAAAAGGCGGAAATGGTCTGGGTGTCCCCCCAATTTAGACTCCCCGATTACGATTTGAAACGGGATATTTACCATGTATATTTGTATTTTTGAGTTCCCGATATTTCGGTACTGTTGCAAGCGCCATTATCAAGGATTAACTGACGTGCTGCGAGTTTTAGTTGTGGTCTACCCACACACCATAGCGATCTACCCTTTTCACACAGTGTCACCGTCACTATCACCGTCCGCCTTGTCACTTGAAACTCGATTACGGTCACGACACACCACACTCACAGTATCAATACGCGAGTTCTTTCCAGAAACAGTCTCTTTTCGATTTGAGAACTTTCGGATCACTGGACATCAGACACTTGACAGTTGAAACCCATCTTCCCGGTTGAAATTCTTATGCCTTTGGATTTCAATGGCTTCCTTAACCAACCTAGGTATGTAATGGCGTTCTGTCGAGAGGATCTGAGGGTTGTGCAACTCAATCCAATGATTTGTTCCTGCCTCCAAAAGGTGTTCTGCAATTGCTGATTGAAATCGTAATTCTAATGTAAATGACCATGTAAGCTTGAAATCTTATATTCCCCGTATAGGCTTTGGGTCCCCTCCCCAAAGCTAGGCCACTGCAAATAAGGACCCTTATTTTCAGCTTAGCGCGTACTCGGAAGGTCTGGCGACCCTTACCACCCAGAACGCGTCACATACCTATACAAGTTTATATAAAACTGTACGGCCGACTGTATATGTACAGTTTTATATTACAGTACGATACCTCTTTAGTACACTTCGATAAATATTAGCTCCGTCGAACTCAAAATATTCTCTGAGATGTATCCAGTGCTCAAAAGGCAAGATACACTTTGCTCATTTTAGACTAGCGTAATGGCGCTACCATACTAATGTGCATTTTTATTTAAATGAAAGCACGGGACTTTGAAAGGCACGCTAAGCCGTTGATCCCGGCTGATGTCTATGATAGCAGTCGTTAAACCAAGTTAGAGGCCTTCGGGCGGCTCAAGAACTTCTAACAGTCAAGTTGCCCACTCACTTGACAAGCCTAATTCCAATAAGGTCTGGTTTTCCCTCGGGTTGGAAGGTCAGCCACTAACTCTAATTTGTAAGCAACCTTTTTGCGTGAAGAAAACCTGCGTACTAAGTACCCGGTTATCGTGGGATGACACCACCACCACAACTCCACAGTGGCCGTCATCTGAGCTCTCATGCGGAGGACTCCAGGATCTCATAAAGAATGCAGTGGATCCCCCCTCGCACTTTCTTCCCTGGGGCTGTTATATGCAAGTTCCGCTGTCCCCACCTTATAGAAGCACGCGACTAGGGAATGCAAACCGGTTTTAACCGTAACCGAAAAAACCGGTTATAACCAGTTATTTTGGCGAAATTAACCGGTTAATGAAAATTATAAAAATCGGTTTTGGTTACGTACGTTTATACTTTTTCTAGTAATTCTGAGATTTTTACTAAAATGTGAAGTTTTAGTGTAGAATTAACCGATGACTAATAAGGTGTCAATAGAGTGCGCTTATGTTCGTCAGTTGTAGTGTGATTTTAAAGGTGCCTATGTGTTTAACTCAAACTTTAAAGTCATAAATTTACACTAACGTGAGACATATTTACGCTTAATAAGAGAACAACGGTTGGAACTCACTTGGAAAGTCACTATTTGCGACATGTTTCGGACTACAATTGGAGTCCTTCATCAGGTTGAGTGTTATCAAGGCAACACGGGGTGACCGTAGAGCGCATTCTTGGCCGAGTTTAGAAGAAATCCTTATGCAGTTTTATCCCTTATTTTCATGTCCCCAAGGTGGAATCAGGACCAGGAAAGCCGCATAACATGCGGTCTACGGGCTCTCCAGCCTGTCGTAAAAGGCGGAAGGCAGTTATCATGTTTTTTTTTTTAAACCTGACTGTGGCTTTATACGCCGGGCCCAATAAAGCGATAGGAGTGCGCGGTTGGAGAGTAGCCTGAGGAAAATCCAGGGGAAAACCTCCGGCACGACCACGCGTGTGGTTTGGAACACTGGAATACTCTAAGAGTTTGCGCTCCAGTGAGATTGGTTGAGCGGTGTTATTATGTGTGGGAACGGCTTTACTCCATGATTTATTCATACGAGAGTAAACACGCGTATCGCGAAGCAACGCTCGCAGCAGGTTCAAATGCAAGCAACTTCTAATGCAACCTGATTGCTGAGCAAACAGATGCATTTGGTGTTTATTTCCATTTGAAACAAAGATTGAAAACAGTTAATGTAGCGATTGGACCGGACTGGTTTCCTAACGATGTCTTTATATATATATATATCGTTGCTTTTCAGAAACAGCGCTGTATCTTAAAAAACATGTTTTTTCAGGAGAGAGGTTTGAAAGTGGAACAGAAATGATTTTATAATATTTTTTATTTAAAGTAACATAAACGAAATCCTCTTTTTGTAATACCCTCATAGTTTATTAGAGTATACGACAAACCAAAGAAAACAAAGACAAAATAAAAATATAACATTAAAAACCCCAAAATTAATAACATACTTAGAGTTGTGACTTCATATTTCGAGGTTGTTCAAACGTTTTTATATGCAATAATGTCACAATACGTAATACTGAAACATAATGGTTTATTATTATGATGAATAACGGCTTATTCGTCTTTAAGACATATTTTTATATATCATGTATCAGCAATAAGGGAGTATTACGTTTTATATACCATAATCTTTTTTAAAACTTTGCATAACAGTGGCATAATAGGACATGCGTCATAAAAAATGATACAATTATATCGCTAATATAGAGGTATTATTGATTAGTTCGATATCTTTTTGGTATTTTCACTAAATAATTTTTTTATCGAAACATTAATACAAACATTTTTACTGTTATTATATCACAATAATGCAATTTATATCAAATTTATATGCGATGTCATCCTTTTCAAGCTTAATGAAAGCATGTCATGACATCCTTTAGCAGCAGAAAGTATGCGATGATATCTTTTAACATCTGAAAACATGCGAAAGCATTCTTTAACAGCTGAAAACATGGGATAGTATACCATAGCAGTTGAAATAATGTGATGACACCTGAATGAAAGCATGAGACGACATACTTTAGCGGTAGAAAACATGCGATGGTATCCTATAGCAGCTGAAACTAAGTGATGACCTGATGACACCTTATATAGCAGCTGAATAAAATTGTTTAATTGTTTATAATATATCATTATAATATAGCCATGTTAAAATATTGTTATCATAGAAAAAGTGTTGTACGTGTCGCATGTCTACACCGTGAAAAGTCACCGTATGTTGAGAAGCTATTGCACCACGGCTTATAGTCAAAGTCTGCCTGATGACTTAGATACAAAAACCTCTTTAATTGGGAAGGTCTTCTATAAGTTAATGATGCACTTTAACAAGAAAACCATCGGATAGATAAGAAACGTTTTAACAGTTTACGACGACGATTACTGCGAATCATAGGTTCCACACAGTGATCCCCGAGAAAACATACCTACTCTGAAAATACAACGCTCATCCACCGACGAATTTTCCTACCACTTCACGTTTCCAAAATTGGCTAAAGGCTGCACAACTGGTCGATTATGGCCAACTGGCTGCGGCTGGTCGGTCTTCCCTTCCCATCCCAGAACGTGTCGCTCCTCAGAAATTTGTGCCCCCTGGTATATCCGGCTCGTCCGGGCTAGGCTTGCTCCCTGGCTGGGAGTGGTACCTATGTTCTTGTTGTTCATGACAATCTTTAGCAGCTGAATGAAAGCATGAGATGGCATACTTTATCGGTTGAAAACCTGCGATGGTACTCTATAGCACCTGAAATTAAGTGATGACCTGATGACACCTTATAGCAGCTGACTGAAAGCATGCGACTAACAGCTGAAAACATGAGATGGTATTCTATAGCAGCTGAAACTAAATGATGAGATGTCATATGAAACCAAGCAGCTATATGAAACCTTGCGATGGCATAACTTAGCAGCTAAAAGTATGCGATAGCATACTCTGACTCGCATTGCGTATAGTATGTCTATAAACTTCTAGCGAAATGTGATGCTGACAAATTCCACTAATCTAAATTGTGGAAATGAATTTACTCTGCTACAGTGACTCGTTGTTTGTAAGTCCATTTTAAAGCAATGAAATTTCCTTTAAAACGGACTTACTTCTTCAACTTCGGGTAGGTAATGGTTTAATGACACCTTTTTCGTCATAGTCGGTTTCGTTGCTGGGAGCTAAGGCGTTTACAGTACATGTTTTAGTATCGGTCTTTTAGCAATATTTGGATTTATCTGAAGATATTGAAACACCTGTCCATAACTGAATCTAAAAGAACATCACTTTATAATAAAGTAATAATTAAAGCAATGAATAATTTATATAAATAAATATCTGTGGACAAATTTACAAAATTCGACCTAGTCTCAAACTAAGCAAAGCTTGACGATACAGATAATTATAAAGATAAAAAGATACTTGACTACATGGAACAAACCAAGACCTAGGAACAAATATTCGGCCTCATCGACCTTCGTAGGCAGGATCACCGCCAAGTAAGCTGCTTCGTAGGCAGCGTCCACCAACTAGGCTAAAGTGGTCATCAATGCCGCTTGCGGGTGCAGTGTGCACACCGCATACAACTAATGAGACGTACAACGACTAATGAAAGTCAGTACTGCCGTCTCAAGGAGAAAAACCATAAGTGACAAAAAGTAAGTTTCGAGATAAAGCCAAAAAACTTTCGATTTCTTGTAAATTATGCACTTGTGGCTGTCAAAATCGTGATCTACAAAAGATATAGTACTATATCTCCTAGAGAGAAAGATCACATTTTTTTTCCTGATTACAAGGCTGGTAATAAGTCCATTTTGCAAAAAATGTCACTTATGGTTTTTCTTCTTGAGACGGCAGAGTAGTCGATAGCACAGTCGTTTTACCGCTTGCGGTATAACGATCGGTGAAATCAGGCTGGTCGTTAGCGAGCTGGGGTGCGTGAGATTTCCAAAACGCATGCCATAGCGCCCGCATGCGGGGAGTCTGGCCCTATTAACCAATGAAAATGCCTCTTTACTCGTTATACAGCATGCGAGGAGCACCTGCATGCAGTATCTATATCAACCGAGTTAATTCAACGAAATCGGCTCCCTGCATCCGGGTGCCATTGCATGCCGTTTTAGTCACCCCGCATGCGGGTCATCGATCGATGAAATTGCGCATTTGCTCAGACGGTGTTTGCATGGCGCATAGAACAAAAATAAGAGTAAGAAGGAGAAGAGATGGGGCAGTTTTACGAGCTACTGTTTCAATAGTTTTAATAAGCTTCCTATAACACTACACTGCAAGTTAAATAACACATTAAGCTATATGCTTGCAGTTTAGTGTTATAGGAAGCTTATTAAAACTATTGAAACAGCTCACTATTAACATTTTCTAAATAACATTGTTACTTAATTCGTATTACAACAGATAACTTAATGTCATTTTTTAAATAACACTGTCGGAATTAGTTTTCTACATCAATAATTTATTTACTGTTATCAAGTACACAGGCTTATTTCGCTAACAAGACCTTGTTCATATCTACGCTTTTCGTGAACACAAGTGCATTTATTGGTAAGTCAAAATATTTGCACTTACTTTCTCTTGAATAATGTCCCAACCATAAATGTCACACTATTACACAAATATTTTATTGTACTCTGATGAACTATTTCACAATACTACACTTTTGCACAAATAATAAATGCGTGTGTGCGTATTTATTTCGCTATGTGTCAGTAGTCAGCAAAGTGTCTTGGTTTCGGCGTCAAAAATTACGGCTTAATTGGCCCGCGGACGGTCTTGCCCAAAAATTGGCGTCGCCATCCGACCAATGGCATAACGGCACAATGCTGTCATCTGGCCATTTTTTGACGTAAACCGATGGGTGTTTTATTCACGATAAACTTCCGCGTGTTTCGCGTTTAGTCCTTTAGTTAGTTGCAAAACGTAGTATTTCGGAATAGTGCGTTATTCTAGAAAAGCAACGATATAAGCAAATATTGGCAAAGGAAGACCCGTGACAAGATGGGAGGACGAAATTAAAAATATCGCCGGTCCGAACTGGATACAAGTGGCTCAGGGAGAGATAAATGGAAAACCTTGGAGGAGGCCTTCACCTGTGAAGATGGGGTTCTTGCATAAATAATAATAAATAGTAATAAGTTACGTTTAATAGCTACTAACACTAGGATAACTTTTTATAATATTCATACTAACCAAACAATGTAAAACAACTGCAAGAAATACAAGGCTTTTTTATTTTTATTTATTTTTTATTTATTTTTTATATATATATATTTATACAACGCCGGTGGCAAACAAGCGTACGGTCCACCTGATGGTAAGCGGCTACCGCCTATAGACGCCCGCAACTCCAAAGGAGTCACGTACGAGTTGCCGACCCTTTACGAAATTTGAGAATTCACTGTGATGACAGCAGAAGGGACAAATTTAGGTCTTTCTTCGAAGCTAAGCTAAGCTTAATTAAAACATAAAAAATCAAACAAAAAAAAATAAAGACTTAGTTTAACCCGTCGTCTACTTGTTTTTTTTTTCACCGGAAGACGACAGTGTTAAAAAATATGCCCTATGTCTTCGGTGCTTGGTAGGGTTCCCAGAAGGCCGTCCACATTGCCATGCTGGATAGCTATGATAATCCGCTGAGCGAAATAGTGGCCCGCCTTTTGGTCACTGCGAGCCTCTATAAGGCGCCTTGAAATGTCGTTATACAGACGAGCACTTGGACCCCACGGCCTATGGGTCTCAACCCCAAACGCCGCAAATATGTAGCTACTGACGAGAGTGGCATGAGTCAAATGATACAAGCCCTTCCTTTTTATTCAGTGGTACGAGCCGGGATTAGACTTTTTTTAAGCTGACTGTGGCTTTAAGGGCCGGTCTAAATAAATGAAATGAAATCTTTTATTTCAGGTCTTTATCGACCCATATTAATTTATGTTAGTAACATTAATACTTATACTTAGGTTAGTAGACAGGTTATTATTTAATATACTTAGCTACAGATTTTACTTGCCCAACCCAGTACTGAAACAATGCAGTCAAATCTGTTAGCTACCATGTTCAGGATGCTGTTGTGACTTTTCCTAATCCGTCCCATTAATAACACAATTTTGTAGCGCATTATAGCGTAATAGTCATTGCTGTGTGCCTCAGCAAACATGCCCGAAGCACTACATCATTTAGGCAGTCCCAACAGTATCCTGAACTGCAGCAGCAACTGAATAAAGCGATAGGATTGCGCGGTTGGAGAGTGGCCTGGGGAAAATCCAGGGGCAACCTCCGAAACGACCACGCAGGCTGTTTAAACACTGGAATACTCTAACCTCCCTATTCATAAAACTTACAAACCTCTAAGATATCGGTTGTCACTGTCTCACTAGCACATGTGTCAAAGTGACAGACAGGAGGAACTTTAGCGGCTAGTTAATTAATAATTTGATAGACGTTTATGAACAAGGGGGTAAGAGTTTGCGCTCCAGTGAGTGGTTAAGCGGCTTCTTCTGAGGTGATGTGGGGTCGCATCAGTCCTGTAATAGACATGTGTACATTCATACCGAAAATAGCCTAAATAGATGGGTATTTTAACTGAAAGGGACTCTTAAGAGGCTTTTTAAGTTTTAAAAAGTTTTGATTTCAAATTATGACAAACGTATTGATAATACCAATTAAGTGATCAAAAGCTAGTATGATTTTATTACATTTTTAAATAGTAACATAGCCATTTTTTGATTTTATTTTGTATGGTAGAATTTAAGAGAAAAAAAAACTAGTTTTTAACTTGAAAATGGTCGATTTGGAGTGATATTTGAAACGATATTTCTTAATGAAAAATCCAAAAATGGGAACCATGCCGCAGGCAGAGCTGTAATGTTGGAGGGAGTATTCTTTTTATAATTGTCAGTTTTTATTTTTGTTAATTTGTATTTGATAATAATTTAGGTTAAGCTTTATCTGTTAATTTTTATTTTATAGTACCCTCTTAGTTATTTAATTTATTTTAGAAATAATTACTGTATTTAGTGAAATAATTGTTATTTATGCAAATAAATAAACATATTCATTAACTTAGCATTACTTAATATAGTGTTAATGTAGAATATACCATGAAATAAGAGTATGTATTAGTGGTAAACTTGATAGTAAAAATACATTAAAAGTTTATATCATAAGGTCGCAATAGTCCTGTTCTAGATAGTAACATCGAGAAAATTTCAAGATACGTGTCAATTCAAACAGAAAAAGGCCTAAATAGATGAGCGCTTTTTAACTGATAAGGACTCTTAAAAACCCTCTTGCTGTAAAGATCGCGTTACCAAGTTTCTTGCCTGCAACTTAGAATAAATCTTCGGGGTCGACGACCGCAGTGCAGCGGAAAGTTGCCAAGTTAAGGAATTCGAGGTAAGAAATACTCGTGTTTTCTAGTAAGTGCTACTAATAGGGAATTTGCATGAGGAATAATAATAAGATATCAGTATATGAATAGTAAACCATCAAATTATGACAAAAACAGTAAATTAATAAATGCCCAAAATCTTAAAAATGATCTGTAACTTGAAAGTTTCGAAAAATGGTGTAATGGTGACCTATATTTTATACAAACGCCTTAAGGGAGGCGTACAGCGACATCTACCAGAAGACTCATGCTTCATTATATTATTCGTTTGTATAAAATATAGTTTACGTTAGCAGCGGTACTGCTTAATACGAAGGAACGGTTGATGAATTTGGACTGGGTGGCGATTGCACCTATAGCTCAGTTGGCTAGAGCGACTGGCCGCGAGTGCCGGGAGGTAGCAGGTTCGAATCCTGCGCGGTGCCTAAATTTTTCAATTTTTTCTTTATTTTAAATTTAGTAAATTCCTCGTTATTCCATACAATGGTAGTATGGGCGCATAGTATATGACGTCACATACTATGCTCAATTAGTACAGCATAAAATCCAGGCGCTCAAAACGTTCCATACGTTTTGCGGGCTCTGATTTGTTTCTGTATTTTGAAATCCATTTTTGGATTTTCTCTGGTGCGGTCTCCATTGGCTAATAGGTTGGATCTGGGACGCCCCAGGGAACGTAAAAATAAATGATGCAGATTTTTTTAATTGATCAACGACAGTGTCATGATTTTTTTTACAAAAAGTATAGCTTTTTATTGCTCTCACAAAATAACCCATTAGATTTTTCTTAAGTGATCCAGTGTTCCAAAAATCAATTAAAATGCACTTAATATTTATGAAATTACGCGCAGATCTTCCGTAGAGCGGGATGGTTAATTGCAAACTTTCGCGTATTAGAGGGGGCCATTTGCAATGGAATGGCCTCGCCTTAATGTGAAAGGGCATTCTCCGACGTAAGTTTCCGAAACCGCGAGATTGAAAGCCACCTGCTACCTCTCAGAGTATTTCAAGTATTTTATTGCTTTCATGTTGTTACAGTAAGTACACAGATGACAATTGTTATAATAGGTCTCGAACATGAGCCCTGTAAGGGCATCGCAATATTTAAAATGTGGCTTACAGCTAGCTAATTTACAGTTCAAGAATAAAAGAAAAAAAATAAAACAATAAAATTATAAACAAAAACATCAGAATAAAATTGGAAATTAAAAATTGGTTCTATAAATTAAAAACTAACTGCAAGAAAATCCTTTGCTGTGTAGTATGTTTTTTAGTAGTGGTGAGCTTATTTGCCACTACCTTAGTATAAACAAAGACATGAATAAACAAAACACTTCTCACCTCTTCAAACAGCGAAGGCAATTTCCACCAGTTTGTGCCGTAAGCCGTGCTAGTGGCGTGCCAATGGCAGCGTGCCAGTGGACTTGCCCTCGTTAAACACTCCCCTTTCAAATCATTCTTGAGGACAATGTGACCTGGCATTTCACATACCAATATATTTGTGACTTATTTATCTACCCTCAATTTTTTTTTAATCATATAACAGCTTTATTAAGGATGATTCACCAGACCATTCCGTGTCCGGGCCGTTCCGTCTCCGGGCCGGCCCGTCTCCGAGCTTTTTTGTGTGTCAATGTGCTAACCGTTCCGCGTCCGGGCCGGGCCGGGACCGTACCGTTTCCGAGCCTCGGACGTAGGTAGATCGGCCGTCAAACGTTTGCATTGATAATAGAGCGACCGTCCCGTGTCCGGGCCGGCCCGTTTCCGAGCGTCACCGGGCCCGTCCGTGGCCGGGCGGCCGTTGATTTTCTGTCATAGAAAACGGGCCGGCCCGGACACGAAACGGTCTATTGCGAATCATCCTTTATGAAAATAACAGTTGAATACAAAACTAAGACCTACAATTAAAATCTATTATCTAATGCTAAAAATACCTCAAAATTGTAAAATTTTCACGTATATATAAAAAAACGCACGTCTCGATCTTCCCCTGCCCT
Source organism: Epiblema foenella (assembly GCA_963556455.1). Taxonomy (NCBI): domain Eukaryota; kingdom Metazoa; phylum Arthropoda; class Insecta; order Lepidoptera; family Tortricidae; genus Epiblema; species Epiblema foenella. The sequence goes on along the minus strand of OY747101.1, from coordinate 25,045,143 downwards.
TCCCCTCTATTTTTCCTTCGATTATGGTTTTTATGTTATTGTCATGTCGTATCAAGTGTCCCAGCATGTTTCCTCTTCTGTTCTCAATAAATCAATGTAACCAATCAGGTCAATGTAATGTCGTATAGGAGCTCAAAGCCTTGGCGGAGAACCGAACAGAATGGCGATTACTCCACCGACAAGAGCTAGACTAGGCTCTTACATATATGATGATGATGATCATCATCATCATCATTTCAGCCGAAAGACGTCCACTGCTGAACATAGGCCTCCCCCAAGGCTCGCCATTTAGACCGGTCCTGTGCCGTTCGTTTCCACCGGATTCCCGCGACCTTCACCAAGTCATCACTCCATATATGATGATGGTGATGATGATATAAAGGGATGTTGATACAAACATACAAAGTACCTATTAAAATGTAAGTAAATGAAGAAAAAAAGTAACGCAAAATAATAAATAATCACATAGCTATGTTCAAACAAAAAAATGTGGATGAGACACGATATGGAGAGGAACGATGCGGCGATAGAGAAGTATAGAAGTATGAAGAAGAAGAAAAATGGTAGATTTTATTACAATGGGACAAAATGTAATATTTCATCGAGGGCTAGCGTGCTGAGTTCCGAACGAAGGGAAGTTTTTATGCTACGCCGGTGGCAAACAAGCTTACGGTCCACCTGATGGTAAGCGGCCACCGCAGCCTATAGATGCCCTCAACTCTAAAGGAGTCACGTACGCGTTGCCGACCCTTTATAAAATTTGAGGATGCACTGTGTTGACAACAGAAGGGACAAATTTAGGTCGCTCGCTCTCAACACAGTTCATCCTCGGGAGCTCTGGCAACCTTGCTCACCTCCAGGAACACTCAACACTACATACTTGTATAGTAGATAATGTTATTATGGCTGTGGTATTCTGCAAGGCGGAGATACTTCCCCAGTTGGGCTGCTCCAAATTCGAGCAAGATGACATTTTGCTGTGCCCTACCTCTCTCAAGTATTCCAAAACAGAATAAATTATAATATGGAATCAGCGTAGTGAGGGATCCAAACCGCCACGCTCAAGTTATAAATAATTTTGCTGTCGTGTTTACACCTTTTCACTTCTATAAGAAATACTATTCATCCAAATAAGAATGTAGAATAAAAATACAGTATAATGCTCCTCCTGCTCTGTGCTGCTCTGTGTTAGTCGACTTGACACTAGTGCTGTATGTGCACTTGGTTAATTATGCGCTTACTTATTGATCATGCTGTGTGCACTTGCTTTGGATGTCATGCTGGTCTATAAACTACTGATTTTGTGCAAACTTAACTGTATCATTTATTGTGTGATGTCTGTAAAGTGTACCTTTTTTAAATAAATAAATAAATAATCTCACTAATCCGGCACTTCAATAGACCGGCACGTCCAATAATCCGGCACCCTCCGCCCACGCCTCCCTCGCCCCTCTGAGCCTACGCGCTCCGGGGCGCTACCGCGAACAGCAAACGAATAAAGTTCGAATATCTCCCTCTCTGTGGAACGTATTAGCAAGTGCGACAGAGAGGGAGATATTCGAACTTCGTTCGTTTTCAGTTCGCGGTAGCCCCTCCGGTCGCTGTCCTCGTCTAGCAGTCTAACCTCAAAACTTACACGTGCATACGTATTTTACCTGTTCCCATTCTCTGTATAAAATGCTTTATTTTATTCATTATAATTCTTTTCTCTATATGTAATACAGTAATCCGAACATTCCAATAATCCCGCACGCTCTGTTTTTTAACAGTGCCGGATTAGTGAGATTATGTACGTACTGTACTTAATTTATTAAGCAGTACCGCTGCTAACGTAGACTACAAATTTAGGAAAAATTTAAAAATACAGGCACCGAGCAGGAAAAAAAATTAATTTTAGTATGGTATGGCGCATCGTAACTGACGATTTTCAACATGATTTGAGACGTTAGTGCCGTTAATGAAGCCCGAGTCTTCTGATAGATGTCGCTGTATGCCTCCCTTAAGGTTTTTTAAATATAAATGAAGGAATAATTGAGGAATTTCGGGCCGGGTGGCGGTTGCACCTATAGCTCAGTTGGCTAGAGCGACTGGCCGCGAGTGCCGGGAGGTCGCAGGTTCAAATCCTGCTCGGTGCCTGAATTTTTCAATTATTCTTTTATTTCTAAATTCGTACTGTACTTGATTAATCATCAATCCATTAATTTAAGAAAAACAAAAACAATACGTGAAATAAACAAAGTTAAAAATTTGCTTGAGTAAGATATCATATCATATTATCTACTCGTATTTGCATTGGATCATACATCGTCGTACATAATATACATGTCAAAAATAATAATCATCAGCTATATAAATTAACAATGAAATTAATAAAGTTTAAATTTTAACACATAGTACAGTGTTTTAATACATGGTATACCTATATACATGTATGAATCTTGTGATGAATAAATATAACCAATTAGAATTACGATTAGAAACGGGATATTTACCATGTATATTTGTATTTGTGAGTTCCCGATATTTCGGCACTGTTGCAAGCGCCATTATCAAGGATTAACTGACGTGCTGCGAGTTTTAGTTGTGGTCTACCCACACACCATAGCGATCTACCCTCTTCCTGGTTCGCTTTTTCCGCACAGTGTCACCGTCACTACCACCGTCCGCCTTGTCACTTAAAACTCGATTACGGTCACAATACACCACACTCACAGTATCAATACGCGAGTTCATTCCGGAAACAGTCTCTTCCAACCCAGAAAACAAACAAATATAACCAAACCAGAGGGCCTACTCTGAACTTCGTATCGTGCCGTCCCTTTCACTCTCGTATTATACACTATGAGTGAAAGGGATGTCACGATACGAAGTTCGCAGTAAGCCCTCAGGCGCGACCGCTCCCCCGCGCGCACTCCCGTACGACCGCCGAGGGAGCAAAACTCTTTTCACACCTGCTATTCAGAAAAGAGTTATTGTTGCCTTCGAATGAGGGATCAAAGTAGTACTTTTCTTCCCTCATTTGAGGGCAACAATGACTCTTTTCCTCATAGAAGGTGCGAAAAACAGTATGTGATACTGTAGTAAAATCATTTGGAAAAAAATTATGTTTTTAGCGACGGGCCTCATAGGCGGTGTGAAAAGCAGTATGTGTCACACGGTAGCAAAATTATTTCCGTCTTGGGCGTAAACACTTGAATCCCTCGCTACGCTCAAGATTCTACTTTAGAATCCCTCGCTACGCTCAGGATTCTATTGTAGAATCTTTCGCTTCACTCAGAATTCAATATACCGCCCTCGCCGTAAATATATCATTTTGCTCCCTTGAGACACAATCTACTATTCTTGATCCCTGTCAGCAGGGCTGAAATGAAAGATTAAAAAAAAAGAGATTTATTCTCGCCAGAAAGAAGTTACACAAAATAAAAGCAACAAATAAAAAGAAACAGAAGTTAATAATAGAGGTATGTACATTAAAATAAATTAAAAGTTATTGCGATAATAGGCTCGGGCTCAGCATATGCTGCGAGCCTGACAGTTGAAACCCATCTTCCCGGTTTACATGGTAAATATATCCCTTTTCAAATCGTAATTCTAATTTCTATATTTAAACAATAAAGCACTTGAATGTACATATTTATTTATTTACGTATGATCTCTACGAATCACTACACTGACTTAAGATTCAGTTTTATTGAATGCAGGATTGTTATATGTGGTAGATGGCGCTGTGTATGTTGGGTTGATGCGTATACTGTCGCCTCCCTAGGACAGAAAATAAGAAAACTTAATGAAGGCAGACCCTTTAAGGTGGCGAATGGCTTGTAACAATGCACTGTAATACACCGTGTGCGTCAATAACCCGAGAGATTTAAACCACGTATTTTTTATGACAGTACGAGTAATCGATCGATCTTTTTTTTTCTCATTGTAATTGTTTATGCGCCACCTACTTTTCAGCTTTATATTTCATTTCTCCACTACTCAAAGGTTGTCTGGAAGAGATCGCTCTTTAGCGATAAGACCGCCTGTTGTTCTGCCTCTGTCTCCCTGTATCTATGTTTTTTTGTTTTTTATGTGCTATTTTATTATGTGAGGTATGCAATAAAGAGTATTTGTATTGTATTGTATAATACTGTATTAACATAGGTCCAATTATGTGTCTTAATTAAATTACTATTTCAGTACAAATTAAAGCATATTAATTTACCACTTCTTTGTGAACAAACCTTTACTTCAAAGCGAGTTTAATTAATCTCAAGTTGAGAAACAGAGCGCAAGTATTGTCATTTTAGTGACATCAATTTCAAAATATCAGCCAGTTATCAGTGAAGGTAAATAGTTTGCACTCTCGCGATTGAAAATAGAACATAACTGTCGGTAGTGAAACCTTTTTTTAGAATAGATACCAAACTTAATTAAGTGAAACTGGCTGACAACCATGCAGTTAGTACGTCTGCGTGTAAAAGTGGTAGGTGGCTACGTCACGCCTTTAGGGTCTGTTAGAATTAAAAATTTTTAGCTTGTGATTTGTTTTAAATAATTAATATCTCTTCAATTATGGGTTTTTGGACACTCTAATTAGGCTCTAAAATCGTTGGTTTAAATATTTCGGGTTATTAACGCCCACGGTGTATAACACAATACGACCCGAGCATTACAGAGGGGCTACCGCGAACCACAAACGAAGTTTTCCCTCTCTGTCTCACTTATGTGCAAACTTGCAAGTGCGACAGAGAGGGAAAATTTCGAATGCTGTTCGCGGTAGCGCCCCAGCAGTCAGTGCAGCGCGCCGAGTTAGACTCGCACAGAAAGGGTTCCATAACGTCATGTAATGCTGCATCCATAAGAGATGTACGAAAATGAGTTTCCAAACAAGCATGTGAAAATAATATAGACAACATTTAACGCGTTTCATTGCAATTGCTATTACTTTATTTCAGGCGCTTACCTAGTTCTTGATCATAGATACAATTTCATTTCAATTTTAAGCCGTGGTCTCCCGGCGAAAAAAATAAACAATAGTATTCTTTTGTTATTATCCCTGAGATCCCCGGGACCGGTCGATAACGGGTTAAGTCGTCGCCTTCAGGCGAAAAATATAAACAATAGCATTCTTTTGATCCCTGGGATCCCAACCGGTAGACGACGGGTCGGATGAATTCCGAAATGAAAAGTGTCCTATGTCCTTCCCCGTGGCTTAATCTCCATATCAAATTTCATCTAAATCGGTTCAGAAGTTTAAGCGTGAAGAGGTAACAGACAAGCAGATATCACACTTTCGCATTTATAATTATTAGTATGAATCAGGGACCGATACCGGTATTTTTACAAAACCCTGAATTAGCCCAATATTTTGGATAATTTTTTGCTCTTTACGTAGGGCAGAATCATGTATTTAGGTAACAACGTCGTATTATTAGATTGTTCCATTAAAAACTAAATAATGAACCGGTGACCGTAATAATACCGGTATTTTTCTATGGAGAAAATACCGGTATCCGATCTGTTGCCGACGAAAGCCGAGAGCAGCGGCGGGGTGAGGGTCGCGGGCGGCGGGGACGGCCCACCGCGCGGGGAGATCCGATTACGAGTTGCACCGAACGGACGTTGCCTCTCTTATAGTATTTCTTTCCGCTATTTTGTTAATATCTGTGCCGTGTAAATTATATATATACATCATTAAAATTATATAGTTCATCTGTTTGACCATTTTTATTGGGCTTAAAACCCACAACTACAACACGATCCCTGGTATGGATACGGATGGTTATTGCTATACCTGTGAGGATTCGAGGAAGGCTTCATACTCGCGCCGGTCCCTGGCGTTTGTGAGCAGTTTCCAAGCAAGCAACGTCGCCAGGCCAATAGCAACCAGCACTACCACGGATATCACGCCGATATCTGTTGAGAAACATACTTTATAATTCACTTTTGGCATCAAGATACGTAGTTCAAGGGGCAGTACACGCTCCACAAGGCGCTCGGAAATCGGCTGAGGGAGCCTAGCACATAGACGCAAAGTAGCATGTCTGTGCGTCTTCTACAAATTGTACTTCGGAGACTGTGCTCAGGAGCTCCATGAGCTCATACCGCCTTCCCCCTTCTTCTATCGGACATCCAGACGTACGGCTAGATACCATCCTTACTTGGTCGAAATTCCTCTTATTCGAACCAAGCGCTTTGCATCATCTTTTATAATGCGCACTTCTAAGGTTTGTAATTCTCTGCCGGCGTTTGTGTTTCCGAGCTCATATAACCTAGACCTTTTTAAGGCACGAGTGAATAGGCATCTGGGTGAGCTCGCTTCATCGTCGGCCTCATCTTTGCCCCCTGGTTAGATGCTGGCCAAGAGCGATCCCATTTAAAAAAAAAAAAACAGTCAGACGACCCTCGCGCGGGCAGCTTTCTCGCGCAGCAGAGTACTGCAATCGCAATCCAGTGCGGGGACGCTACCTGCGTGGTGCCCACCCTACCAAAATCACAAAATTGCAATTTTAGTTGGTTTTAGTTTAATATTCAATTTGCTAATAGAAGCTGTAATATATGTATAAGCTGGACAGAAAGAAAAACAAACAAATTAGGTTCTGGATACAATACAATACAATACAAATACTCTTTATTGCACACCTCAATCAAAGGATACAGTACAGTACAAAAAAACACAATGAGAAGAGGCAAACAACAGGCGGTCTTATCGCTAAAGAGCGATTTCTTCCAGACAACCTTAGGGTAGCGGAAATCTAAACAGAACGATTCATAGCAGGTGGTGCAGACTTAATACATATGAAGCCTACTAATAATTACAACAATAACATTTAATTAAGGATAAATAAACATACATAAATATAGTATAAAAATATACGTACATAAACATATACAAATATATAGTCAGCCACATAGTCTAAAGGAGCTAAGTCCTTAAGTGTGTCATGAGAGAGATAAATAGTGATCTTTAAGCTGTTTTTTGAAGACAGCAAGAGATTCAGCACGCCTCAAATCAGGAGATAAAGAATTCCAAAGCCGGATAGCTCGAAAAGTGAAAGAAGAATTATAAAATTTTGATGAGGAAGATGGAACAGTGAGAAGCAAGTTTCGGGAGGACCTAACGGAACGAAGATAAGTAAAACGCTCTTTGAGATAGCGTGGAGTTGCAGGGTTGAAGAGAGTACACTACAAAAGATATAGCGTGTGAGAATCTCGGCGAAAACGGATAGGGAGCCACTTGAGCTGGGAGCGGAAGAAGGATACATGGTCATATTTGCGTAAACCAAATATGAACCGAATACAGACATTTTGAAGGCGCTCAAGCTTATTAAGTTGCTCCTCATTGAGGTCAATATAGGAAACATCAGCATAATCCAAGATGGGGAGGAGTAGTGTTTGAGTAAGCGCAATTTTAGTGGCAATGGGCAGGAAATTACGTAGCCTTCTCAGGGAAGCTACTGCCGAAAACATCTTCCTGCTGACCTCGTTCACTTGAGGTGCCCAAGATAAAGTTCTATCCATAATAATGCCTAAATTTTTTACTTGTGTAGAAAAAGGGATTAATACGTTATCGAAGTAAATCGGTGGAACACGATTAAAATCGATTCTTGAGACAAATTTTGAGCTCCCAATTATGATAGCCTGGGTTTTAGAGGGGTTAACTTTAAGACCAAAACTATGACTCCAATTTAGGATACGCACCAGGTAATTATTTACAGTGTTGATAACAGATGGCAGATCAATAAGTACGCTGGATTTGACAGGAGAGAAGACTACTTTTGAGGACGATCGAGAACAGAAGAGGAAACATGCTGGGGCACCTGATACGACACGACAATTACATAAAAATTATAATCGAAGTAAAAATAGGGGGGAAGAGAGGCAGGGGAAGACCGAGACGACCGATGTATTTGCGTTTATAGATTAAGCAAAAAAGAAGATCAATGTAATGTCGTATCAGGAGCTCAAAACCTTTGCGGAGAACCGAACAGAATGGCGATTACTCCACCGACAAGAGCTAGGCTAGGCTCTTAAATATGTGATGATTCAATTTGCGTTCTTTTGTTGTTTAATATAGGCATGGTACTTTCGTTTCTCAAAAGAAGACCAGTTTCGAGAAGAAACGCCGAAAGACGCCAACTTTGTCAAGGAATATATTTTACATTATAAAAGACTATTTATGAATGTAGTAGGTAAGATTTTGTTTCATAAATCATTACATGTCAACATAAATACAATAAAAGTGACTCGGGGTAGGTTATTCGATTAGGCTAGTTTTTATATTTTATTTCAGTTTTACCTTAGCTTAGAATTTGTATTGTGCTTTCATTTAATGAATTATTTACTCCTTCGGTATTAAAAAAAAACAAACAACCCTCCCCGTGCCATTCCAGGCGCAAAGGTGTCTATTACGCTCTCCACGTTTCCGTCACAATGCGGAAACGCATTGAATCTAAATCAGCCTCTGCACCAGGAAAGAGGCAGAGCGAGGGTCATGACCCCTCTCCTGAAGACGCTGCTCAACCTCGCTGAGGAAAACTTTAGCCTCTGAGCCCCAACAACCGACAAATAAATATTTTTTTTTTTCATTTTTTTTTTTTAATATATTTCATTATTATAATAATATTTTTTTTTTTTTGTGTAAATATGTCTCACGTTAGAGTAAATTAAAATAAATATTTTATTATTACAGTTACTTACAAATTTTCCTGAAGATGCTGCTCAACCTCGCTGAGGAAAACTAGCCCCAACAACCGACAAATAAATATGTTTTATTTTTTTATTTTTAAATATTTTTCTCTTTATTTATCTTTTCTCTTAAGTTAGGTTTTTACAATATCTTTATAAAAAGTAAAATATAAAACAATATTTACAAAACATAAAATCATTATAAAAACCTAACCTAGTGTGCCGCCGGCAGCGAGGCGGGGCCTAAGCTACCGGTGGTTAGGGCGACAGAGAGAGGAACCTCCTGACTATCCGCGCCGTGTCCAGGAGTACCGCCTTCTGTATCTGACCCTTGACCCAGCCATCTAGCGAGAGTCTCTTGAGGTGTAAATAAATAAATATTTATTATTATTATTATTATTTTAGTGTAAATATGTCTCACGTTAGTGTAAATTTAAATAAATAATTTTATTATTACAGTTACTTACAGATTTGACTCTGGGAGCAATTTCTGTTCAGCACCACCAGCGTCATAGTATCATTATCATTGTATATATATACATAATCGGAATAGCACCAAAAGTCGACTTTTACATGCGAGCAATTCCCCCATTTGGTATAATCGATATTAGCGGCTGTGTCTTGCAGATAAATCAATGTGTCCCCACATTTGTCAGTACACGGACCGCCTTCGTGGAGGCAATTTACGCAGGGGATGATGTGTCTGCACTGTCTGCTGTGGACGTCGTAGCGATTGGTTTGGCTGCAGAAGTTGTAACTGTCATAAATACGAGCATCCCATACAGCAGGGGTGTCGCATTTGCAAGTCCCACATTCGCAATAGCCTCGATTGTTGCATTCCTGGAAAGCAATGTTTCTATGGTTCAGATTCGTTTATTTTATTTTTATTTTTTATTTTTTTTATTTCGAAAGGTACATAAAACAGACAGTAATCGAAACGTACAGTGAAACAATATATATAAGAAGACACACATGACTAGATTACAGTCCAAAAATGTATGTACACATCATGGCTATGAGTTATAATTTAGAGAGAAAATAAAAAAGTAGTTTGAATTACAGAGAAAGTGAATAGCAAAAGGCAAAATTTCATAGATGTAAATTACAATACTGCATTCATGTCAAAAGTATAAGAATTCATATCATGATCGTCAATTAAGATTAAGATTAAATAACAATAACTGCTACTAAACTAAATAATAGCAGCTGTCGACTACGTTCCCATCCCTTCCCCCTCTGTCGTAACTCGGCGATCACTAATTAGGGGCCGCACGGTCCGGCGTCCTAGGTACACACTCATGGACGCCGACGACGTAATTACAGCGTCCATCGAAAGATGGAACGCTGCGCTCACGGCGTCCAACTCAGACACAACGCGTACACACCAGCGACAAAACTCCCAGTAGCTCGATTCCACTCACATTTAAGATTCGGTTGAAACCGCTCAACCAATCTCACTGGAGCGCACACTCTTAGAGTATTCCAGTGTTCCAAACCACACGCGGGGTCGTATCGGAGGTTTTCCCCTATATTTTCCCCAGGCTACTTTCCAACCCCGGAGATAATGAATTGAACATATTCTCCCAATAAGGATCGTCAACACAAAATTGTAGCATGCAAATGGAATGGAATATAATACAATAGTGTCAACCAATAAACGAATAGTAGTCACATGCCATTTCACAAATTTAAATAGATGTCAAACAATAATGAATCACACAATTGACTAAAAAAAATCCATGTACTCATTTATTTGATAAGGTAGACTGGGCTAAGATGATGAACATTTTGAAAACAATAGTCATAGATTACAGAGATAGACGAATTATATACGAACTTTGCAAATACCAAGAAACCATAATAGAAATAGGATAAGAAGAGCCAAGATTAGACAAGGTGTACGACAAGGATGTCCACTATCACCCTTGATATTTAATATTTTTATCGAGTTTGTCATGGAGAGGAGTCAACATCTGCAATGGGAAGCGGAGAGCGGGAGAGAGATTTGCGAGGCGGGAGTTGCACTCTGTTTTACTTCTGCAAGCGGCCCTCTGGCTCGCGCGGAGAGCGCGCTCTAATGGGACGCTTCGGGCCTTCGGCCCTACGCGGAGATCGGCCTTCGGCTACGCTTGGCCTTGCCACTCACCTGAGGGCCTTCGCCCCTCAGGTTTCGCTTGTAAGAGTGACGGGAATAGGGAGTGTCCGCGCGGGCTCGCCCGTCGGGCCGCAAGCGGCCCTCGGGCTCGCATGGAAAGCGCGCTCTGATGGGACTATTAAATTAAAATAACTAAAAGTAACCCTTACGCTTAGAAAAAATAAATAAATTAGATAATTAATTAAATAAGAGGGCTGGGCTTGGCAGGGTGCCCATCACGCAGGCAGCATTCGCTCTGAACTGCGATTGCGATTCTGTTCGCGAGAAAGCTGCCTGCGCGAGAGTCGCCCGTTGCCTTTCTCATTGTCGGATTCATTTTATAAATATACACTTTTAATAAGAATGTACCAATGATCCTACCATTCCATCTTTCATGCAGTGTTCCTTTGACGTGGTGCATTCACAAGCCAATCCGGTCCAACCGCTGACACAAGAGCATATTCCGTTCAGACAATTGCCGTGACCTGAACAAAGGTTATCGTCATCGTCAACTGGGCAGTTATTGTTTTGATCTTCGCAGTATGTACCTTCATAGCTGAAAAGATAATTTAAAATATCATATCTGAAGAATCTCTATTAACCTCTTCACTGCCACAGTAGATTTCATAAGTTGTAGGGATGCGAATATTCGGTTATTATTCGGTATTCGGCATATTTGGCATGTTTTTTAATGTTCGGTACTCGGCCGAATTATTCCTAAGTCAAAAAGTGCGGCTCACGACAATGAGGGCTATCGTTTTTGTGCTCACCAGTTGGCGCCACTGTCGAGTGGACCTTACTGTTAGATTTTTTATTGGTTATTATGGGCATGAGAACGAAGTTTACGATTAAATCATATTTAATACCTTAAAACCGTACCGTAAAAATATCCAACGTTTTGTTAGGAAATAAAGGAGGAAATAAGTTTCCGAAAGACAAAACTGTCTCAAAGAACTGACAGTGATTGACCCGTAACTCATATTTGCCATAATCAAGCTCAGGTTTTGAAAAATAGTCACCATATTGTTCCAATTAGATATTAATCCGCGTAGCGCAACCACAAAGAATGACATTTGACATTTCGGACCTCGCGCTACACTAGCGCCTCTAGCGGCGAATTCATACGCGATAGCCCCCATTTCGTTAGCTACTACACTTACGAGCAAAAACTAACTAGATATTATGTAAATATTAAATGTTTTAAGTACAATAGATTTATATATCAGTAGAATACTCAAGCGAATGTTTCGCATAACTATCTATTACACATATATTTTTGAGCTGTGAAGTAGGTGCGGGCTGAAAAACAGCGCTGTCCATCCGTCCAGGCTCGCAGCATATGCTGAGCCCGAGCCTATTGTCGCAATTACTTTTAATTTATTTTAATGTACCTACCTCTATTATTAATTTCTGTTTCTGTTATTTGTTGCTTTTATTTTGTGTAACTTGGCGACAATAAATCTCTTTTTATTTTTATTTCTTTATTTTTAAAAATAATGGGTGTATTGTATTACACTTTCATCACTATCAGACTTTCTTAAATTGTAAATTAATATTTTGACATGTAAAAGTGCAGAATAAATGTTTGATTTTGATTTTACAATAGAAAGTGTACCGGTTATATTTGCTCGTATGTTTGGCGTGACTGCTAAATTGACAAAGCCTTGCCTCTCATAGGACTAAGTAAATAATGTTTTTGTTTTTTGTTTTGACAATTTTAATTTTAATTTTGTTAATTTTAATGTATTGATTGTATGTATGTTATTGACTGACGATGCAAAAGTGATTGTAAAATCCAACTTGAATAAATAGGTTTTTGTCTTTTATCTTATCTTTAAAAGATGGCCGATAATCATAAGTGTTACCCATCTGCACAGTCACATTTTCCGCAAGCATTACATTCTCCGTGGTCACTGCAGATTTGAGTCGAGTTTGGAGGCGAACAGTGGAAGGAATTCCCTGTGCATTCGCAGGTCGGGCCAAATCTGGAAACATATGATAAGTAAAATATACAACAAAAAATAGAAGGACAACCTTAAACAAATCGAATTAGCCCCATAATAAAGTACAATAAGAATTTTTTTTATTATTTTTATTATGAAAATGGAAAACTTCGATTATCTCGAAAACCAAGGGACTTTTACTAAACCTGAAAGTCCTTTTTCTGGACCAGCCTCAAGTGCTCTATCGGTGGTTAGAAGCTTGTCCATTATTTACTGGACACCCTGTATGTCCTACTAATATTATAAAGGCACTGTTTCAAGATTTTGGTAAACTTTTCTAATTTACAATTATGAATATTTTATTGTTTACTATAGTACACAGCATATTTATAACATCCATAGGTCGCTCAGCGAGCTATGGAGTGAGCTATGCTTGGAGTCTCTCTTAGGGATCGTATCCGGAACGAAGTTATTCGTCAGAGAACAAAGATTACCGACATAGCTCAGCGAATTAGTAAGCTGAAGTGGCAGTGGGCAGGTCACATATGTCGCAGAACCGATGGCCGTTGGGGCAGACTAGTTCTTGAGTGGAGACCGCGTGTCGGCAAACGTAGTGTAGGACGCCCTGTAACTAGGTGGGGCGATGATATTCGTAAGGCAGTGGGCAGGGATTGGAGGAGAAGAGCTGAAGACCGAGCTCAGTGGCGTGCCATGGGAGAGGCCTATGTCCAGCAGTGGACTGACAGAGGCTGATGATGATGATGATATTTATAACATATTGGAAAAAACCAAATCCCACTTACTTGGCATCGGGGCATTCGCAAACACCACAGCTCCAGTTTCCTATGTGGTTGCAACGAGTTGAGTTGATCTCAGTATTGGAGCAACTACAATCCGAGATCACTTTTACATCCAGAACTATCTTCTCTTTCAAACCTTTAGGGTTGATACCAATAGTGAAACTGTCCTTAAAATACTGTTTAAGTAGAATTTTACCAGTGAAGTTCTTTACTTCACCCGGAGTCACTTTGCAGTTTGCGTTATCTATTACGCAATTTGGTTCAAAATGTATATCTAACTTGTTTTCCGCAGCTGTTAGATTAACTGTTAAAATTACTCTATCAGTTATTTTCTGAAAAAAAGCAACATTATTGAATGCACTTTAAATAATGTTCTTATTTCTAGACGGAAAACTTGAATACGTACATTAGCATTAATTACTTAACTTCAAGTAATGGAAAAAATTTACCGATATGGTTTTTATGCTACTTAAAACAAACCTTATAAATTTTCTTCAAAACATTGGTAATATGCCTCGATTTATGCTGAACCCATTCCGATTCATTTATAGCTTTGCTCAATTCCCTATACACCTCATGATTGGAGAAACTCGACACGAAAATAATTTTAATTTCTTCTCTCTTCGCCAGATAGTTGATAATGCCTACTGATGGATAATCCATTTCCTTTTCTTTGGAGTAAAATCCGTGTTCGTCTAAATAACAGCCTCCATCATATGGTTTTACGATTCCTGCAGCTCTGCCATCCCCCGCGGAGTGGTAAGCTTCATCTGTCATGTAGACTAGTATTTTTCTGGATTGTTTCCTCCAATTGACTTCATTTTTGCATGCAATCGCTTGAGCTATCCCTTCGAGTCCACTCTCTGGGGCGTCAGAGTTAATTCCAAACTTTAAGTTGTCGAGGACCTTTTCAAATTGTTTTATATTGCTGGTTAGGTTAAGTTGGTGCTTGAATGAATAAGATTGATTATTTATTACTTTGCTGAAACACAGTAAAATGTATTTTATTGTACTCCATGTAGAAATTCAAGTCATATAATATACTATCTTTTCCACTGCCCCCGTAGAACTCATGCTTCTCATTAGAATTTAATTACAATTCATAGTAGTTAGTAGATTACTGTTTCTGCGGCAGGTTGGGGCACTCCCCGCGGAGCGGAAATTTTTTTTGAGTTTTTTTTGCTCCTCCTAGCACATTCTCTGCGGCAATTTTTTGCGTGTGTGTTTTTTCCTATGAATATGTAATTTGCCGCCGCCCGATGTTTTTTTTTTTGTTTATGATAGGTGTGACTCCGTTGTTGTTTTTTTAAAGATTGCTTTTTTGAGGTGGATTACGTATTTCCTTAAATCGATTTATTTTATTAAGGGAAAACGTCTGTTTTTGCGCTATTCCCACGCAAGGGTAGGTAATTTACACTCTGTGGATGGCGATATATTTAAAAATTTATGTTGACATCAGATAGCCGATCGTGAGAATTAAAATAATATATTTGGAGAAACCATAAAATATCATTGATTATTACGAAAACGTCGTAGTTTCTGTAATTTATTGGGTATTATAGTAAAGGAAATTTAGCTAAGCACGTTCGCACACACATTCCAGTTTTTGGATGGTTCAGTAAAAAATAGATAGAACGTGTTGTATCATGCATCCACCAGATGTGCGTTTTTTAACTAGGTAATCGATTTATTGTCTTATCTGCGACATGTGTGTGCGTGTATTATATTTGAAAGCAATAAAATATCATAGATTATTACAAAATGTCATGCTATTCGTATTTTATTGGTCATTAAAAACCCAAAGAACATTCAAGCGAATCAGGTTGATTTGATATTTCAGTAAAAATCTTGTTAGAACCTGTTGCAACGAACAGGTGTTCGTTTTAGTAATAGATTTTTTTGTCTTACCCACGCCACGATATGTGTACATGTGTGTGTGTGTGTGTGTTGAATAAAATCAGAGCTCAAGCCGATAGGAACGTCATTCGTTCAGATTAGTTTGTCTGAAAACAGTGTCAAGTGTTAAAGTAGCAGTTTGCAAGTGTCGCAATACGAGTAGTAATTAACAGTTTTAATTTTGAAACTCTGTGTCTACGTCTTGCTACGAGTGAAAATGGAGGTAAGCTGTAATTTCTGTTTTGTTTTCTTTGTGACTATTTTTGGTGAGCAATAAAGAATACCTATCAACTAACTGTGTGTTTCTATATAAGCACACACACACATTACATTTGTATCAAGCTCCTCACTCATTTTTATTGTTTGTTTTAGATATCAAACGAGAATCCTCTTGAGTACACCATGAAAAGTTATTATTATGGTAATTTAAGTGATGATGAACCCCAAGGCTCAAAACCACTTAAAATCCGAACCCCGAAACGAACCAACAACATTGATGTATTTTTCGATAAGCCTAAAAAGAAACATACTACGGAATTTTCATCTACGGTCGCCCAGTCTACAAATGGAGGCACGAATTATATATCTGCTCGCGTAGATGATGTTACAAAGATCACTCATCTTGTTAAAATTGATGTCTACGATATGAAAAAGTTGCGTGGTGTCCCAAACGACCAACACTGGAAATTCGCAGATACTAAAATCAAATACTACACGCATGCTGACGAGGACGACCATTATTCTAACACCCAAGAATTAATTTACAAGATTACTAAACAGATTGCAACTAAAAACGACTGCAAGAAATTTTTTATCGAGGCCAAGCCATAAATTATTTCTTGCTCCACCCACGAAAAAAGTCACCCTCCCCCACCAACGAACGAATGATTTTTGAGGCTATATATAGTTAGACAACCCAAAAGAAACCATACCGTATCTCTATCAACACCTGCCGAAGTCAAACTGCAAAATGGATCTACAAAACTCATTTTACGATGAAGATTTGGCTAAACTTTGCGAGGAGATTGAAATGCAAAACCTTAACTTTAATGGGTATTCACCGGCTTCACCGCCTTTATACGTCACTTATACTGGAAACCCTCTTTCGGCAACGTGGGAAGATGAAACGGAAGACACAGAAATGGAAACCACAACAATATCCATGAGTGAAGATGCGTATGAACCCATTTGTTACAGTATTTTCGCTGACTGTGCCACAATATGTTCGTCGCCTATACCGCAATGGGTATCAGAGTGCGGGGAAAAGCTATGTGACATACAACAAGATGTAGACTAGATGTTTTAAAATGAAGACTGTATTTAAGTTAATGTGATGAGATAACCATTTAATTTTTACTTCATGATATTTGTAGCCATTGTTCAATAAATCATTTTAATTATCCTCCTGCATTTTTACTTATGTGTGTGTAGGTACAGTCAACATCAAAAATATCTATACGCACTCAATGGCAGGGTATGTAATCATTACTTGTATGTCACTTTGTGATCGTACATTTATTTATGCGGTTGACTGTCCAACAGTAGCGGAGCGTCCATACAACTCGATTCCCACCGGCTTACCTAATTTTCAGCCATTACAGTTCTTTTACTACGGCTCATGACGAATAAGAAAGGAAAATTAATTCCGGCTTCCCTAAGAAAATTTTGACGCACCGCCACTGCTGTCCAATAAGAGTACAAGGAAAGAGAGTAGACATTGTTTATTAAAATACTCATTTATTTCACATAAAAATAGATCTATACATATGGTTTATAATCAAATCATTATACATAGTATTTTCTGAAAATAATCTTAAAAAATCGAACATCGTTTTACCTCTAAACTTAAAATATATATAAACTAAACAGTATTTGCCACAAACTGATGTAAAATGGTTTTGAATTCCCATATGGTTAAAAAACCATTTCTTTGCATTTCTTATTAGAAATAACTTATGATAACCAGAAGGCTTTCTCCCAAATGAATCAAAATATTCGCCATTACCATTAATATCTATATTAATTGCTACCCAATGAGAGCCAGGTTTTGAGTCATCGTCTAAGTTGCTTATAATATAAACTGGAAGTTCCATGAAAACAGGGATTCTGTTAGCTGGAAAAACATGCGATTCTATAGCAGGATAAATTTTTTTCAAACATAACTGTAATTCCTGCGTGTCCATTGCAAAGTATTGTGTTTACCGATGAATTATTTACTGAGGTTTAGTAACAAGTGGTACAAATACTAATGAACCTATGTTTATATATGTACATAGTCTAATTAACTGTTGTAATCTACACTAACATCTCGATGTTTGTTTATTTCAATGATATTATCAAACTCTGCATAGACGACACAATTAACGGTTGTCGTAAGGGCCTTTTCAAATCGAACTTCTAACCGTACACTACCATGTCGAACGAGATTCCAGTGAGAGGTAGAACTCGCGGCTAAGTCAGGTGTTAAATCGAAACACATCAAACAATAACCGTTGCCATAATCTTCTCTACTTATTGAGTTCCCTTCATTATGAAAATGAATACCCGTTCCAGAAAACAAAGTGTGATATGTTGATACCATTAAACCGCTACTGAAAGATGGTTGTAATGTTTTAGAAGGAATTTGATGACCGTCCACATACAAACTAAATAAATTCATATCATGGTGATGGAAGTTAAAAGGATTATGTTTTAAACTGCCATTAAATGCTGTATTATCAACAAAACCAACAATACACCTTTTTGGAACTTGACCGAGGAATATATTATCAAGTGATTTCCCTTGTACCCCTGATGGTATTGTAAGTACTTTAACTTCTGCTCTTGTGATGGGGTATTTTGCAGTTGTTGAAGCTAAAACCTTTTGATGTGCAAGCAAAACACTTGGGTTAATTTTTGTTCTTCTTATTATTAAGCTAGCATCCATTATGCGTACTTTAAGTTTTTTATCTTGACTGCACATGAGATTAAACGACTCTTTTGATCGTACTAATTTAACACGAACTTCAACGCCATTTATTAAAAACTTTTCTTGATTAAAAATGTCGCCGTGTAAGTGCCCTATCATTTCAACTTCCTTACTATCTTTAATAAATTCTTGTCGTTTAATCCATCCTTTGTTATCCGTATCAGTTTCATCCATATGACTCGAAGTGTCTTCATACCATAGCCCACATGTAAGATGGGACTGTTTCGCTGCAGGTCCATAATTTAGTAGAGTTTCCATATATGCACGGTACGCATATGTATTATTAGGTGGTGATACTAGTTTTTGATTTAAATATATGTCCAATTGGTTAAAAAGTGAATGTAACCAATTATTCACTGGAGCAACATGAGTTTCTGCTGATTTGATCTTAGTACCATCTTGATTCAGTACTTTGGCTTTGATATGTAGTAAAGTATGAGACAGGTCAATATAGTCATCGCCTGATCCTGGAACTTGAAATTCAATAGGACCGTCATCACTAAGAGACGAAATAGGTTTATAATGTATCCATTGCCCATTTTCTATACTTGTTTGCGTTGATGGAAGTGCAAATAAATCTAACTCTGACTTAGCACATTCGCATGAGTGACTATGTAAAAATGACATGATTTAATTAGAGAAAATATCGTTTATATATTTTTTATTTTTTTTTGTACCTCTCCCCCGCAATGCTTTAGGTGCAATGGTGCGCTCTTGCCTCTTTCGTATCAATTTATACCCAGATCCTGACATTAGAGAATCAATTTTTTCATCAGCCTTTCTTTTTAGATTACTGCTTGCATTCTTAAAACGGGACTTTAATGATTCATCGATAGGGTGTGAATTCATCATGTCCGATAAAAGACCAACACCAGCATTTAATGCTTCTTTCCCAACCGTTCTAAAACCACTAGATAACAGAGGGAAAACTGATCTAAACAGTCCTCCTAAAAAACTTCCTATACCATGTCCTCGTTGGTGAGGAACACCTTTATAAACAATGCCTACTCCAGAACCAGCTTGATGAGCATAGTAATGTTCATATGGGCAAGCAATATGTTGACGCCTATGATTCATTTTACTCGGTGAAAATGTAGCTTCACGCATGAAGTTCCGAACTGGAATGGAACCTTTCCACCCGTATGCATTCTTATATCAATTTCAATAGTATCAAACTCTCTGCGCAAAACAGGTATGTAATGTGCAGGAGAAAAGCTGTGCATTTTATATGCACCATATATGTATTTAGTTGGATCAAGTGGTATTATTCTTACTAACGATGTCATAACATCCCCTACCATTTGAGGTTGAACAATATCTGAATATATAAACAATTGAGATGGTAGGCCCAAATATAAATTAGCAGGAAATTTTCCTAATTGACATTGAATAAGATTCGTATTCGGTTTGAAACCTAACTGGAGGTTTAGTATTGGTGTGGCCTGTACGGAAACTATATCTTTATGTGAAGAAGTGACCTTGATAACTTTTGATATTGTGTCATACTTAAAATTCACCTTGTTTTTTAATAATAAGTTCTCATTAAAAGCAGATATAAAGTGATCCATGTCGTCATAGGTCGTTGCTGGAATATAAGACTTATATTCAACGGTAACAGGTAACTCTTCGTTTGATAATTTTACCTTCTTTTTTACATAAACAACGTTTTCATGTTCTTGAACATTATACAGTGAACAGGGGTAATGAAACTCCACTAATCCAACGACCCATTCTCCTTCTAATTTTATTGTCTTTGGGAGTTTGGTGAGAAAGTTTGCAGTTGTATTTTCGGGGTAGTATTGCATTGAACTGTTACTCAACAGAGTTAAATAAAAACTGTCATCGCTCATGTTTCTTCTAAACTAGATGCAGATATCCAACTATTAAATTTATTCGGATAACCTCTCCACTTCACAAACACCTCCTTTCTGTTACCAACGCGTCTAGAACGTAATATTTTATCTATTTTATACGTCATGGTGGGGTTATAAGTAACTTTCTGTAACTCTTTAGAATAGAAAGTGCCTGTAATTGGTTCATCTTGTAAGTCTTTTAAGGTGTAAACAAGATGAGGTGATCTATTAATAATTGATTCGATTACAAAGATTTCATCGCTCCAATTGGTTTCATAACCTTTTTGAAATATGTGTTTATATTTTGTTATTCTAACATGATCACCAACATTTAAAATTGAATTACTATTTTTTTTCAATCCGTTTCTTGGTGTTTCGTATAAATTAGTCCAAACAGTCATAATATTGTTATCATTGACATCTACGGGGCACATTTTAATACTTGAATGGTAACTGTGATTATACGAATAAAGGAGGTCTTGCAAAATATCGATGTATTTATAAGTATTTTTATGTGTGAAATAGCGCCACATTTTCATTTTTAATGTTCTTTGAAATCGTTCTACAATACTCGCCTTAATATCGGGATTGTTAGTTGTATAGTAGTTTATATTTTTACTTTTAAAATAATATCTTACCTCTTTGGAAACAAATTCAGTGCCTTTATCAGATTGGATATGACGTGGAGTTGCTCTAGCTTCAGTAAATATGTCTTCAAAGCATCGTTTAACTGTTTCTGAATCCTTCTTTTTCATTGGCCTAGCAAAAGCATACTTACTAAAGACATCAATTACACATATTATGTATTTAAAGCCCTCATTATATTTACTGTATGTACGCATATCACTTAAATCTACTTGCCAAAGTTCATTATAGTTAGATAGAATGTATTTATTTCGTGTAAAACGTCTTTGAACTGGTTTGTGTAAAGTATAAGTTTCCTGAGATTGTAACCACTTTTTTACCTCATCTTTGCTCATTCGGCCATGTACTGCTTTAACTAACTTATCAATACTACTGTAGCCAGCTGGATTTGAAACATCGTAGTAAATCCTATTGATATCTAATAAGGGGTCCATCTTTCCCAATCAATTTTCTTTTTTATTGATTCAGGAGTTTTACGCGAAATTGGCGTTGATTGTCCTCTTGATTGAATCGACGTTGATCTGGTGTTTTTATATATTGGAGATTCCTGGAGCTTGTCTATCTGGAGACCATTTATATATTCCAGATTTGTTGGGTTACCTATACATGATGAAGGAACTTCAATATCTTTTAAAACTGAAGCAAATTCTTTCCAGCCGATGGGTTTGGGGCGTTTGAGGGGTCTCAGAGTATCACTTATCAAGTCAGCTATATTAGTTTCTGGGATAACTTGATTATTCACTACGATTTCCCCTCCCTCCTTCCACCAAATCTTCGGCTTATTCTTTAAAATATTGTCGATCAGTGACTGCCCCCTTTTTACGTAACTTTTTGGAATTTTTTTAATGAGATGAGATGGAGTAAATTTTTCAGGGTAATTATGATTTGAAGGAGTACTGGTAGCGTCTCTTTCGTACGGTTTTGGGTTTGGCAATGTAGTATTGTCTTCAGTTTCTTCCTTTTTATTTACCGTCGATTTCTCATATTCTTCATGAACATTATTTATACCATCAATCATTATCGGCACCTTGATCGGTTTTCGATCTGTTTCAGTAATATGCAAAAACCGTTGTAATGCTTGAGAATATAACGCCCATTTTTCACGATCTTCTATTTTACTTTTCAATATTTTTTGCATCTCCTCGTCTAAGCGAGATAAGGAGTTTAAAGGTGCATTGTCAGTGTGTTTGAGTTTCTCGATAAAATCTGGTTCTATTAAAATCATTTTCTTCGTGTTTTCCATTTCAACTATGTTAATGAGTTTAATAAACTACTTAAAACAGCCCCCAATATAATTGGTAAAAACGCACCACCCTTTTGAACTATAATAGTCTTTCTTAACTTTTGTTTTCCCTTCGAAACTAATTTTCGTAATATGTTCTTATGCTTATTTAACTTGTTTTTTTCTAAATTGTCTAATGGAACTTTTCCTTTTAAAACGTTATAAATGCACTCACAAATTATATTTATTTCATCTTCATCACATGCTTTAAGCAAAGCTTTACGATATTTTGGTTTCAGCGTATGCAAAGCTTTAAGTAAATGTTGATATGTGGTTACTCTGTCAGGCATCATTTAGAACTGACGACAACAGAATGACTACTGACATATTTAAACCCTTTTTTTGGAATATATACCGTACAATATTCATCAAATGGAAATACCTTACTCTTAAAACGACACATATCATCTGTGCTTTGTTTTAAATCGATCATCAGGTATCCATGTGCCGGCATAGTGGCATCTTTGTATGCTTCATCAACAAATTTTGTATTTTCTGGATAGACTTGTCGGGACAAGTGACGTATTTGAGTTTTATCTCTGGGATTTTTAAAATAAATAATGTAAGTTGTGTTCAATGATATGTCGCGCTGTCCTCTTCCTTGATGAAATAAATTTTGAGTTATATAAAAAACGCTTAAATTTCTGTGATGGCTACCTTTAGTAAAAATATCAACAATACGTCCATCGGACTCTCTCATTAAATCATCGATTATAAGCAGTTTAGGTTGCTTTCCATCAAACATACTTAAATCGGGAATACCTTGAACATAATCAATACCATTCAGGTTATAAAGTGGTTGCATTTCATCGTAGCACCACAGTACTTGACTAAATTCTGTATTACACATTTGTCCTGCATTTTTTAAAAAATTCGTGACAAAATTTGATTTTCTAATAAAATGGTACATAACAAAAAAAAAACAGTCTTTCCTCTCTAAAGGTTGTCTAGAAACTAAAACACAGTTTATGAGGTTATTGATATATGTATATTGTTCACAATGTAATACAAACACACATTAATACACAACACTTATTAAGTACAAAAACTCTTCGAATAATACTTATTTATTTATTACATTAGTAATTACAATAGACTTAAAACTATAGGTTAGTACAATTAAATTCTATAATATTGACAAGTTATTACAAACTATTAAAAAGCTAAGAAACACACAAACTACTAACTTTTTAAAATAAAACCCTCCCTCTCCACGAATAAGAAACTTACAAATTGCGACAACTTAAACAATTTAAACATTTTATTGAGCTACCTACCTTAATTTATAATGGCCCCAAGCCAAGGTGTCATATGAATCCTGACAAAGATATCTTTTAGTGTCAGAGTAGGATAATGAGATTTTATTTATCTTTTGCGTAAAAATAACATGTTTTATTGAGCGAAATCGGCACATTTCCGATAACACATTTATTTTTTCATTTAGACAACGTTTATAATCGCTAATTTGGAACTTTTTAGACACACATTTATTGACACCTTTAGCCTTAGTTACTATACTGTCCTCGACATTCAAAGCGTACATTTTAGACCTTAACCCTACAAATTCTTTTAAGATTTTGCCTTTATTTTCATCTTTGAAATATCCTAATTTTTTCTTATTTATACACGCAAACCCGTAAATATTATTGGGCGGATAATCAGATGTATCAAAATGTTTATTTAAATCATTTTTAATGTCATCATAAAAATCATCTGTAAAAATTTGATAAATAAAACTATCGGTATCTGTATATAACAACTTAACATTGTTTTTAAATTTCTGTTGCATGTACCCATAGTGGAAGTTATACATTAAAGTTTTGGATAAGTCTAATATACAGAAACCTAAGTGAATAGGCTTGTTATAAATTAATTTAGTTTTTTTTAACTGTACCGCTGCTAAACTTTCTGAAAAAATCGAAATGCTATGGAATTCAGGACGAGCTACGTAACTTTCAAGCCCCTTCACGTGACCATGATTTGTCCAGTGCGATATTAGTTTAACGTCAACCCTTTTCTCAATATTTTCCATAGTTTTTCCAAAAACTGCGTTGTTCATTAATTTGTAAAAGTCTTTTTCGAAATCGGTTATTGCAGCTATTCTTAATGAAGTATTCAAGTCGATATATTTTTTTAGCCAGTTAGTTTGCTTAAATTTTAAGATTCTATGGATTTTTGTTAAATTTAAGCCATTTTCTAAACATTGAATAAGATTTATATAGTGTATGATGTATTTCTCTTTATTTTTTAAATTTGGAACCAATTTCTTTTGTTTACTTTCATCAATTATATGCTCGGCACAAAATGGTAAATCTGAATGGGAATTATGCAATGAGTCGGGGTATTCTATATCGACTTCTAAAATGTAGCCATTATCAGCATCATGTGAAATTTGGAAATCTGTAGCAGGGTCAACCCATTCAAATTCGCCAACAGGAAGATGTTGTGACATAGCCCAACCATATAAGTTATTAGCATCTAGGTAAATTAAATAAGATGAGGGTTCATTATGATCAAATTCTGACATGTAGTAATTATTTGATTTAGCATATCGATTGCTACATTGTGATATACCACCTCGAAGTCCTTTTTTAATAAACGCAACTTTATCGAAATCAGTTAAAAGTTCAAGTCGAACCCCGGTAATTTTTAGCATGGCATCCCAACTAAGACCAGGTGCCGTAAAATAATGAGCTGGATCCAAGCTATATGTTTTAAGGCACACGGAACGAAAGTTCTCAAAGATGTCTGTTAATAGAAGTACATCTGTTTTTAAATACAAGTTAGAATAATCCAACATTGTTTTACAATTAAAATGGGTCCAAACATTTTGTGCGTGTTGATAATCCGCCCTTGTTATACAGCTGTCTGTTAAAGAACTGTAAAAATCACTTATTATAGGCAGCGATGACGCTTCAAGAGATTTGTATGATTTCATAAACTCGTACGGAAATATTCCCTTCTGCTTCAGAAGTTTGAAATCCCCATCTTCAGGGTATTGCTTCCTTAATTCATGAAATTGATGTTCTTGAAGGTTTCTAGCTAAACTATCTAAACTACTCGACATGAACCTAAAGGAATCAACAAATCTCAGTGCCAGGTATCTCTTATCGAATTTCAGTTGTTTGCTAAACGAAATATATTTTTCTTTATTTTGAGGTATAATATCGATAAGTCCTTCACGGAAATTCAAAGCTTTAACAATGAAATGCGCATCATAGTTACTCAGATTGTGAAAAAATATTGGAATGAATGAAGGAGGTATGAATTTATGATCGCACGACTTATGTACCACTCCTTGGAATTTTCCAGTAGTCCAATCATAACTGAAAACGCTTTGGGATTTTAACTCGCTATTACATATAAAACATTTATTATTATTAGCTTCCCCAACTTTATTTAAATCACTCTGATTTAAAGGGATTGGATTTCTCCGAAAGTGAATGAATTTATTTAATTGTGCTAAATCATTATAAAGGGTGTCCATAAATACTTTTGCGCAATCTGGACCCGTATACGAACGATACCGTGAAAGACTATCATCAAATGAACACTTGATAAAATAACCGAAACTGTACATTTCATGTTGTTGGATGTTTTTTGTAAAAGATTTTGATGTATCTGGATCACAAGATGATATTGGATTTAAAAATGCTTCAAAATCTGCATACACTACAAACGGTAATTTAAGTTTACGCTGATATTTATCAAAAAATATCTTATGACTCGAAATTTCTTCATCAAGCCAATCCTTTTTTGTCTTATTAGAGTTTGGGAGTTCAACAACAACGTGAGCGCAATCATTTTTTTGATGATTCGTTAACTGTTCATTTGAATAGAATGCTAATAAACAGCCATCGCAAATATAAAAGCTATAGTTGGTTGTTGATATTTGTCGACTTACTAATCGAGATAGATTTTTTATATAGCAGTAATGTCCCTGACTACCCCTAGATATGTAAAGTAAATTTATGTGCGTTGGTTTACGGCATTTGGTGAAGTAGAGTGGACCGTTTACTTCATGTGTTTTAGAATTTTTATTATAATTTAATCCGAAAACATTAATGCTAATATCATTTAATTTTTCAACTCTATGAATATCTGTTAATTTTACTGGGAATGGTATATTTGAAAATTTTAATTTGTTTTGATGCATAATATAGGATGACACTCTCTGTGAACTATCCTTAACTGGGTGCAACGCTGAAAGTATGGCCCATTTCAAACACTCGTGATCATAGTTTTGTACGTTTATTATTGCTTTTTTTGTCTTAATATCGTGTGGTAAATCAATATACGACGAACCACGCAATGGGTTAAATTGATTAATGTTCATATCAATGTATTTTATCTCTTTAAGACTCCATCCACTGTCTTTTTTTTCAAAGTTAGAAATTTTACTACTCATCGAGTTTTTTAAATTTTCTAAAAATGTTTCTCTGTCATCACCTTTACAAATAGTCCAACTTAAAATATTGAAATCGAAAAAATTGTTGATCCCCTTAGATTCTTGAATAAATTCTGCATGTAATATAAAACTAACCTTAAAAATTGTTAACTGATTAATGGTATCGTCTATTAGTTTATTTAGAGATGTCTTAACCCTCTCAAAAAAAAGTTCCGGTGTCTCAAATTCAATGACAGTTTTTTTCTGTTCTGATACTATCCTATAAGTTAATATCCTATTTCCAAACGCGGTCTCAATGAGTTCAACATTGGGATAGGAATGTTGAAATTTGAGGCAGTTATTTTTATGAATATTACTTCTTAAATGCTGAGCATAGTACCTTCTCGAAACGTTCCGTTTACAAGTTTTACACTCGACGGTGTCACCAACAACGGGAGTAGATGATGATTCAGCTGTGGTTCTGGAAGATGATGGCTGCGGGGAATTAAGGTTTTCTTGTTCTTCGACACTGGCAGCTGCTGGAGTACGCGAATCACAGGGTTGAAAGGCTTCTTCTGATATACGTTTTCTTTTAACTCCACGTGTTACGGATCTGAAAATGAAATTTATCTTATTAGAACACCTATATACAACTACTAGCTATAGGATAAATACTAGCAGTCACTTAAGCACCGTAATACCTGATTTATATGATTGACAAAGAGAACAATACGCTTCCATGGGTAATACACCATCTATCTCATCAGAATGCGAAAACGAATGCAAAACCGTTATGTGCCCTTTGCAAGGGGTAATATACGGTTTAATATCGGGGTCGTGAGACATAGTTGCATCAAGTTTTCCACTGATAAACCACAATCTTAAATATTTATGAAAACAATTTAATAACACTGGTTTGCTAAACATTTTAATATCCTCACTAGTAACTTCCAGCATGATGCTAAATATGACACATTTCGTTGAGAATTTTACTTATATCGAGTTCACCTCCCCACTACTAGCTAAAAATCGACGTAAACCTGGTTAAACATGTTTTTCTGGTACTTACTGCGGCTGATTTTCGGCTTCCAAACAATGTTGATAGAGTTCATCATCAAACAGCGACTTGTTAAGATCTGAAACGTCTTCACAACGTTCATAAAGGTCCTTGTCGTAGAATGAGTTTTGTAGATCCATTTTGCAGTTTGACTTCGGCAGGTGTTGATAGAGATACGGTATGGTTTCTTTTGGGTTGTCTAACTATATATAGCCTCAAAAATCATTCGTTCGTTGGTGGGGGAGGGTGACTTTTTTCGTGGGTGGAGCAAGAAATAATTTATGGCTTGGCCTCGATAAAAAATTTCTTGCAGTCGTTTTTAGTTGCAATCTGTTTAGTAATCTTGTAAATTAATTCTTGGGTGTTAGAATAATGGTCGTCCTCGTCAGCATGCGTGTAGTATTTGATTTTAGTATCTGCGAATTTCCAGTGTTGGTCGTTTGGGACACCACGCAACTTTTTCATATCGTAGACATCAATTTTAACAAGATGAGTGATCTTTGTAACATCATCTACGCGAGCAGATATATAATTCGTGCCTCCATTTGTAGACTGGGCGACCGTAGATGAAAATTCCGTAGTATGTTTCTTTTTAGGCTTATCGAAAAATACATCAATGTTGTTGGTTCGTTTCGGGGTTCGGATTTTAAGTGGTTTTGAGCCTTGGGGTTCATCATCACTTAAATTACCATAATAATAACTTTTCATGGTGTACTCAAGAGGATTCTCGTTTGATATCTAAAACAAACAATAAAAATGAGTGAGGAGCTTGATACAAATGTAATGTGTGTGTGTGCTTATATAGAAACACACAGTTAGTTGATAGGTATTCTTTATTGCTCACCAAAAATAGTCACAAAGAAAACAAAACAGAAATTACAGCTTACCTCCATTTTCACTCGTAGCAAGACGTAGACACAGAGTTTCAAAATTAAAACTGTTAATTACTACTCGTATTGCGACACTTGCAAACTGCTACTTTAACACTTGACACTGTTTTCAGACAAACTAATCTGAACGAATGACGTTCCTATCGGCTTGAGCTCTGATTTTATTCAACACACACACACACACACATGTACACATATCGTGGCGTGGGTAAGACAAAAAAATCTATTACTAAAACGAACACCTGTTCGTTGCAACAGGTTCTAACAAGATTTTTACTGAAATATCAAATCAACCTGATTCGCTTGAATGTTCTTTGGGTTTTTAATGACCAATAAAATACGAATAGCATGACATTTTGTAATAATCTATGATATTTTATTGCTTTCAAATATAATACACGCACACACATGTCGCAGATAAGACAATAAATCGATTACCTAGTTAAAAAACGCACATCTGGTGGATGCATGATACAACACGTTCTATCTATTTTTTACTGAACCATCCAAAAACTGGAATGTGTGTGCGAACGTGCTTAGCTAAATTTCCTTTACTATAATACCCAATAAATTACAGAAACTACGACGTTTTCGTAATAATCAATGATATTTTATGGTTTCTCCAAATATATTATTTTAATTCTCACGATCGGCTATCTGATGTCAACATAAATTTTTAAATATATCGCCATCCACAGAGTGTAAATTACCTACCCTTGCGTGGGAATAGCGCAAAAACAGACGTTTTCCCTTAATAAAATAAATCGATTTAAGGAAATACGTAATCCACCTCAAAAAAGCAATCTTTAAAAAAACAACAACGGAGTCACACCTATCATAAACAAAAAAAAAAACATCGGGCGGCGGCAAATTACATATTCATAGGAAAAAACACACACGCAAAAAATTGCCGCAGAGAATGTGCTAGGAGGAGCAAAAAAAACTCAAAAAAAATTTCCGCTCCGCGGGGAGTGCCCCAACCTGCCGCAGAAACAGTAATCTACTAACTACTATTCATTTACTGTAGGCGCTTATCTTAGTTACCGCACTTCCATACAAACTTCCACCCCGTTAAAGGATGATTTTCAGTATAAAAAGTATCTTATGTCCTTCTTTAGGACTCATACTACCTCCATACTATTTCATTTACATCGGTTTAGCTGTTTAAGTGAGACGACGTAACAGACAGACAGACACACTCGCATTAATAGTATAAAACATGAAATAATGGGTCTTACAAGGGTGTTTTCAGTTATAGGATAGGTTAATTTATTCACAATAATTTTTAAGAAAAAAAAACCGACTTCAATTGGGGAGGCCGGTGAAAGATTATTACACTTAGATGGTGAACTCTTCCATACAATGATAGAATAGTAGTTTATGCAACTGGTATACAATGAGCGGAATTGCCTTATTACGTAAAGTTGCATACATTACTTTATCTACACACATATTATAAGTACTCTTAGATGGGGTTCAGAAGCCGACCTGCATTGCTAGCAGTGCTACCGATTACATATTTTTATAGATGCTTTATAATCAGAAAACCTTATCCCTGAATTATTTAAAATAGAGTATAACAGTTTTAAATTTGAAAAAAAAAAAAATTTACATCAAATTCAAAATAAATGTAAAATTTGAAATCCTTGGCCCCGAATTAGTTGAAATTGAGTATAATGACGATATCCGCAAAACATTTTTTTTTTTTACTTAAAGTTCCAAATAAATCATCCTGATTATCATCAGCAGTTCCACTTCATCAAATGTCACGTATTTCAATGTAAGTGCTTGATTTGTTTATGAAAATACTACAATCACTATATGTATGCCTTTAACATTTGAGGAGTTCCCTGGATACCTCATGGATGCCATCATCAGAACTGGAGCTTGACAAATGATTATTTTGAAAATCTAACTTGCTTAACAAACACAGCAAAGAGGACAATTCGCCAAACGTGAACTATGCGTCGTTGAAGAGTTCCGTTCTGATCATCATCAGCAGTTCCACTTCATCAAATGTCAATTATTTAAGTGTAAATGCTTGATTAGTTGATGAAAATACTAAAATCACTATATGTGTGCCTTTCACATTTGAGGAGTTCCCTCGATTTCTCATGGATCCCATCATCAGAACTCGACCATGACAAAAATTCGTTGTGAAAATAGAACTTGCTTAACTAATACAGCTAGGAGGACAAATCGCCAAACGTGAACTTTTCGTCGTTGAAGAGTTCTGTTCTGATCATCATCAGCAGTTCCACTTCATCAAATGTCACATTTTTGTATGAAAATACTTGATTTGTTGATAAAAACATAAAAATCACTATATGTTTGCCTTTAAGATTTGAGGAGTTCCCTCGATTCCTCATGGATTCCATCATCAGAACTGCGTTTTGACCAAAACGGAACCAACTTGGATATATATACTTACAATCAAAAAAAGAATTTCCAAAATCGGTTCAGACATGACGGAGTTATGGAGTAACAAACATAAAAAAAAAAACAAAAAAAAAAACATACAACCGAATTGAGAACCTCCTCTTTTGAAATCTTGAAGTCGGTTAAAAAGAAATCTTGACGTAAAAGGTGGACTTAATGCCATCAGGCGTTCTAGACCAGTCAACCTCCAGGCAAAATAAAGATTGGTAGGCGATACAACTAAAACTAGGAAAACGTCTTTAGGAATATTATTTGATATATGTAAAATTCTAACGCGTTAAGCGAGTTCTACGCGGGCAAAGTCGCGAGTAAAAGCTAGTTTACTATACTTATAAAAATAAATAAAAAACCGTTACATAGACTTACATACATATCAATTGATATAAACCTAGTCTGATATGATATGAGCCACGAATCTGTAGATCGTGTGTTCGAGCGAGCGAGGTATAAATTTTATATCATAGATTTCGGTACAGGAAAACAAACAAATTCAAAATCAACCAACAAAAACAACCCCGGGATTCTTGAGTCATAAACTGGAAAAACTAGAATGATGATAAATGGAATACTCATTGAATAATGGTGACGAAAATGAGGGTGGATTCTCTCCTCCCGCACTACCGTCGCCGCCAACATCGAGCAGTACTCATTGAATAATGGTGACGAAAATGAGGGTGGATTCTCTCCTCCCGCACTACCGTCGCCGCCAACATCGAGCAGTACTCATTGAATAATGGTGACGAAAATGAGGGTGGAATCTCTCCTCCCGCACTACCGTCGCCGCCAACATCGAGCAGTACTCATTGAATAATGGTGACGAAAATGAGGGTGGATTCTCTCCTCTCGCACTACCGTCGCCGCCAACATCGAGCAGTACTCATTGAATAATGGTGACGAAAATGAGGGTGGATTCTCTCCTCCTGCACTACCGTCGCCGCCAACATCGAGCAGCAGAGAGAGCCGCACGCGTAGAAAGGGGCCTAGGGGCCTAGGGGACTTATGATAGCGGACTAAATTGAGATGTATCAGAAGACTGATATGGATG
Source organism: Epiblema foenella (assembly GCA_963556455.1). NCBI lineage: Eukaryota > Metazoa > Arthropoda > Insecta > Lepidoptera > Tortricidae > Epiblema > Epiblema foenella. The sequence continues at coordinate 25,013,131 of OY747101.1, read as the reverse complement.
TCGCACAATTCTGACATATCATAATTAGTCGTGCTGTATATACATTGGCGCCAAATTTAAATTAAACCAATAAACTTGAATACATTGATGACGTTTCGGTGACACAGGCCAAATAATACGCGATAAGGGACAGGAGATGCACGTGTGACGACACATTGTATCTCGTTCCCATGTATGTTAGTGTCTGCGCTTGCATCTCTTTCGCGCATCTTTGTATGTGTGTATTACCAGCCAGGGCTCGGAAACCGGTTTCGTCTTCATACAATTAACCGGTTAAAAAATTCGATTAATTGCGTTTTACGATATTATTTTGTACTTTAAATAATTTATTTCATAGATGAAAGTTAACAAAAACAACTCTTAAAATTTAAACGGAGGTATGACAAATACTTTAAGAGATATTTCGAAGATAGTAAAAACCGGTTCCGAGCCTTGTTACCAGCTACAGTCTTATCCTTACTTCATTGCCGCACGCGCGGCCGCGGCGGCAGGTTGTCATGAAACCCGTCGTCTACCGGTCCCTTGGATCCCCAGGATCATAACAAGAGAATGCTATTGTTAATTTTTTTTGCCGGGAGACGACGGCTTAACCAACACGCCACGCCACGGGCCACCGAAATGTCCGTCGTGTCGTTCGGGGGGTGGTCCGAAATAAGTCGAGGAATATTCGACCTAAAAGAAGTAAAAGATACTTACTTGTTGAAAGGGACTAGATTCTTATCAATGAACGTGCCTAGTCCCATATAAACATCAGTAGTCAATTTTGTCATCGTGTCATATATATTGTAAGTTTGATTGAGCAGATCCATTTTCATCCTAGACATGGATGTCGAAGCATCCATAAGGAAATATATATCAACAGGAAAATTATCAGACGCTTTGAAATAGAAAGAGAACTCCTGTTCTTTTCCTACTCTTAAGTCGATGTGGTAACGTTGCGGCTTTATTTGGATCACATGTCCGAAATCAGAACTGAAGTCTTTGGATTCAGTTACAGTTATGTTGCTCACTGGATTTTGTAATTTTCCTGGGCACCAATTTTTGTCCTGATGAGTTACTGGCTTGCATCTGCTGCTGCCTTTAAAATCCTGGACATAAGAAAGCAGAAGTAATTTACGTAACACCTGTTCATAAAGTGGCAATTACTGCCCGGTTAGCATGCGGAAAATCCCACTTCTCTGGACTGGATCTGGACTTTTTCATTGAATATTCAAATCTATTTATTACTATTTTGACAGTATTTATGATATTTCATTTTCAATATGTTGGCAACTCAATAAAAAACTGGTCAAGTGCGAGTCTGACTCGCGCACCGAGGGTTCCGAACACAGGTTGTGTACCCGTCCCGACCCCGTTTCATTCAGGAGAAATCTTACAAACGCGAGTTATCAAATCAAATCAAAAAAAAATTAAAACATTTATTCAGCAAATAGGCCTCAAGGGCACTCTTACAAGTCAAAATCTATCTATATCAGATAAAAATAATACAATAATCAAAGTATCATTAACTAAATGTAGTGTTACATGTCAAAAACTACAACATACAAATTGTGACTTTAAACCAAGCGGTCTATCAACTCCGTACATTTTAGTTGATCCATAGGTTCTTAACAACTACGGTAGGTAGATACCAAAGAAAGTGCAATCTATTTAATCTCCTATTTTAAAGATTAAAAAAAATATTACGGCTCGATGGGTCAGCATGTTTTGGCTTATATTTATATTGAAAGCACTATGGGTCAGTGTATTAAGTAGCTCTTCTAATCTATTGTTTTCCGTGCCATTATGGACATGCATTAGCAGCCCCTAAAGTTCTAGCAATTACATAATTGCTAGAACTTTAGGGGCTGAAATGCTTTGATTTTGATTGATTTAAGTCGTTTTGTTTTGGAGATTTTAATACTAGACTCACAGATATTCGAAATAAATCTGTCAAAATAATAGTTCATCGTAATCAAGTAAATAAGTCATAATACTCTATTTATAACTACGATCGTAAAAATAAAACTAAATAATGCGAAAACCTGCTTTATCTTAGCCGTCTAAGACTCAAAGTGGTCAATTGTGTAAAATTATGTTCATTAGCTTTAACTTCACCTATATAATGTCATCGGTATAAAATGACACGCCAATGCCAATGACATTGTCAAATATCGTAATATTGACAACTGTATATAGAGTCGCCTCACCATAAGTCTTTATTATATCTTGACCCTGAGGTTCGTGATAAAGATGTGTATATTCGGAGGCCAGCATTATACTGGTTCTTCTAAATCGAATTGTCCGTATATCAGCAGGCATTGTAAATATCTACATGACTGGTCTGGTTCATAGGTTCAACTCCCACCCCAAATTCATCAATTTTAGGAATGATTTAAGGGATAAAAAGTATCCCTCATGATAATCTAGGCTAAAAACTATATGTATACAAAGTTTCATCGTAATCCGTTAAGCCGTGTTTGCTTGATTGCGTAACAAACATCCAAAGATCCAAACATCCTAACTTTTGTATTTATAATATTAAGTAGCATATTTTATATTATTTCATCACAAATGTATAGTTTTTAGATTTTTTCCTGTACTTGTAGTATATGATGATATTACTTGCCAAATTTCGTATTTCTAGGTCAACGGAAAGTACCCTATAAATTTTGATTCCCTTCAGAGTGTCGAAATATACGTTTTTTGTGATATAAACGCCTGTATCTTTCTTTTATGTTAACTTAGAAGTTTGTTTATTTCACAGCTTCAATGGACTATAGACCAGCAGGCGAATCACGTAACTATATGTACTAACGGTAGATTTTTACTGACAATTTTGATGTATAAATGTATGAGCTGACAATTAAAATTTGACATTAAAATCTACCTAACGGTAGTACAAAAATTACGTGATTACCCCGCCGATTACAAGGTTTTAATTTCAACTCTATACCTGCACGCCTTCCCGAGATAAAGGGTCTTGACAGAGAGACAGACAGACAACAGTGATCCTATAAGGGTTCCGTTTTTTTCCTTTTGAGATACGGAACCCAAAACACAATAAATGACAACACATTTTTTATGCCGTTTGTGATCCATTTTGGTTTCTTATAAGCAGATATTTTGCAATGAACGGATTTTTTTTTTATTCTTTATTTAAATAGTTTAGTCACAATGACGATGTCACTCTATAGTACAACTTACTAACTATTACAGATCAAGTTATTAACACTATGTACCCTAACAGCCGGCAGTCATTTCCGTCTGTGTATGCCCGTAAGGACCAGGCCATACAGAGCCTTGGCTTCCCTCGAAAGAGGGAAAGCCAATACCCTGTTACAGACATCCAGCTGCTTAAGGTCGATGCCTTGAGACAGGAGTTCAAGTCTCTTATCTTCAGTATCCACACACTCCACCATAATATGATATGCATCCTCTAATATACCACATTCTGAGCAATCTAGAGATTGGACTTTCTTCACAAGAAATGCAAACTTATTCAGTGGAATGTGTCCGGTCCGAAGTCTGAATGCAGTTACAAGTTGTGGACATAAGTTACCTTCATCAGACCATGCAATGAACGGATTGAAGCATCCCATGGTAACATAACAACAAGGTGGAGTGATGACCTGGTGAAGGTCGCGGGAATCCGGTGGAAACGAACGGCACAGGACCGGTCTAAATGGCGAGCCTTGGGGGAGGCCTATGTTCAGCAGTGGACGTCTTACGGCTGAAATTATGATGATGATGATGATGGTAACATAACTAGAAATTTACCTCTGAAGCACACCACATGCACACATGCGGATCTCTGATGCACTCTCTACAGGTTTCCCATTCACACACTCGCTGGCAAAGAGCTGTTTGCAAACCCACCACGATCAGCCAACAGAACAGTCGGCCAGCCATTGTTGGCTTCTCAACCATACTGGGATAAAACGGGAAAAAACTATGAATAATTTGTAACATTAGGTACAGGTAAATAACGTAAAATATTACTCATGCACGGTTTCCATTGAATATTCTACTTTAACACTAATATAAGAGAGTTCGTATTACATACAGTCTCTTTGTATGTTTGTAATATAAATATATTTGGGTCATTCTACTTTTTCATGACCAGTTTTCTGTTACAAAAAAAATCTATGATATGTGTTGAATTAGTGTACAAAAATAGGATTTCGAAATAGTACCTGAACCTAATAAATGGAATTTATAGGTAAAACTACTTAAATATTAACACATTTCTGTAAAAAGTGGGTAACACAGTGGTAAAAACCATTTTTTCATACAAATGGTGAGACATCCAAGGACCACTGAGTTACTCGATTTATTGATATTAGCTGTGGTTCGTTAATTACCAAAACTATCGGAAATTATACTGCAATTAAACCTCTTTGTAAGTAACAATACAAAAACATGAAGTGAGGGCCAAGTATTCCAAAATCTGCATTAAAAAAAAGTGTCTGAAAATTATGTACATGAAAAAGTAGAATGGCCCATTTTATAAGTGTCAAAGTAGAATATAGGTAAGCACTGGCAGTGACAAACTCAAAAGTAACGGTACTGTATGAGTCATTAGTTAAATATATATTATCCTGTTGTCGTGGCGTTGGAAGCCAGTGAACTTATTAAGTATTTTAAACAATTATTCATATGTATTGCCACAGGGCCGCAGATGAGAGGAAAAGTAAGCGACTTGGAATCTAAAGATGGCAAGATTGAATCCCGGTTCGTGAGTTTTTCTAAAACTTACAAACAGAGAGAGACGTTACTAACATTCATTAAATAATATTAACTACGAATACTTATAACAAATTAATCTCGTGGCCCAGCGGCGACCGCTTACCGCGTGCGATATGCGAGGTTGACACAACATGGGCCCGGGTCAGTTCTTGGATGGGGAGCGCTCCCGTGCTTTGGAAGGCACGTTAAACCGTTGATCCCGGCTGCTGTCTATGATAGAAGTCGTTAAGCCAAGTTGGAGACCTTTTTTTAAACCTGACTGTGGCTTTATTGGCCAGGCCCAATTTAGAGTCAGGAGTGTGCGGTTGGAGAGTAGCCTGGGGAAAATCGAGGGGAAAACCTCCGACACCGCCACGAGTGTGGTTTGGAACACTGGAATACTTTAAGAGTTTGCGCTCCGGTGAGATTGGTTGAGGGGTTTCAACCGAATCTGAGATGTGAGTGGAATCGAGCTACTGCAGGGAGTTTTGTCGCTGGTTAATTAAACCTAGCCTAGCTGAGGAAAGTCCAGCAAGAAACTCAGTTAAGGCCCGACCTGGGTCGGACTGGCTCTAGTCGGTGTGCGGCGGTACCGGGATTAAGACTACTTAATGCCCTAAGCAATCCTCGCCTGAGCCCCCCCCCCCCCCCCCGTTCAAGATTAGCTAAAAGTGAATAGTTAACCAAGTGAAACGAAGATCTCCATTTCAACCTCGACAAAAATGCTTTCGTATGTCCGGATGTTCACCTCTACAGGTCGCAATTTTGTGAGGGTTCGATAGTCATACCGATTACTTTTGTCCGGTTAGTTTTTTGAAATTTAAAAATTACTCAAAAATATTTTTAAACGTTTTTAGGAGGTCTCACATACAGATAAAACAGACCGCAATTTTTTTTACTATATACTAATATCCCCTTTCGTGTGTACATGTGCTAGCAAATTATTTTTGGGTGCTGTTTCTGGTGCCCCCCAAGACGTGGTGCCCTAAGCAATTGCTTAGTCTGCTTAAGGGTTAATCCGGCACTGGCAACTACACTGGGATAACGCTAGGAGGATGATGATGACTAACAAAAAATGAATCAAACTATAAACTGCAACATAACAAGTTAATGAGTTAAAAAACAATTCAACATAACATACAACCGTCTAAGTATAACGCATTACCAAATAAAATTTTGCCGGATAAGGTAAACAAAAGTTAAGTGGAAATACGTTCAAAGACCCTCGGAAATTACAAGCCACGCAACTTCTCTCATATATTACTGTCAATATACCCTTCATAGCGTCACTGGGGAAAAACGACCGAACTGATACTGCTGTTACATAGGCCGAGGGCGTTTCGTACATTTTGTTAAGCCAACGCATATATTTCAATTTTTATTCCATGTCTTTCCGCGCCGAATAATGTGTTTGTCATTGAATTGTCCGGATAAATGATGTCGTTTGTCACGCCGATGCGTTTCGTTTGAATCGATTCGTTTGACGTGATGGCATGTTGGGAATGTTGAGTAAAGCAATCAATTAGAGTCGGGCTAATGAAAGCTGTGACTGAGATTTATTGCCGAGTGAAACGAAGGTCTCTGCTTCAGCTTCGACATGTCCAGATTCCGGATTTCCTAATTTCCGCTTGTTCACGTCTACAGGTCGCAATTCTCAACCGATTCTCTTGAAATTTTGTGAGCAGATATTTCTTGAGCAAGTTTGATAGTTACATAGAATTTTTGTGTCGAGATGGTTTTTGGAACCAAAAACAACTTTTTTATCAATGATTTTGCAAGTTTCTGCGGGCGAATTTCGGTTTGCTCTCCTCTATGGGTCTCATTTCGCAAACGATTCTCGTGAAATTTTGTGAGCAGGTCCGGTAATTATATAGAATATGTTTTTGTCGAGTCAGTTTTTGGAAATTTCCAAAAACAATTTTTTTATCAATGATTTTGCAAGTTTCTGCGGGCGAATTTCGGTTTGCTCTCCTCTATGGGTCTCATTTCGCAAACGATTCTCGTGAAATTTTGTGAGCAGGTCCGGTAATTATATAGAATATGTTTTTGTCGAGTCAGTTTTTGGAAATTTCCAAAAACAACTTTTTTATCAATGATTTTGTAAGTTTCTGCGAGCGAATTTCGGTTTGTTCTCCCGTATGGGTCGCATTTTTCAACCGCTTCTCGTGAAATTTTGTTAGCAGGTTCGATATTCATAATTTATCTTTTTTGTAATGTCAGATTTTGGAAATGAAAAACAAACTTACTCACGAGGTCTACAGCTCACAGAGCCACTAGTTTAAAAGTTTTTAAATGGTAACTAGAAACAAATGAATGAATGAATGAATGAATGAATGAATGAATGTCAAATGTGTCAAACGTCAATTAATTGCCGTGTCAATGGAGACAAACATTTCTTGGTCCTTTACCGGTCAGAAACAGAATACAGCAAATCGTATCATAGTACATTATTCCGCTTGAATTGCTAATTCCATAACAGACTCGGAATATTTTAATTAAAAATATTTAAAAAAAGTCTTCTTGGGATTAGACAGGTTTTCTCACGACTTTGTGCTTCCCCTTGACCGAAAAGCTACTGTTATACCTAATTATATTAAGGTGGATCAACTCAACTATTCTTTGTTGTTCGTTACCATGGTTACGTCTCCTGAGTCACTCTTTAAAACTGTGCTTTTATAGGGTTTCATCTAGCAAACGTGAGTTTTAGCAATGTGCTTAAATCTATTTGGACATGGGTCATCTCCTGATCATGCTCGAAGTCCATACCTAAACATTTTTCTAAGATACTCAGTTACTATTGTCTCCTCGCTGACGGGACAAAATAACAACACAAAAAAGTTGATTGACCCATTACGTACATATGTTTTTTTTAATACTCAGACATAAAAGCCGGGTTTCCAACCCACGAACATCCCCTTTCTTCCCGTAGCTCTAGTAAGAGACGACTATAGGAATCGAAGTGTGTTGTAGCCGATGGGTTAGCAACCTACCACTGCCATGAAAGAGTTTCTATCTGGAAACCTCCAATGCTAAAATAGGCACTGAAGTTAAAATTCATATTCTGTGATCTCTATTTGAAATATGTATGTATGTACTTAAAATATAACATTCAATAAATGCCTAAATATCAGGAACCGAACGAAAATAAAAAAAACCGGTAAGTGCGAGTCTGACTCGCGCACCGAGGGTTCCATACACAGATGTGTACCGGTTCCAACATTGTGTAGAAATTGAACGCCATGGGTACATCTATCAGCGTATTTTGTTACAAATTTGAGCGACTGAATAATTTAGTATGTATGGTGGTTTTTCAAGGATAATTTTATTTTCTTTATTTGATAGAAGGTAATTTCCGCATAATCGCGTGGGAATTTATAAAACTAAAATACATGCAAACTAAATTACAAACTAACTATAGAAACTGTTTTTGATGATAAATAAAAAGAAAAACTAGATAGAGCTATAGACATATTTTTCCTGTAAAATATACATTGGCATCAATGTTATGTAATAATTTCATATTTTTTCCTTGGTAAACTTCAGAGATAAAGGGGGAACGACATTTTTTTTTAATTTCCATCATAAATCGAAAATGACTCAATGTCAAAAAAAAATGTTTCAAAATGTGCAACTAAAGCCCTTTCATATGACACCCCACTTGACATATTCACTAGACTTTCAAATTTTGAACCACTTATTTATCTGTCATTTTTCACAGAAAATAAAAAGTGTAATTAATGGTTGTAACGCTTTATTGATCACTACAAACATTAACAAACACAATACTACAGTCATCAGTAGGTACAAGTAACATAGAAGTAAACATAGGAAGTGAGGGCCATGGAAATGCAAAACGAAACGAGATAGCTCAGTACGACGCGCTGTGCGAATTCTCTCGAACTCACTATGGCGCGCGGGCAGCGCGGGGCGCGCGGGCGGCAAAGCCGAGTGCGCGCCACCTCGCGGCGAGCACGGAAACGGGCGAGCGCGGTAAAACGTGTAATAAATGCGCGCGAAACCGAAACTGGAAGCGCGGGCGTTATACCCTCCCCCTCTAACCTAGGCGTTGCGTCCCGGAGACTGGGTTAGTCTTACGAGGTCTCCCCCTCTTACGTTTCTCCTGGACAGGAGCTTGGACGGGGCCAACGAACGGAGTAAGTAACGAGACGGGGTATTTCCCTAACATAACACCGTCACTAATGCGCTCTAAGGTGTAGGTCGTACTACCAACAATCCCCTGAACTCTATATGGTCCATCGCGTCGGGGAATGAACTTCGGCGTCTGACCTCGGCTCGCGTCGTTGGAACCTTGAGTTTTTAATAGTACAAGGTCACCTACCTTGTAATCTGGCGCTGGCCGGCGGTTCTCGTCAGCGAACTTCTTCTGCGCCGTCTGCGCCTTCTCGTGCACGTCACGTGCATCAAGCAGCACGATAGACAGCTTCTTGAGGAACGGGGTAATCGATGCGACTACATTATCGCTCTCGATCACCGCTCGCATATCTGTCAAAACGTCGGCTGGGGCGCGCATCTCGCGCCCGTAATTCAAATAAGCAGGCGAATGGCCAGTACTTGCTGTAACTGCGGAGTTCATAGCGAACCGTATCGCGGGGAGATGCACGTCCCAGGTGTCGTGATCCTTACCCACCAGAATGGCAAGCTGTGGCTTTAAGTCACGATTCTTGCGCTCCACGGGATTTCCTTCCGGATGATAGTAAGAGGTGAGAGACTGTTTGATGCCCATAACATGACACGTCTGCTGCATCACCTCGCTCACAAATTGGACACCATTGTCGCTGATGAGCCTCCTGGGGACTCCATACCGCAAATAAACCTCGTTCACCAGGGTTTTAGCGCAGTCCTCGGCTGTAGCAGAAGGAAGAGCGAACAACTCCACCCACCTGGTGCATGTATCCTCTATTATCAGGATCCACTTGTTGCCAGAAGGTGTCTCTGGAAGCGGTCCGAACAGGTCAACTGCGAGGACTTCAAACCGGCGCGACGTGGCTGGAACCTGCAATAAACCAGCGGGCTTCCGCGTGTCTGCCTTATACCGTTGGCACGCCGCGCAGTTTTTCACATACTGGGTTACATAAGTCCTCATCCCGGGCCAGTAATACTTACCGACGAGACGCTGCAACGTCCGCTCTACGCCGAAATGGCCAGCTGTAGGGGCGTCGTGGTACTCAGTCAGCACGTCCTTGCGCTCGTGCTCCGGTACCACCAAGCTCGCGTCGTCGTTTTCTTCATTCTCGGGACCATAACGGTATAACACACCGTCGGATAAAACGTAACCCTTATCTGCCCATGCTCTCCCCCTAAACGGATCGTCAGATTCCATCGCCTCGACGATCTTCAGTACTTCGGGGTCCTTTAATTGGTTCTCCCGAACATCCTTGGGGCTACGAGGTGGCAGGTCCACCACGGTCAGGCACAGATCGCAGTCAGCGTCCGTTGGGCACGTTGGACGCGACAGCGTGTCTGCAATCACATTTGCCTTACCTGGTGTGTATTCTATCTTGAGACTATACTCTTGGAGACTGAGCGCCCATCTGGCTAGGCGACCGCTCGGCGACTTCAAACTCATAAGCCACCTGAGGGGTTGATGGTCTGACTTCACCACCACGTCCCCTCCATCGATGTACCCTCGAAACTTCGACACTGCCCATACAACCGCCAGGGCCTCACGCTCCGAGGTGTTGTAGTTTTTCTCGGCCGCAGTGAGGAGACGGCTGGCGTACTCGACGGGCCGCTCATCAACTCCCTCCCCCTGAAGCAAAGCTGCTCCGAGAGCGTACCCACTACTATCAGTCCTGAGGACGAACGGCTTCGTCTCGTCGGCCTGACGAAGTATTGGCGCTGACACGAGGAGAGACTTGATGGTGTCGAAAGCGCTCTGCTGTTCGGGCCCCCATCTCCAGGTGCTCGCCTTCTTCAGCAAAGCGGTCAACGGCGCACTGATCTCGGCATACCCAGATATGAAGCGTCTGAACCAACTCGAGGTTTGCAGAAAGCACTTCAGGTGTTTCACGTTCTGAGGAGGCGGCATATTATCTATGGCGGACGTCTTGTCCGGGTCCACGTGTATACCACCTGGTACGATGACGTGGCCAAGGAACTTGACAGACTCTCTGGCGAAGTGGCTCTTCTCACGATTCACCCGCAAGTTGAACATTGCGAGGCGATCGAACACAGCCTCCAAATCAGAAAGGTGCTTCTCAAACGATTCCTCGGATAACACCAGCAGGTCATCTAGATATGCAACTAAAGTTATACCTGGTAGGTTGGACTTAAACCGATCGATTAGCCTCTGGAAGGTCGCTCCAGAGTTACGAAGACCCATGGGCATACGCTTGAACCTGAAGGTGCCCAATGGTGTCGTAAATGAGGTGAGGTCCCTATGGTCTGGATCGACCCCCACCTGAAAATAGCCAGAGCGCAAGTCCAGCGTAGTCATGTATTTGGAGGTTTTGGCGGCGTGGAGGACGTCTTCGATCCTGGGAAGGGGGTAGCGATCAGGCTCCGTGACCGCGTTGAGCTTGCGGTAGTCAACGCAAAGCCTGTAGCTCCCATCCTTCTTCTTCACCAGGACGACGTTTGAGGCCCACGGGGATTCGCATTCCTCGATGACGTCGGCGCTGAGTAACTTTTGCAGCTCTTTCTCCAATGCCTCCTTCTTCGGCGGCGACAGCCTGTAGGGTGGCGAAGCAAGCGGCTCCTGATGTTCACTTACCTTGATCTTGTGTACGGCGAAGTCTGTGGGAGGTCCCTCGGCGGCAAACTGAGACACTCTGCTACGCAAAAAGGCGTTGAGCGCGTCCTTGTTTTCTGGCGGTAACTCTGTCCCTTCGTTGTCGCGCAAGGTTACATCGGAGATCTCCGCTCGCATCAGCTCACAGTCCCTTAAAGTGACAGACTGTACAAAAGGAAATATCTGTTCAGGGCCATCGGAGAAGTGCCACGATTCCTGGGCGATATCGACAATAACCCCAGCATTCGCAATGAAATCGCGGCCTAATAATGTTCGGGTGTTGTCCCCAGGGAACACCACGAATTCGGTAGCTACTTGTCTACCTTCTAATAGCACTGGTACTGTCGCAGTCAACACTACCTTTTGCTGGCGGGAACCGTCCGCAAGCCCTATGGTGCGTTCCGCCTCATCAAATTGTACCCCGACCGAGCGTAAAATAGAGTACAACATCGCCCCGGCAACACTACAAGCAGCTCCCGTGTCGAGAATCGCGACACCTACCCTATTCGCAATAGTGACGGATACTATAGGTTGCCTTTCCGTTACGCGCGGTACGTGAATGACGTCGTTACCGGTAATGACATTAAAATCGCACGAAGTCGCGGCTACGTTTTTACCAGCACAATTCTCACATTTCGATCTCACTACACCGGGTTGGCCACATCCGTAACAACGTATTGGGTTAGACCCCGTATTAGCATTTACACCCTCAGAAGCAATACTAGCAGCCTGGCGTTTATTATTTTTATCTTGCAAACTACGACAATCAGCCACAGCATGCCCATAAAACTTGCAAAACGAACAACGAACGCGCTTATCACGTTTCGGAATTTCGTTCGAGTTAAAAGTGGGTTTCGCGACAATAGTACCGCGCGAACCAGTGGTAACGCTGCGCTCGGCCGATTCGATAGCGCGCGGCGGCGGCGCGCGTGAGTGAGACGCGTAGGTACTCACCGTCGCCGGCGAAGCGCTCGGATTCCCGGAATCGTTACTTACGTTAATTTCGGAAATCGCGTCTTCAATGACCCTCGCTTTTTCTACGAAACTATCAACATCAACAATGATATCTCTAGGTAACCGTTTCCTGACTCGTCGATGTAACAACCCGTAAATAATGTCTATTTGCATACACATAGGTACCGCGTACGGTAATTTAACTATTAGAGAACGCACTCTACATACAAACACTTCGGCTCTTTCGGAGTCTTTCTGTTCCGTGGCAAAGATTTCACGTAAAACCTTGTGAGCCGGTTGCTGAACTCCATACATGGCGCGCAGGCGCGCCACGGCGTCGGGCCAGGTGAGGGCGCCGGCGCGCGCGCCGCGCCACCACACGGCGGCGTCGCCCTCCAGCAGCAGCGGCAGCCCGCGCAGCGCGTGCTCGTCGCTGACGCCCGCGCACTCCTTGTACACCTGCACGGCGTCGATGAACGCCTCCAGCACCTCCGCGTCGCGCGATCTCCCGTCGAACCGAGCGGTGCACTTGGAGAAGTTGCCTCCGGCGACCGCAGACGAGAGCGCGGACGGCGCGCGGACGTCGGGCGGCGGCGTCGCGGGCGGCGGGGTCCACGGGGCGTTGTTGAACGGGAGTGATCGCAGGGTCTCCACCAGGGTGCGGTTTGTCTCCGCTTGCATCCTGGCGAAGGTCTCCATGACGCCGACCAGGAAGGTCTCGGCGTTCCCGTTCGCGGCCGCTCCGGCGGTGCCGGGCGGCTCGGCGGCGGCAGCGCGGGGGGCGCCCGAGGCGCGCAGCTCCTCTACGCCTGTCTCCGCTTCGTCGTAGGACTCGGGTTCGCTTGCATCTTGGTTGGGAGTCTCGTCACTCTTTTCGTTGTTAACGGTTTTACTCCGCGTATGCATGGCAATATGTAGTTTCACACTTCACTTCTGTTACACTTTTTGTCGAAATAAGTTTTAACCGGCGCGAGTTGAATACACTCTAGCGCGGCACGGCACTCGCGGCGAGAACGTAGGTACAGTTTGAATATAGATTCAACGCCACTAAGTTGGGCAGCCACTGTAATGGTTGTAACGCTTTATTGATCACTACAAACATTAACAAACACAATACTACAGTCATCAGTAGGTACAAGTAACATAGAAGTAAACATAGGAAGTGAGGGCCATGGAAATGCAAAACGAAACGAGATAGCTCAGTACGACGCGCTGTGCGAATTCTCTCGAACTCACTATGGCGCGCGGGCAGCGCGGGGCGCGCGGGCGGCAAAGCCGAGTGCGCGCCACCTCGCGGCGAGCACGGAAACGGGCGAGCGCGGTAAAACGTGTAATAAATGCGCGCGAAACCGAAACTGGAAGCGCGGGCGTTATAAAAGTATAAATTTAGAATAAAGGAAAAATTAAAAAATAGCCTATAGCTCAGTTGGCTAGAGCGACTGGCCGCGAGTGCCGGGAGGTCGCAGGTTCGAACCCTGCTCGGTGCCTAAATTTTTCAATTTCTCCTTTATTCTAAATTTGTAGTTTACGATAGCAGCGGTAATGCTTAATACAAGAATTAATAAAAAATATATTTAAAAAAAAACATGTTCCGTGCATTATTGCTATCCTTCTTTATAACTGCTCCAAATTTCAAATAAGTAGTTCATAAATAGTTCATGAGTTATTTACTGATGTGACAGACAGACAGACAGACAAAGTGAAACCATAAGGGTTCCTTTTATACCATTTTGATACGGAACCCTAAAAATCCACAATCTCGTCCAAACTCAAGACAGTAACGTTAAAGGATCGATTTGTAAGTCGGGTCTGAGATCCCCAGGGTCCCATTACCTCCTTAGTCCTTGGCATAGAGGTCTTTAGCGTCCCCTATGGTATTAGGAAATGTATTTCTACTGCTATTTACAAGATGAATAAACGGCACATAATCTATATATATAAATGAAGTCCTGACTGACTGACTCATCAATGCACAGCCGAAACTACTAGCGCTAGAGAGTTGATTTTTACACAGTCGGTTACATTTATCACATAGGCTAGGGATAAGATAGGATTTTTTGAAATTCATCCCTAAAGGGGTAAAACAAGGGATGAAAATTTGTATGTGAACGTATTATTTTGGACCTATAAACTTGAGATTTCGTATATAGACTCTGTTCAAATACAACAAAACTAAATTAAGCGATTTTCTAAATTCATTCCCTAAAGGGGTTAAAAGGGGGTTCAAAGTTTGTACGGGGAGCAAATCTTTTTTGAAGTGAGAGATTTGGAACTTTGTTTCAGCGATTTTCGAAATTGCTCCCGTAAAGGAGTGGAAAGAGGGTTCCAAGTTTGTGCGGAGAGCAAATCTTTACTTTTCTTTAAAATCGATATGGGTGTCATCTTCGAGGTTCCTCGGGGTTCCGATTACGAAAACAACATGCATTTTCAAATCCAAGATGGTGGACATTTATTTTTCCGATATGGATGCCGATTAGGAAACATACATCCATTTTGAAATCCAAGATGGCCTACATATTTTTCTTATAAATCAATATGGGTGTCATCTTTCTGGTTCCTCGGGGTGCCGATTACGAAAATGACATCCATTTTGAGCTAGTGATTGACCGCGTATGCCAGAATGTAGCAGGTTCCTATCCTACTCGGAGTTTAAATATTAGATTGTGTCTCAAGGGAGCAAAATAGTATACGTACGGCGAGAGCGGTATATTGAAACCTGAGTAAAGCGAAAGATACAATAGACTGCTGAGCGTAGCGAGGGATCCTAAAATATAATGTTGAGCGTAGCGAGGGATTCAAGGGTTTCATGCCCACGACGGAAATAATTTTGCTACCGTATGACACATACTGCTTTTCATGCCGCCTATGAGGAAACAGTAAATCGTGTCTCAATGAAATGAAATTATATATTTACGGTGAGAGCGGTATATTGAATCCTGAGTGAAACGAAAAACTAAAGAAGAATCTTGAACGTAGCGAAGGATTCAAGTGTTTACGGCTAAGACGGAAATAATTTTGTTACCACTGGCACATACTGCTTTGCACACTTTGTTTGAGGAAAAAAGTCATTTTTGAAATCAGAAATTATTTATTTGCATAGAGAGTAGGTATAGGGATGTTACAATACATTTTGTATCGTGCATCTAGCCTGCATGCAAGCGTGCAAATACATAAAATGTCAAAAGTTACAGTCCATTAAAATGTCAAAAGAATAAAAATAAAAATAATTGGAATAAATATAGGAAGTCAAATTGAAATACTAGTAAAATTAACATAATAGGCATATCACAGTCAAAGAGGCACAATAAAATCATAAAATTATAACAATTATATAACTAAATATTACTAATTCTAATGCTGGTGTTCGTTTTGGTCTCAAATGAAGGAAGAAAAGTACGACTTCGATCCCTTATTAGCTATGCTGCTACGAAATGCTGGAACGATATTCCTCCTCGTATTAAAGAGTCTCCATCGGTATTCGTTTTCAAAAAACGTTTAAAAAAATTCTACTCGAACATCAGACTAATCCAGCATAGCATTTCCGTGTCCCTTTAGATTTATTAGTTGCTTCAGTTGCAGATTCCATTAATATGTGTTCATTTCTGAGCTGTAGATTATTAATAGGTCGTAACACAAAATTTGATAATTTTAAGTAAATATTGTTTATGGTTAGTTATATACATATATTTTATAGTGTAATAAGTAAACATGTATTTAACCTAAATGCGGTCATGTGACGCTCAACCTAAGGATCCACATAATATCAGCGTCGGGTCATCTACTGTGGCCCGACATTGTGCTGAGTGGACTCCTTTTTCGCACTTTAAAAAACAGTACATGTAACTAGCGCAATTATGTATATGTACCTAGATTAAGGGTTGCGAAATAAATTTTCTTTTCTTTCTTTCTTTCTTATTCGAGGGCAACAATGACTCTTTTCTGAATAGCAGGTGTGAAGTAGTAATTTTGACTCTGTTCACTTCCTTATAGGTTTATCAGTGCACCCTTGTTACTCCGAAGATTAACGACAAGAAGGCGACGTATATAATAAAGACAAATGACTAGTAGATTTACAAGCATAATGAAGGACCTCGCGTTCAAGTTGAGGATTCTCTTGAGGATTAAAAAGTATAAAAGTGAGCGAAAAAATTAGTGATGAATGGGAAGTAAAATACGTTAACGGCCGTTTCTTTGAATGGTAATGGTTTGGAAATGTTAACAATGATTATACTTTGTGGAATGGATAAAGAAATATAAATAATGTGAAATGTTGATTTACATTTCTATCATGATTTGTATTAAACAATATGGATATTTTATTTCAGATTTAGAAAATAAGAGAACAGCGTTCTGATTCTACGCCAGAAACTCAAGACAACAACATCTACCCATCTCGCTCATCAACCAGCTTCTACATCAAGCCTTCTACTTCACTCAAAACTGCCATTTCATTTACTTCCACCTACAGCTCCACAACTGTTTAAGCGCGACCGCACTGGAGCGACCGCTGGACTCTTCTCAGCTAGGCTAGGTTTAGTGAGCCAGCGACAAAACTCCCAGTAGCTCGATTCCACTCACACCTCAGATTCGGTTGAAACCGCTCAACCAATCTCCCTGGAGCGCAAACTCTTAGAGTATACCAGTGTTCCAAACCACACGCGTGGACCTTTAAAGCGCCGCAAGCGGAATCAGAAAGTGTAAAAATGGGGAAAAAATAAAATAAAAAAACATGAATGTACCAAGTTCCAAAATATTGACGAAATCTTTTCGAAAATAAGTAAGGTCACAAATTTCGTCAATACTTACTTTTACGAGCCTAATTTATATAGTATCCTTCGCTGGACGACGGCCTCAGTCATATACTTCTAAATCTCTTGATTTCATGCAACATTATTCAATTTGAAATATTATATCCAAATCATCTACTAACGATGATAAGTTGTTTAATAACGGAATATTACCGAATACACTGATTAATGTAAACAGAACTAATAATAGAATTGCGCGAGATAATGACATGATTACATAAGTTTAGATAACCTTGGCGTTAATGGCTTGCGGTTAATGAATAATTTATTTAATCTGTTGACTTTCAACTTGGCATTCAGTCTGTATCTGACTCTACTAGCAAGCAGTCATGACGCAGAAGGTTGCAGTCGTCACTGGCTCCAATAAGGGAATTGGGTTTGCCATCGTCAAAGCACTGTGCAAGCGTTTTAATGGCACCGTCTACTTGACTTCAAGGGATGAAGGCAGAGGGAAAGCAGCAGTTGCGGAACTTAATAAACTGGGACTCAAGCCAGCATACCACCAGTTGGATGTCATCGATAGAAGCAGCATCGAGAAATTCAGAGATCATATCAAGAAGAATCACGGCGGTATCGATATTTTGATTAACAATGCAGCCATCGCGAACTCTGTCGAACTTTACAACGGCTACGAAGAATGTAAGTCTATAATAGATATAAATTACAAGAGTCTGCTGTCTATTCAGGAGTTACTCTTTCCACTGATCAGAAATAATGGAAGAATCGTGAATATTTCCAGCGATTGTGGGCATTTGTCGAACGTGAGGAATAAATACTGGATCGAAAGGCTTTCACGAAGAGACTTAACAGTGAATGATATTAACAAGTTCGTCGACTGGTTCTTGGATTCGGTGAAGAATGGCACTTTTAACAAGGATGACATTGCTGACGATGGTACTTTCGCAGCTTATAGAGTCGCTAAAGTTGCTGTGAGTGCTCTGACCATGCTGCAGCAGAAGGAGCTAGAAGGTCGGAATATTTCAGTGAACTCCATGCATCCCGGACTGGTTAGGACTGATATGACTGCTGGAGTTGGGTTCTACGATGCTGATGAAGCGGCGGAGACGCCGGTATACTTGGCTTTGGACGCTCCGCAGACACTGAAGGGCGAGTACGTGTGGTACAATAAAAGGGTGTTGGACTGGTTCGATTATAAGGCGGACTGGTTCTTCAAGACTAGCACGTTAAAGGCTTAAGTGCTTTAGAAGAAGAATTTTGATGAGAGTAATAAACAGGAAATGATAGGTCATTTGATACGACACGACGATCCAATTCAAAAGACAAAAGTTTAGTTTGTAGGCCTTTTATTATTTGTAGTTTAGAATTTATGTGTTAGAGCGTTATATAACGCTCTTTGTTTCCCATTACAATAAATAATTCAAAAGATAATGAAGGGAAAAATTGTGGGAAGGAGAGGAATAGGAAGGCCGAGGATTAGTTATTTGGACCAGATAAAGAAAATGGTAGACGTCCAGTCGTATCGAGAAGTCAAAGAACTGGTGTTAAGTAGAATGATGTGGAGAGAACTGAACCGACAAGAGTGAAACTCTTAAACAATAATAATAAACAGAAACTGAATGCAAACCCTAGGGCCATGGAGTCCGGACGCCCACAATTTAATTAAAAATATAAATAAAAGACTACGGGAGTCCAACGTAGATCGCAGGGCTGGCTCATTCCTCTGCCAAAGGATAGGCATTGCGATCCAGTGGGGTAATGTAGCCAGCCTTGTGGGCAGCCTGCCACAGGGGATCGATTTGGGGGATCTTTATTAGGTTTATATTTAGTAATAGGTTAGTTTTAATGTTATTTTTTATTAATAATTATGTTATTATTCAATAATCAAATAAGTTATAAATGGAAATTAATTGTAAGGCTACTTTGTGACTTAGTTGGGCGGAATTCGTATAAATTATTACGTGCTCTCCCTAGATCTTACTGCTGGCATCCAGATTTCCTTACTTGTCAATTTACTTTGATTATAACATAAATAGTATGCAGTACTGCGTTCATACTGCCCGCTGTTCCCGCGCCAATCAAGAAGCACTCATTGAAATGTAATGGCTCAGTCAATAATCTTTACTGACTAGACAATTAACACTAAAAGCTTACTGTTACCGCACCGAAAAACACAAAAGTAGCGTACAACACAACAACACTTAATGTATCTAATTATTTAAATGTGTGCTAATGAAGTATTTACATCCATTCAGTTAATTTGTATGTAAACAAAGATTAAGAACGAGGTTGCTACTAACCAGAATCAGAATCAGAATCAGAAATTTTATTGGTAAAATGTCATTTTACATGTCAAAAATGTATGTGAATTAAAATTATGTATATAATTTAAAATTAATCACTTAGTTCTGAAATACGTACTATATCATAAGTCATAATATCTTATTTTATACATTTGGATCAGAAACATTTATTCTCAGTTATATTCATTAAATAAATTATCTATACTTTTATGTGTTGGTCAATGATACATTGTTAATAAAATCATCAATGGTGTAACAAGCCATATTAACTAAAACCTGTTTCAGTTTATTTTTAAATATGTTGTCCGTCGTGGAGTTATTTATACTAGCTGGAAGAGCATTGTACAGTTTCGGGCCTATTACACTGAGTGATTTTCGAGCTCGGGCTAACCTCCGCGTCGGCACGACCAGTTGGTGCTGAGCGCGCGTGTTTCGACTCGGCGCGTGCAGCTGCGCACGAGTATTGTACGACGCCAGATTATACCTAACATACTTGCAGGCTTCGAAGATAAATACGCTTGGTAGTGTAAGTATCTTGAGTTCTCTAAACAGATTCTGTGCAGGGTGATCGTGCGGTTTATTTGCAATGATACGAACTGCTCGTTTCTGTATTTTGAAGATTTTGTCCCGATCGGCGGCTGTAGCCCACAAGTCAGCGCCATAGATTAATATCGAGTGGAAGTACCCGTAGTAAGCCTTCTTCATATTCTCAGAGGATAAGGTAGGTGCTAGTCTCGATAACGCATAACACGCCGAGCTAAGCTTATTGCAGGCAGCGTCGATGTGGGGAGACCACGTCAAACCCGCGTCAATTTTAAATCCCAGATAGTTTACATGATCAACCTGGGGCACTATGATATTGTCCGCCAGTATGTTAAGTTTATCATTGTCACTTTTACGTAGCTGGAAGTGAATTAAGTTAGTTTTATCCACATTAAGTAATAGACCGTTCGCTACAAACCATGCTGAGACCTTTTCTATGGCTACGGTTAAGTTAAGTGTTAAATTTTGTTTATTATCTGCGTTTACGATTATGCATGTGTCATCAGCGAATAAAATGTACTCAAGCCCGGGACAAGCCGCAGTAATATCGTTCACAAGAAGTGTGAACAGGGAATTTCCCATTATGGAACCTTGAGGCACCGCACAGGCACCCAGAGATTCCAGACTAGACCTAGAATTCAGTACGTATGTACACTGTTTTCGGTTAGATAAAAATGATGCTACCGCTTTATGAAAACTGCCACCAATACCATATCGTGACATCTTTTTTAAAAGTAGGGAATGGTCCACCATTTCAAATGCGCGCGACAAGTCGCAGAAAATCGCTGCAACTTGTCGCCCGCACTCAAGATGCGCCATCACTCGCGTGACAACATCACGCGCTGCGTGCACTGTAGAGCGCCCCTCGCGGTAGGCATATTGTTGTTCGTTCAATATTAAGTTTTCATTAAAGTGATCTAATATTCTTTTACTCAACATGCGCTCGAACGACTCAGACTACTGAATTGTGGTTGTCGATTAACGTTTGACTGATATTTTATTCTGGCAGTTATTTATTACATATACGTATGCACGTATTCATTTATGTATTCTTATATATTCGGTATTTATAGTATGGCGTTTAGTTATATATATTATTGTGTTATTATTAAGATAATATTGTATTCGTTTTGTACATGTTTCTCAGTTTTCCTATTAATCTTAATCTCCACTCAATTGCTCAAAGGTTAGCTGGAAGAAATCCCTTACAGGGATAAGCTCGCCTTTGTACATATATGTCAACTTCTTGTAATTTGAAGAGGTAGGGCACAGCAAAATGTCATCTTGCTCGAATTTGGAGCAGCCTAACTGGGGAAGTACCTCCGCCTTGCAGAAGACCACAGCCATAATAACATTATCTAGTATACAGTTATGTAGTGATGTGTTCCTGGAGGTGAGCAAGGTTGCCAGAGCTCCCGAGGATGCACTGTGTTGAGAGCGAGGGACCTAAATTTGTCCCTTCTGTTGTCCACACAGTGCATCCTCAAATTTATAAAGGGTCGGCAACGCGTACGTGACTCCTTTGGAGTTGCGGGCGTCTATAGGATGCGGTGGGCGCTTACCATCAGGTGGACCGTAAGCTTGTTTGCCATCGGCGTTGTATAAAAAAAAATGTGTTGTATTTTTCCTCACACATACTACTAAGTTTGTCATTATTTTTAATGCTAATGAAAATTTTCATTATATATGAAGTCAATAAAGATGATTAGCATAAACTATTTGCCCGTCTCTCAGTTAACTTACTGCTTAATATTTATCTGAGACGGTTCTTGCGCGGCGTGCAGCGCAAGGGAGACGTCAAAGGGTAGCGGTTAAGAAGAGCTGAGCCTGTACTCCCAACTTCGAAACTGAATTTCGTATCGTACCGTCCCTTTCACTCTCGTGTTATTCACTATATGAGTGAGAGGGACGGTACCATACGAAGTTGGGAGTAGCCTCTCTTGGCAAGTCCCTACGAGCCTGAGTTAAGCGATAAGTGTATCTATTATAAAAGACTTAAGTCACGTAAGCATAAGCAAGGTAAGTACGAAGGAAGTTTAGGTAAGGCAAATTTTAAATATAAAACTCCCGTGATTTTTACACATCATTATCATCATCATCATCATCATCATCATCACCACCACCATCATCATCACTGCTGGACATAGGCCTCCCCCAAAGAGTGCTATAATGACCGGTCCTGCGCCACCCGCATCCAACGGACTTTTACCAGGACAACGACCTTTACCAGGTCATCAGCAAACTTTGGGGGGGCCTACCCACGCTGCGCCTTCGGGTCCGTGGTCGCCACTCGAGAACCTTCCGGCCCCAACGGCCGTCGGTTTCAGACACATAGTATAAAACAAAGTCGCTTTCTCTGTCCCTAATCCCTATATCCCTATGTATGATTAAATCTTTAAAACTACGCAACGGATTTTGATGCGGTTTTTTTAAATAGATAGAGTGATTGAAGAGGAAGGTTTATATGTATAATAACATCCATTAAATAGTGCACCCGTGCGAAGCCGGGGCGGGTCACTAGTATTCAAATGTAATAAACGGATCACTCACGTCTTTAAGGTCGAATATCACTCGACGTGTTTTGCGCCCAGCTGATGAACTGTTTCGAATGCTACGTCTATGACGAGTGTGGAAAGACTTTAGTATGTGACGTTGTTAGTATTGTGTGACCCGACATTGAATAATAGTGACGAAAATGAGGGTGGATTCTCGCCTCCCCCACTACCGCCGCTAACACCAAGCAGCCGAACAAGCCGCGTGCGAGCGCGCAGTGCTAGACGCGCGGCCATCGCGGCTGGTTCTCATGATTAAAAACCGATTCATATCTAAAGACATGTATTACTTATATCTATCGTCGGCGCGCCCGTGTAAAGATATAAATACGTTAATAGACACTGTATAGAAGAATATTATTTTGTCTGCCACAGCACGTGTCTGGCACGCTCAATGTCTGTAGATACGAATCGACCTTAATAGCCGTGGCTCTAAGGTCGATAAGGACGTTGGTCCGAAACATGCCGAGCGATATTCGACCTTAAAGACGTGAATGACCCTTTAATATATTTCAATAGGTAAGGAAACCTTGGCTTCCCGGTGAATATTAGGTGGTAATTTGTTATGATCCTGCTCTGTGGACACAGAGAAATCAAGCTATTAGGTACTTGCATTGGTAACCTAAAAGATCACAGAGTCCATTTTGAGATTTAGCGTAGGAACAAGCTTTACGAAAACGAATTCTATGATGAAAAACTGGACCTTGTTGAAGCATGAGTCTTCTGATAGATGTCGCTGTATGCCTCCCTTAAGGCGTTTGTATAAAAATGCATCTATAGCTCAGTTGGGTAGAGCGACTGGCCGCGAGAGCCGGGAGGTCGCAGACTCGAATCCTGCTCGGTGCCTAAATTTTTAAATTTTTCCTTCATTCTTTCATTCAAATTTGGACCTTGCTGGTATTTAATCATGTCCCTCACGATGTTTTCCTTCACCGAATGGACGTAAGTTAGTATGAGTAAGTATAATAGAGATGTTCACACTTAATAAAAAATATATAAGTTCAAATTTCCCCGAATAAGGCTTTAGTTCATAATCAAATGGTGAAAAAAGTAAGTCAGTGTATACAATGACATACTTATAAGAATTCAAAGTTTTAAGAGCGGACATATCTGTCCCTTTTCCCGAAAAACGAAACTTTGTAACAACTATCGTCATTTACATGACGTCACGGATCTGAGAGCTTTCTCTCTAACTAGCGACCTCAAAACCGTTTAAGCAGCTCGATTCGACTCACACCTCAGTAGCTCGATTCTACTCACACCTCAGATTCGGTTGAAACCGCTCAACCAATCCCACTGGAGCGCAAACTCTTAGAGTATCCCGTGTTTCACTGGAACGCAAACTCTTATATACCAGTGTTCCAATCCACACGCGTGGTGGTATCGGAGGATTGCCCCTGGATTTTCCCCAGGCTACTCTCCAACCGCGCACTCCTATCGCTTTATTGAGCCCGGCCTATAAAGCCAGTCAGGTTAAAAAAAACGGTTGAAGCTTCGTTATTTTTTGAGATATTTGAAAAGAATTTTCATCATTTGGCTTATTTTTTTGCCTTATTTCTTTTGGAGTTGTGATGCATATTGATTCAACTATATTATTACGAACTTAGTATGAATTTAAATATAAACTTACTATAAAACTGTATTTAAATCAAGCAGGATAAGTAATAACCACATTGTAAGCAAAACAATCCTGTTTTTTATTTTCCTCATGATAAGTTATCGTTTGGTATGCGTGTATTTTTATAACATGCCAATGACAATTAAGTTTTATGGTAAGCAGGCACGTAGCCTATGGACTCCTGTAACAACAGAGTGCAAAAGCGTTGCTGGGGGCCGATTTTTGAGTGTAGACTGCTCGAATTTTCACTCGACATCTGTCAAATCAGCATAGTTTTTTGACAGATCTCGAGTGAAAAGTCGGGCTTTTGACACTCAAAAATTTCAAGATTCACTATGCTGACAGCCAGAGATGATTACAGTTACTCACTCATTACCAACTGAGTGCATCGGAGGTCTGACCGTACTTACACAACACCACATACCTACAGAGTATTTTCATTTCTGTGGCTTCATAGGCCAGGCCCAATAAAGCGATAGGAGTGCGCGGTTGGAGAGTAGCCTGGGGAAAATCCAGGTTAAATCTCCGACATGACCACAGTTTAAACACCGGAATACTCTAAGAGTTCGCGCTCCAGTGGGATTGGTTGAGCGACCTCAACCAAATCTGAGGTGTAAGTGGAATTGAGCTACTGGGAGTTTTGTCGCTGATTCAGTAAACTTAATCTAGCTAAGAAGGGTACACCAAGACACTCAGCTAGGCCCTATCTGGGTCGGACTGACTACCCAATATGCGGTGGTACCGGGACGACTAGGGACAATGTATGTGTTGTCGCGATCGCGCGGTAGATGTAGAGCAAGTAATTTCGTTATTGTGGCTGAGGTCTTCTATATGGTAGATACTTATCCAGTTGGACTGCTCCAAATTGGGGCAGTGACCTAGGCCAAAAATTATCTTATTGGCGATACGTGGTTATCGGTGATAACTTGTTGTTATCTTGCTCTGTAGACACAGTCAGGGAAAGCGAGATATAAAATATATTACAAGCTTCTTGCCAACTTCTCTCCTCTACTTATTTTTGTCTTCTTTTTCATTTCTGTTGTATTTTTCATTTTTCCGTGTATATCTTTTCCCCCTATGGTGGCCCATCATGCCGCATAGGGACGTTGTTCACAATTTTATCCTTGTCTGGCTTAGCTAACCAAACGGGAGAGGAAACAAAAATCTCAACCAGCGAATTAGACAAATGGCGATTTAAAAAATAGCTTGCTTTCCCTAATTGTGTCCACGGGGCAAGACAAATAACAAGTTATCACCGAATAACCACATCACCAGGTGATAAGCCAAGTTTTGACTTATCTGACTAAATTTCCTTCATACCTACCTTACTTGCCTTACTCATGCCTTACCTGATAGCATTACTGTACAATTTAAATGAAAGTACCTAAGTGTGTAACGTAAGTGTTATGCTAATGATCTTTATTGACTTTAAACTTAACCTAACACTTCATTTGCAAAATAATAATAACAAACGTTAAGATTAGTAGTCTAAATAATTAGGAAGAACCATGTTCGTAACTAATATTTCTTTGCTTACAAATAAACTCAACGAATGTAAATAGGTACACTATTAGCACATATTTGAATAAGACATACATATCAAGCGTTTTTCAGTTTTGATTTAGGCTACTCCTGTACTTTTCAGTGTTAACTGTCAATCGAATCAGTAGAGATTATTTCAAGCATTATGCCTTCAACGTGTTAGTCTTGAAAAACCAGTCCGCCTTATAATCGAACCAGTCCAACACCCTTTGATCGTACCACACGTACGCGCCCTTCAGAGTCTGCGGAGCGTCCAAAGCCAAGTATACCGGCGTCTCCGCCGCTTCATCAGCATCGTAGAACCCAACTCCAACTGACATGTCAGTCCTAACCAGTCCAGGATGCATGGAGTTCACTGAAATATTCCGACCTTCTAGCTCCTTCTGCTGCAGCATCGTTAGAGCACTCACAGCAACTTTAGCGACTCTGTAAGCTGCTACAGTGCCTTCGTCAGCAAAATCACCTCTGGTAAATGTGCCATTCTTCACCGAATCCAAGAACCATTCTACGAAATCGTTGATATCCTTCACTGTTAAATCTTTTCGTGAAAGCCTTTCGATCCAGTATTTATTCCTCACGTTAGACAAATGCCCGCAATCGCTAGAGATATTCACGATTCTACCATTATTCCTGATCAGCGGGAAGAGTAAGTCCTGAATAGTCAGCAGGCTCTTATAAGTAATTTCGATTATGTTTTTACATTCTTCGTAGCTGTTGTAAAGATCGACAGAGTTCGTGATGGCTGCATTGTTAATCAAAATATCGATACCGCCGTGATTTTTCTTGATGTGATCTCTGAATTTCTCGATGCTGCTTCTATCTATGACATCCAACTGATGGTATGCAGGTTTGAGTCCCAGTTTATTTAGGTCTGCGACTGCTGCTTTTCCTCTGCCTTCATCCCTTGACGTTAAGTAGACGTTGCCATTAAACTGCTTGCACAGTGCCTTGACGATGGCATATCCGATTCCCTTGTTGGAGCCAGTGACGACTGCGACCTTCTGTGCCATGACTGCTTGCTAGTAAAATCAGATACAGACTGAATGCCAAGTTGCAATTTAATGCGTTAAATATTCATTACCTTGGAGTTAACCTTATTTATCGTTTAATATTATCGTATGATTCTATTTTTAGTTCTGTTTACAATGTAACCCCTGTTTTTGGTTGTTTTCCATTATCCAACAATTTGTGATAATCCATATTGAAAGGAACCTTATGGCGGCCGGCACTTACGCCTTTATTGCCGCTGTTCCAATACAATAGTGAATAGGTATAACGTAAGCGCCTGCCGCCATAATGTCCCTTTCGATGTGGATTATCACATTTAATGTAGTTACCTTAGTAGATGATTTGGACATATTATTTCAAATTGACTAATGACATATTTGTATGTATAATTCTTTATTACACATTAGTAGAATACAACAACATAACAAAATTATAAGAACAATTGACATAATATTATGTACAAAATATATGATATTTTTCAGATCTTCGCTTATATCCCTTAAACTAAATAAATTGTAGTTCTACATTGTATTCAGCTTAAGATTATTTATTAGTAAAAATAAGAACATTTACAAGTATGACTACAATGATTGACGACCGCTTTAGCCTAGTTGGTAATGACCCTGCCTACGAAGCTGGAGGTCCCGGGTTCGAATTCCGGTCAGGACATTTATTTGTGTGATGAACACAAATATTTGTTCCTGAGTCTTGGATGTTTTCCATGTATTTAAGTATCTATTTATCTATATAAGTATGTATATCGTCACTTGGTACCCATAGTACAAGCTTTGCTTAGTTTGAGACTAGGTTGATTTGTATAAGATTGTCCAAAAATAATTATTTATTTATTTAATAATTAAACACACATATAAGTTTTTTTAAGATTGGTTAGTAAGTACACATATGTTAGAGGCAATGATTTCTTTGTAGAAATTCGTTTATTTTATAACATGCCAGTTCAGTGAGCATGTTTTTAATTTATTTACAAAAATTGTATAGCTTGTTGAGTCTTTAATTTCAAGCGGCACACAGTTATACTCTTGCAGGTTGGGTCCGATAACACAGCGCCAAACGGGCCTTAGCTTATCATCGGCGAGGAGGCACCAGGAGGTGCTGCCTGCGAGACGGTCTCTGGTTACCTTCACCATAGGTTCTATATCGATGGAGGTTGGATCGGACGTATTTCATCATGATGATCAGCCGGAAGACATCCACTGCTAGATATAGGCCTCCCCCAAGGAGCGCCACAGCACACGGTCGCGAACCATCCGCATCCAGCGACTCCCCGCTGCCTTGACCAAGTCATCAGTCCACCTAGTGGGAGGCCGTCCAACGCTCCGTCTTCCCGTGCGAGGCCGCCACTCAAGAACCTTTCTTCCCCAACGGTTATCGGTTCTACGAGCAATGTCATGTGGCCCGCCCACTGCCACTTCAACTTGCAGATTCTCTGAGCTATGTCGGTAACCCTCGTATTCGGACGTATTTACAAGCTGTTAATGTATAGACACAAGGCAAGGTCAAAATTGTTGTCTTATATGTCTTGGGCTGGGTGATCAACATGTTTACGATCTATGATGCGTAAAGCTCGTTTCTGTATTTTAAACAGCCTGTCCCGGCCGGCCGATATCGCCCAGAGGTCAACACCTTATATTAAAATAGAGGTGCGTTGAGTTGTTGAGTTGTGTTGTTGTTTGTATGACTAAGTTAAAGAGAATTAACGACCGGTTTAGCCTAGTGGGTAGTGCACCTGCCTGTGAAGCTGACGGTCCTGGGTTCGAATCCCGGTCAGGGCAAATATTTGTGTGATGAGCATGAATATTTGTTTCTGAGTCTTGGATGTTTTCTATGTATTTAAGTATTTATATCTATTAAATATATCGTCGTCTAGTACCCATAACACAAGCCTTCTTGAGCTTACTGTGGGGCTAGTTCGATTTGTGTAAGATTGTCCTCTAATATTTATTATTATTTATTAAATTCCCTAAAATTTTGTTTATAAATCATATTTTCAGGCCTACTATTTACCGAAATTCAGCCGATCAAATTTATAGTACGGAGGCAAATTTACAAAAAAACGTCTTCACAAATTTCATCGACACGGCTTCTATATATCTAAAATTGGTATGCTTGTCTGCAGAATACGAATTTACTGGTTTTAAGCAATGAGGGGGATACAGTCATAGCTGTGACGTCATATAGATTTTTGTCAAAATCTCAGGTTCTCTGTCACCAATCAGCACGTGTGAGCTGTAGTTTAAAATCTTATTAAACGTACTATAATTGTTTTTTTTAAACTTATACCATTCATAGTATTTTTTATGCTTTAAGTGCCTCATTTTTCCAATTAAAATATTAGAGGACAATCTTACACAAATCGAACTAGCCCCACAGTAAGCTCAAGAAGGCTTGTGTTATGGGTACTAGATGACGATATATTTAATAGATATACTTAAATACATAGAAAACATCCAAGACTCAGAAACAAATATTCATGCTCATCACACAAATATTTGCTCTGACCGGGATTCGAACCCAGGACCGTCAGCTTCACAGGCAGGTGCACTACCCACTAGACTAAACCGGTCGTCAATGACAACCAACTTAATTTTGCAATTGGACAGAAGCATTTGGCCTGTCCTTTTATTTTCTCTCGACTCTCCCGAGATAAGTTATTGTTTGGTGCGCGTGTATTTTTTATACATGACGATGGTAATTGGGTATATGCACTTGATTTATGTAATAGTGTCAATTTACAAATAAAGGAAAAATTGAAAATGTCAATTTAGAGATGTTAAACAATCAGGTAACCTATCGATATTTCGAAAATCTATTTACCGAATTTCACTTGTCCGAAAACGGTTCACCGAATCTTTACAATCCAAATACTTTGTTTCGCAACTGTTTGAAATACCACGGATTCATTTTACCACAATGTATGTCATTTGTCCGCAATACAAAAGCCCGCTTTACAGTTCCCAATTTTTACATTTGACAACTTATACGTTAGCCACATTTTCATAATTTCAATGATACGTCTTAATCTTCGAAATTATTTTTTTTATACAAACCCAGAATGACTTGTTGGGTTAAAATCGACTCTAATGCGGATAGGTTAGAAGATTAAGGCCGGAGCTGAAGCAAAGCCAAGCTCCCGTCTTAATCTTCGACGTTATTTTTTTTATAAAAGCCCAGAAAGACTTGTTGGGACAAAATCGACTAATAATTGTATCGACTGTTTCTAGGCTGATCATAATAATGAACGTAATTTTTAATCTTAGCCGAAATATAATTATGAGTTTCCTCAATCAGCGCCTGCAATTAAATTCATAGCAAATAACACAGTATTCATGATTTGTTATAACTCGATGGAAATGAACTTTGTTATCTTTAGAAATATCTGGATAATGACGTTTCGGTATTTTTACGCTACGGACAAATAAAAATTTGGCAAATGAATGTACGGAATTATAATCATTGTGATTTTAAATCAGCTCGATAATATAATTGTGACCATACAAAAATCTGTCAATAGAAAATATAGAAAATGAAACTTCAGACAAATGAAAAAAATGTAAAAGGAAAAAAGGCGTTTCGTTTTCGGACTTTAAATATTCGGCATAAAAAATTTCGAATTTGCGATAGGTAATCAAACAATCGAAATATCACAATAAATTGTAAATTACAAAATTATTCTAAAGCCCTCCAAACATACTTTTTTTTTAAATATAAATATAATAATAGATGACTTTCAAGGGTGCATCTGCATTTCTACCAGAACGGAGCGAAGCGTATACGTGCACGGAATTAGCCTCCTAAGACCCCGCGTCCTATATAAAGGACAAAATATGGTCAACGGAAAATAAGTTAAATTTTGAAGTAATAGAGTTGCATTTGTTTTGGTTTGATTGATTTGACATAAAATAAAATTCAAATTTGTAATCGGAACTGTTAGGTTCAAATTCGATTGTATTTTTATTTGTATGGTGGGTCTCAGGAGGTTATAAATCAATTGGTTCCTGCGTTCCGTTCTTCTCCGCTTCGATTCACTTATTGATTAATTTGTTCGATCAATTATTTATACACACTTATGAGTGGTATATAGAATGTTCAGTAGATACTAGAAAATGTCATAATGTACTCGTCCATAAAAAAGAAACAAATAAAACATTGCATGTGACAGTGTTTCAACATGCTATATATTTAAATATGTAGAATAGTTATATTAAGTTCTAGATAATGAAGTAAAACAATGATTTTATGAATAAAATAAATGGCAGACATAATACAAGACATCCCTATCATTAAAAAAAACATATATTTGGCTATTTTCTGATTGAATTGAAACGTATCTCGACATTTTCCCAGTGTTACTATCTAGAACAGATTCAGAATTTAAATGTATTTTTTGGATTTTTCATTAACAAATATCTTTACAAACATCATTCCAAATCGACCATTTTCAAGCTAAAAACTGTGTTGAATTCTAATACACACAATAAAATCAAAAACTGGCTATGTTACTATCTAAAACTTCAATAAAATCATCGTATCCTTTAATCAATTCATTGATATTATCAATACTTTTGTCAGGATTTGAAACCAAAACATTTAAAAACTTATATGGCCTCTTAATACAAGAATTCATTAGTAGGTAATTTTTATTGATTACATTGTACTGACTGGCATGAATATTTTAACCTTTCTGCCACACACACGCCATGAAATGAAAATGTCAAACTTGAAGTTGAATCGCACAGAAATAAATGTAGATCGATATCACATAATACATCGTTGGCGTCACTTTAATCAGACTAAATTTGAGAATGTTTGAAAACGAAATCCCACCACCGTAATCTAATTACAGAATAATCTTAAATAGTCATGTGACTGAACCTGACACAGTCGTCATCCCGACGAGACACAAACATACTTATAATAAACACAAAACACTGATAAACAAAATAGTAAAAACAAATAACATAACATGCAAACACCACGCAGGCATTCTAAATATTAAAAAATACAACACTTGTCCCATCACGGGCAAATGCTTAAAAGTAGACTCTATTCTAAAATAATAATCAGTTTTGTAGTCATACCAATCGATAATTTTTCTATCATAAAACACGAACGATCCTTTGATAGTAGCAGGAGCATCTAACACCAAATACACAGGTGTCTCCGCCGCTTCATCCGGAGTAAAGACACCTAGTCCAGTAGTCATGTCAGTTTTAACAAGTCCAGGATGCATGGCATTGACAGATATATTTCTGTATTCAAGCTCTTTTTGCTGTATCATCGTCAGAGCACATACAGCTACTTTAGCTATTCTATAAGGCGCTATGGTACCCCCGTCAGCCAAATCATTTTTATTAAACGTACCGTCTTTAACGCCACTTAAATACCAATTCACGAATTCATTTATGTCATTCACTGTTAAATCTTTGCTAGATAATCTATCAATCCAGTATTTATTCCTTATATTGGATAAGTGACCGCAATTACTGGCGATGTTCAAAATCCGTCCGCCGTTTCTTACAATAGGGAATATCAGTTCTTGTATAGTAAGTAAGCTTCTGTAATCGATGTCTATAACTTCTTTGCTGATTTCGTATGATTGTCTGTATAGATTCCCAGATATAGCAGCATTGTTAATTAGGATGTCTATACCGCCATGTTTTTCTTTTAAGTGGTCTCTGAATTTAGTGACACTGGATACGTCGGAGATGTCCAACTGGTGATACGTTGGATGCAAACCGATGGATTCAAGTTCAGCTACTGCTTTCGTTCCTCGTGTAACGTCCCTGGATGTGAGATATACGGTACCGTCGAATCTCCTGCATAGAGCCTTGACTATAGCGAAACCTATGCCTTTATTTGCTCCTGTGACAACGGCGACCTTCATGTCTGATGTCTGCACGTGACCAATGCTGGGCGTAAACAAACTGATTGTGTTGAAGCAAAAGCAACTGAACAGAGATAATGAGTATAATTAGCGGTTTAAAAGATAACACGTTGAATCGGGATTCCAAAGTCCACACTTAAACAGTTTGAGCAATTATTTTTAGTGACGCATATATAAATATTGACATACCTTTTTTGTCAGTGGTAAAGCTTAAGTATCTATAAAATGATTACAGTCGAGTTCTGAAATACATGTTGTTCCCAAAGGTTCAAAAATATTTGAGCGACCTTATGCCACTTCCAATAAAGTCATATTCACACATAATTTTCGAACTCGACTCTACCTATAGATCTTATTCAATTATAGTCGGTTTAAGATTCTTAATATCGTTGCTGGACCGATTTTTCTTAAAAGATGTAAATATTGTTGACATAAATCGATACTATATACCGTTTGAGGTAAGGGTGAAGCGCTCACAAAAATGTCAATTATGTTCTGCAGCTGGTTGACAAATTGATGGAGATCTGACCTGGCGTCGTCACATCTTCCAGGGACTTCTTGTGGGGCTGGTTCAGCTGCTGACTTAGCCGAAGGTCTCAAAACGCGCAAGTATGGAGCCATCGACAGTGGACCTTCGGACCGTGGGGACAAGGCACACACCGAATCTTTAATGGATTGTGCAAGCATCTGGTCGAGGCATCTCGTGACCAGAAGGCTAGCTTTTACCTTTTGCCTAGAGGATCAGCGTTGCCATACAACGTGGCAATGCTGCCTTGAGCTATCTGGGCACACTACTGCCTGGCAGTGATCTGGGGCACACTTAAAGTTTAGTTTCAGTGTTTTTTTTTTAATGTGAATATTTATTATGGTATGGAAAATATACTAATTTAGCAATTACAACTAAAATTAAAAATAAATCCTATATGGAACTAATTTAGCCTAGAAAATATCAAAAAATTGTGAGCCCTCAGAATGGTGCCGAGGATGGTAAGTATTTCCTCGATGGATTTCAATACTAATGCGTTTCGAGAGGAAGCTGCTAGCTCGTCGGTCACCAGTGGTATCTGTAAGCTTTTTTAAGATGTCTTTCATAAGTTGGTGAAGAAGGTAAATGTTGAGATGGGATATTTAGTAATGTGACGGACAAGCAGAAAGAGTATCATAAGGGTTACTTTTTTTCTTTTTGCTACGAAACCCTAACAAACATGATATGCATCTTTTATTAATCAGAGACCTTCATGGCGTAAATTACACAAAGCCGTATAATAAACGTGGTTATTAACGGCAATTATGGAATTACGTGTTATTTATGTGACACCTGTCGGCATCACAATTAACTGACCATTGGTCGACTTTATGCAGTACGAATAAGGTTCACTAATGGTCAGTTATTATTATAGTTTACCTAGGTGCAATTAAAATTAATGTTTATCTCTTTTAGTCTCTATATGTTTCGAAATAGAGTCCAAAAACAATAATTTCTCTATGGCGACAACGATTTCTACACGGACGAAGTCACGCCAAAAAGTAAATAAATAAATATTATTTTGAGACACTTATCTTCTTCGAATATTTGTTTGTCTTTCATCACACAAAGTAAATAAAACAAGATAAATTCTGCTGAAATCTCTTCATATCAATTCCATCAAATTTGACAAAGCAAGATCCAGAGTAAACTCCTAAAAGGTGCGTGTCCTTTCAATAATTCATGTGACTTACAAAAGGAGCAGTCGTTCCATCTCATTCCCTCGGTCCTGCTAAGTAAAAGAGAGAAAGGGAAAGGCGGATGTTTGGGCCGGTGAGGTATTGTTGACTTATCATAACGTATGGTGAGCCTGTTTACGAAAAAGGACAGGTCGTAATGGCTGAGTTTAGTTTGTCCTGACCTTTTTTGAACGCGTGATTGATGTTGGGTTGAGATCAGGTTAAGATTGAATGGCTTCGTAAAGTCTCAGTAAATTATTGTAAATAATTTGTAATTTTGTAAGCATTTTACATTATAAATAATTACACCCGTGTGGTACTGGATTAGATGCACTTCGTCGTAAGATTTAACTATAGGAACAGGGTTGTAATGTGTTGTGGGCGATAGGCTAGCAACCTTGGAAGGTTGCTTGCCTGTCGCCCACATCGTTGGTTGCAGTGGACTGCAATATCATATTTTCTCCATCTTTAAACCTATAATTGCTAAATGTGGCATTGGAATTAAATTTTATGCGCTCTGCCTATCCCTTTAGATACTCTGCCTACCCTTTTAGATAATAATGGCGTGAGTTTATGTATGTACGTAATTTTAATGCCAGAGAAAACATATCGCTATCTTTAACATAGATAATAGGTATTTTGACTCCAAAAATTTGACTGCTCCAAAAGAAAGAAGGCAAAAAATATGCCAAAAGGTGTAAAAAATCCTATTCAAATATCTCAGAAAATAACGAAGCTACAGCCGTTTTAATGTTCCTGGTTAAAGAGAGAAAGCGCGACAGATCAGTGACGTCACTGACTTCAAGTGCCACATTAAATGACGATCGGTCCATTACAAACTTACGTTTTGCGTAAAACAAAGGATATTCTGTTATATGCCCCCTCTTAAAAGTCTGATGACATGTAATTATGTCATCAGACTTATTAAAAGGTCAGTGGATACCACTGGTGACCAAAGGGCTGGCAGCTTCCTCGCTCAACGCATAAGCATTGCTATACAGCGAGGAAATGCTGCCAGCATCTTTGGCACTATGCCGCGGGGGGATTTTAGATTATTTATTTTTAAGTTTAGTTTGTAGGCCTTTTATTATATTGTATATTATATTATGTTATGATTTGTAAATGATAGTAGCCGTTGGTTCTTCGGTAAAAATACTTACATATTAACATATTTCTGTAAAAGGTGGGTACGGAGTCCTAATAAGACAACTGAGTGTTTATGGATTAAAAATAAAATATCAAACAAATTAAATGCTTGCGGAATAGAATAAAATGAATGGATCAATCAATCATACTACTCGTATTTGGACAAACAAAAATATCAAGTATCGGCTTATTGCTTGCGTAATACTTATACCTGTGTTCTATTATGTCGTTACTTTATTATTTTATTAAATTCGAACTTATGGATTTTCTTATTTGGTGTCAACATCCGTATTTGGGAAATTATTAAATTTTTTACAGTTTTGGTAACTTATTCAAAATGGCGGACTTAAAAAATGCTCGAGAAAATGTCTTACAGCTCACAGAGTTACTAGTATTATATTTGGTGGAGGTGCTGGGATCGATCCTCAAGTTACGATTACTGTGAGTTAGTAGACAGTCTACTTTAAAATGAATGCAATAGGATTTCTATTACATACGTACTGTCTAAAATATATTGTAATATAAAAGAAACTTTATTACATTAGTGTTAAAGTAGAATATCTAATAAAATAAGAGCATTTGTCAGTGTCACAATTAAAATACCTCTCACAAATATAATATTCAAACATGGAGACTTGCAGCCTGACTAGAGTAAGCAGACAGAACCAGGTCGGGCCTAGCTTAGTTTCTTGTTAGACTTTTCTCAGCTAGGTTTATTAAATCAGTTACAAAACTCCCAGTAGCTCGAATTCACTCACACCTCAGATTTGGTTGAAGCCGCTCAACCTATCTCACTGCAGCGCAATCTCTTAAAGTACTGCAGTGTTCAAAACCACCCGCGTGATCTTGTTGGAGGTTTCTCCTGAATTGTCCCCAGGCTACTCTTCAACTGCGTACTCCTATCGCTTTATTATGCCCGGCCTATAAAGCCACAGTCAGGTTCAAAATAAAGCTAAAGTGATACCCGTAGCCAAAGAATTCGAAAGCGCGTTGCCGACTCTTTACGGATTTAGATAAAATTAAGCACGAAGATAGTTTGAGATCCCGTGAAGGACATATCATGGATATCTGGGAAATCATTCCTTATGGTGGTGAAAAAGGGGGTTGAAGTTTGTATAGGTATAAGGTCGCCATAATTAACTGCGCCTAAAATTACTTAATAACAATTGTTTCTTTAAGGCGATGAGTTATTTGTGCTCAATATGGCGAAACAAAGACTCAATTTTAATTTAGGAATAAGGTCGACATTGTTAATACCTACCCATGTTCGGCGTATAAATAATTTGAGTTTGAGCTCAACGCGAACAAAATTTCAAGCAAAAGCCAGAAAAAGAAAAAATAGAAAGAAGCATAAAAGTAAAAATTTTATGTGATCAACTTTCCGTACGTACGAGGTGTCCCAGCATTAACGCGTGTTCTAATGGATATGAATAATTCACGTATTGAATTAAAGCTAACTTTTACTCTGTTTACATTTGAATTAAAAAGTTTCCGGGACGACGATTTTGTGGGGAAGCAAGACAGGAAATGTACGGGGAGTGACAGGCGTCACAATCGCTGCGATAAGCGACGCATGAGTCACGATATTGCGGTTACGGTGCGTATTTTGAGCAGCGGTGTAGCCGTTCCTAATAACTCCCAACGTGAGGTGACCGGTATAATACCAACAAAGTAGTTTTCCCTCTTGCTTTCCTCTTTTCTCGTTTAAAATATCTCTTATCTTATCTTATCTTATCTTGGTTGGAAGGTCAGATCTGCCATCGCTTTTATAAAAACTAGTTCCTACGTTAAATCTTAAAATTAGGTGACATAAAGGATCTTTAGCGCCTAGGGTACAACCGGGA
Source organism: Epiblema foenella (assembly GCA_963556455.1). Classification (NCBI taxonomy): domain Eukaryota; kingdom Metazoa; phylum Arthropoda; class Insecta; order Lepidoptera; family Tortricidae; genus Epiblema; species Epiblema foenella. The sequence goes on along the minus strand of OY747101.1, from coordinate 24,975,788 downwards.
AAATTCATGGAGGATGATGATGACGATAGTGTATCATTTGACCTCTACCTCATCGAATGGTACCTAAGTGATAACGGGGTTAGGTTCCAACCTAGAGATAATAGTCTCTATCTCTTCTTGAAAACGTATAGGTTGTAAGTGGCTGGGAATAGGCTTTTTTATAAGAAATGGGATTGCTCTTGGCCACCTTGAAAGATGAGGCCGACAGTGAAGCGAGCTCATCCAGAATATGCCTATTCACTCGTGCCTTAACAAGGTCTACTTTATGAATTCGGAAATACAGACGCCGGCGGAGAATTCCAAACCTTGGCATTGTGCATTATAAAAGATGATGAAGTGCTGTCGACAGCCATCGAGATGTCAAGAGACACGGCAAGACCCTCACAGTGTCTCGATGGCGTCTTCCAGTAGTGTGTTATATGGGTGGATCAACTTTTTTTGTGTTGTTATTTTGACCCGTTGTCCAAGGGACACTAGTGGCGCAGTTTGTTAAAAAGAATGATGTATTAAGTTCTACTAACATGCTCAGTAGATGGACCATTATATATATATTCCGTGCCTTTCTTTGTTGATCGCATAAATATATAAACTATACCAAGTTCTTTCCGTGTAGCATCGTTAACGGCCCACAATTATCAGGTCAGCATGGCTAAAAAACTACAAGCAAAAAATGTAAGACAACCATTTCCGTCCCAAACTTGAACACGTATGTTCCAACGCCAAACGAAAATTAGACGAGAATCGCGACTCGAACTCCCAAGCTCGTGTGCAAATTCAATTTTAATAAACGCAGAAATCTCAAGAAAAAGGACGTAACTTATGCCCGCTACCTACAATCAATAGACGTTTTCGCTGAGGGCCGTAGCAAATTTATAATTGTTTAACTTGGAGCTGTAAATACTTGAGGGATACTTTAGATACGCGTTAACTGGATTGAGTCTTATGCGAGCGTGGGGTGTTTTATATTGAATGAAGAAGTTTATATGCCATCAGTATCAAACGTGTTTATTGAACCCATCCGTTTTACCATTTCGGGACTAGTACGGGCTTGGAATACCTTGTTAAGATTGGTCCGGTTTTCTTAAGATGTTGTCCTTCACCGATCAGCCACTGTTAATTTTTTGAAAACTCCGTGGAACGAGACGGGATTCGAACCCGGAACCATTGAAAGACGCGTGCCTGCCGCTCGGCTTCAGTGTCAGTTTCAACTTAAATATACTAAAACTAAACTAAACAACTAAGTAAACTTGAAGTAGGTACAATACACTGGAATATACCAAGAGTGTAACTAAAACCTGAACTTGCTCCACAAAGCTTTCGAAATGCCAACGGAAGCTTCTCAGAGGAACTTGTCAAAACTTAACGGGAACCTATTAGCGGGTTAAGTAGCTTTTTGACGAAAGCTCTTTTGCAAGCAACGTCGTTTTAGTTTATAATAAGCTGTCTTTAGATAGGCAATGAATAGCGTCTTAGGGTTGACAAGTGACGGGATTGTAATAGACTTTAACGTCGTGACGATAAGGTTGAAACTTTGATAACAGTTGTTGCAACAAAACTGAAGCTTGAGGATGATGTCGATGGGCCTCAGCTTTGGGGGGCTTTGATATATCTCGGGCTTTGGATTTTTTTAAAGTGAGTATACAGTGCTTTTTTTAAATTGTCATCCCCTATGATACAATATTGTATTCCGCCATGTATGGCAGTCCGGTACATCACTTAGTAGCATGGGTGACACGACCTACGTCACTAGCCAGCATCACCCTACCGATGGTATGCGAGTGTGTCGTCAACAGTAACGTACAACAGTGACACCACTGTCACGATCCGGATTATCAGAACTAGTTTTCCTCGACCAAGGTCATACCTCAGAAAATTTTATGTGTTTACATTTAAGGCCCTTCACTTTCAACACAGCGCACCCTAATGTGTGCGATCCTGCGGCGCCCCACTAAAGGCGTAGCCGGTATTCGATGGATTTTTAGACGGTAGTACGGTCTAACCGGATAGTCCGTCATACCCATCCAGGTCTTTCCCGGGTGGGATACGTAAACGTATTTTCCCAACGTTAAAAAAGGTAGTGCATGCACTGTATTCCAACAACTATTAAAGTTATAAAAACATTCACGCCTCAAATCCAACAATTTCATCACAAAAATACATAAATTACTTAAGAAACAACACAAATTGCGATTCTATGCGGTTATTGTGTAGCTACGCTTTAAAATCCGTTACATTGCCGCACTAGTAGTTAGCATAACTGCTGCTAGTTCAGTATTTTCACTGGCACAGCTTATTTCTGCCAGTCACCGCTATAACCTGCCAGTCCACTGCCTCGGTCTACGCTGCTCCAGTTAGTTCAGCACTGCCATCAGCCATGCACTGCCTTTCGGGCTTCCGTTATCTGGTGGCAGTTGCATTGCCACTACTAGTGATTGCTACGGAGGATTGTAACTGTTCTAGTGGGATCCTTCGCTCAGCTCAGGACGTTCTGATTGTTCCAAGAAATGGGTTCTATTGCGAAAATATAACTAAAGGTGAGATATATACATATATGACGTTCGAGTGATTACCGAAAGAGTACCTATCAGAAACCGTGATAATATATCCGTGACTTCCAATAGAGTTGATTTTATTTCTTTATTTACTGACGCTCAGAGACCTTATACATCTCTGAGGATACTTATTTATTAGATTTTATTATTTTCATTTTGACGCTTAGAGATATATCTCACAATATTTTATGATTAGTGTACCTACCTTATTACCTTTTATATTGACGCTTAGAGACCTTATACATCTCTAACAAATCTCGATTGTTATTAGTTTCATAGTCTTATTTTTGACATGTAACACTACATTTCATTGATGATACTTTGATTATTGTATTATTTTTATTTGATATAGATAGATTTTGACTTGTAAAAGTGCCCTTGAGACCAATTTGCAGAATAAATGTTTTGATTTTGATTTATTTATTAAACGAACCAAAGCACTATGAAATTACAATTAAAGACAAGAACAAAATGACATCATAAAAACATAAAATGAAGCAAATACAGCAATGGTGGTTCATGTTACAATTTATAATAACATAGTGTGGCTATATGGAAAGAAAACCATCAAATTTTCACAATAAATAGTGAATTAGAGAGATTAATTAAATCATAAAATGATATGGGACTATAAAGATTTGTAAAAATGTTGTTTTATGTTTATTGGCCAAATGTAAATTGGAAGTTACCAATAGAATTCTCATGTTTCAATAAAAAAAAATTGTACGACAACTATGTACATAAATGCAATATTTCATGACAAAAACGGCAATTTCCCTTTTTTCCATACAACGGTAGTACGAGGCCACGCAGGCGTGACGTCACGGCGTGTGAACCAGTATGGAGCGTTTTCAATGCTCGTTAGCCTGTATTTTTTTTTTATTAAAAATGGGATCGCTCTTGGCCAGCATCTAGCCAGGGGGCAAAGATGAGGCCGACGATGAAGCGAGCTCACCCAGAAAGTGCCTATTCACTCGTGCCTTAAAAAGGTCTAGGTTATATGAGCTCGGAAACACAAACGCCGGCAGAGAATTCCAAACCTTAGAAGTGCGCATTATAAAAGATGAGCCTGTAATTAGCTATTCATTTTCTTCTTTTGTGTTCTAATTGTAGATTGTATCCATACAAACATTTGGTCTTCTCTAAAAATCGTTTCAAATGGGATGAAATATTTTTTGCCATCATGCCTATTGTAGTAAATTTCTTGTATTTACTCTACAGGATTTTAAAACCTAAATGCACCTTCAAACTCATGGCAATAAGCATTATTGGGCCATACTACTTTTTCATGTTCATAATTTTCAGTCCTTTTCTTTAAATGCAGATTTTGAAATACTTGGCCTTCATTTCATATTTTTGTATTGATCATTAGGAAGAGGTTTAATTGCAGTATCACTTCGGATAGTTTTGGTAATTAACGAAACACAGCTAATAACCATAAATCGAGTAACTCAATTGTCCTTGGATGTCTCACCATTAGTATGAAAAAATGGTTTTTACCACTGTATTACCCACTTTTTACAGCAATGTGTTAATATTTAAGTATTTTCACCTATATATCCCTTTTATTAGGTTCAGGTACTATTACGAAATCATATTTTTGTACACTAAAAATATGATGTATTGATACGTATATCATAGTTTTTTTTTTGTAATAGAAAACTAGTCCCGAAAAAGTAGAAGAACCCATTTACTCTAAAGAATTTTAAAACCTAAATGCACCTTCAAACACATAAATAAATAAATAAATATTAGAGGACAATCTTACACAAATCGAACTAGCCCCACAGTAAGCTCAAGAAGGCTTGTGTTATGGGTACTAGACGACGATATATTTAATAGATATAAATACTTAAAACACAAAATGATGAAATGATGTTTTCTATACATAGAAAACATCCAAGACTGAGAAACAAATATTCATGCGCATAACATAAATATTTGCCCTGATCGGGATTCGAACCCAGAACCGTCAGCTTCACAGGCAGGTGCACTACCCACTAGGCTAAACCGGTCGTCAAAAAAATTGGCATTATCTTATTGTCATCCCAAAAATTTAATTGACATCAACTGTTTTAGGACATACCTGGGAAGACTGGAAGACTAGAATGGTAGAGTTACCGAAGCAGCACGTGGACAAGCCAGATACGGATATAATTATTGACCATGTGAGTATTTCTACCGTATCTCACGAACGCGGGTGAGCCATGGTTGCGTATTGAAATACGAGTTTACATGAACTTGCCTATAGTCCCTATTCGTCCCGGTACCGCCGCACACCGCGTAGAGCCAGTCTGACCGAGGTAGGGCCAGCTGAGTTTCTTGCTGGACTCTTCTCAGCTAGGCTAGGTTTAGTGAATACAACTATATATGAACTTTCTTATAGTCCTTATTCGTTCCAGCACCGCCGCACACCGCGTAGAGCCAGTCTGACCGAGGTAGGGCCAGCTGAGTTTCTTGCTGGACTCTTCTCAGCTAGGCGAGGTTTAGTGAGCTAGCGATAAAACCCAGTAGCTCGATTTCACTCACCTCAGATTCGGTTGAAACCGCTCAACTAATCTCACTGGAGCGCAAACTCTTAGAGTATTCCAGTGTTCCAAACCACATGCGTGGTCGTGTCGGAGGTTTCCCCAGGCTACTCTCCAACCGCGCACTCCTATCGCTTTATTGGGCTCGGCCTATAAAGTCACAGTCAGGTTATAAAAAAAAGTTGCATCACTTTTATTTCCAAGGAATTCGTGCGTGACAATCGTAGTTATAAGATAATAACATGCGAAAAACCGTATGCAGCGAAATGCCCGTCATCTGCCGGTCCCTGTGATCCCCGGGCTCATTACAAAATAACTTTTTTTTATTTTTTTGCCGAGAGACGATGGCTTAATACATAGGTATGTTAAAATAACTAAATGTTATTAATTTTGAGTTTCTTTAGTTGTTACTTGCACCGCCATCAAATTTTTCTGCTTCGCCTTAAGATTGACTGTTAGAAATTGCCATACATTAAGTTCGCCTTTTGTACTATTAGGTTTCTCTTGTGTAACAAAGGTTAAATAAATAAAGGCTTCTAGGCGAGCAACCACCTCGCAGGACGGGAAAGTCTGAAAAGTACGTAATGGTGTAATTATCAGGGATCCGCCGAATATACGGTTACTATTCGGTATTCGGCATGTTCTTGAATGTTCGGTATTCGGTCGAATTATTCGGTTCAGCTGCCGAATATTTACCGAACAATTTTGACAGGGTTTTGTTACAAGTTACAAGAGTGTATTATAATTACTGCTTCGTGAAATTAATACTTGACCCGTTATTAGCAGTGATTTAACATTTCTTTTCAATATTTCGCTTTGATAATGAACAAAAATTTTACCAATTATTCAGTTTAACAACAATAGATGAAGGAATTACGTTGAACCGAATAATTCGGCCGAATATTCGGTTCGGCAACAGCTGCACCTAATATTCGGCCGAATGTTCGTATTCGGTCAAACCCATATTCGGCGAATCTCTAATAAGTTGTGTCTCACACGCCAGTCACAGCACAAACTACCGAAAATGAACCTTACTTGATAGCACGTAGATTGCTTTACATCGACTTGATATGAAACCATCGCGTGCAGGGCACCACTACATTAGTATATCAAATCAATGGCGCGGAATAATGTAAAATCATTCAATTGAGGTTTTTCTTCAATTCTCCAGGGCCCTAATACAAACCGTTGCGTCAGTCAGACTCACTTGCAAGAAATAATAATGAAAATAAATCATTCTTTTCGAGAAATTTTACTGACTCATAGATATGTTTACTATGTACTTAACATATCAAAATCAAAATCAAAACATTTATTCTGCAAATAGGCCTCAAGGGCACTTTTACAAGTCAAAATCTATCTAGATACATCAAATAAAAATAATACAATAATCAAAGTATCATTAATTAAATGTAGTGTTACATGTCAAAAATACGACTAAGAAACTAATAACAATCGAGATTTGTTAGAGATGTATAAGGTCTCTAAGCGTCAAGATAAAAGGTAACAAAGTAGGTACACTAATCATAATAAAATATTTTGAGCTATATCTATAAGACGTCAACATGAAAATAATAAAATCTAATAAATAAATATCCATAGCTATCAGTGGCGGAGCGTCCATACAACTCGATTCCCACCGGCTTGCCTAATTTCCAGCCAGAGAGGCTACTCCGAACTACGTATAGTGTTGTCCCTCTCACGTATATAGAGCATAACACGAGAGTGAAAGGGACGGCACGATACGAAGTTCAGATTTCGAAGTTCGGAGTACAGGCTCCAATCCAGTTATTTTATTACAGCTCATGAAAAATAAGAAATGTATATAATTTTCGGCTTCTCTAAGTATATTCTTGACGCGCCGCCACTGATAGCTATGTTAACATCGATATTATATGATCATATAAGTTTACCTAATATTCGACCGAATGTTCGTATTCAGTCGAACCCATATTCGGCGCATCTCTAGTAATTATGATCTTCTCCTCATTTCGCAGTTCGTGGCCTGGCCTTGGTACCTGAAAGGCATGCGTGTGACCATCTGCAACGCCGTGGGCCACCGGCCGAACATCAGCTGGCCGGATATTGGATACTCACCAGTGACGGCTTCCTGCTCTTTCGAGGACTTCCCGAGATGTCCATTGGGTTTGGAGATATATTCGGTGCAGTATCAGAGCTGGTGGCCGTGGGACTGATACCAGATTGATCATTATCATCATCAACTATTCAAAAATGTAAAAAAAAACATTTTTCAATAGTAGTCATTAACAACCTAGGTTTCGCCGGAAGATCAGCGCCAGCTCCCTGAGTCGGCATTACGCTGAGGCGAAACCTTTTTGTGGCGATTCCATGTTCTTTTAATTACATTTATTTATAAAGAAAGAAAGCATTTATTCACTGCAAGAAAAGACACATCATTACAAACAGAATAGACTCAGTACATTGACATATTATTATAAAGTGCGTCTTCGCGGCAGTGAATCGGTTGCTGTCTCAGCATTGTGCCGAGGTGAATTTATCTATATTTTATGTTTGTATCGTCACGATAATTATTTTTCTTTCTTCTTTCTTTCTTTCTAGTTTAATAGTTATTAGTAGTAGTAGTAATTAGTTTTTAGTAGTTAGTTAGTTAATAGTGGTGGTAATCACCAGTTGATTCTTTGGGTTCGGTTTTATAAAGGCCGATTTATACGATGTAAGAACTTGCGTGCAATTATCATTATATCGCGGATTTTTATCGTCCTTGCCTTACCTCGGTAGCCCGCAACCGGAAATGTATTTACATGGTCTAACCGACATAAGGTCTAACGGATCTTTAAGGCTGGATGATTTCATCCAGCCTTAAAGATCCGTTAGACCTTATGTCGGCTTGTTATGTCAAAAATTGTACTGAGTTACTGAAATTTGATCTGGCATTTGGTCTAACAGATCTTTATAAAACCCGGCCTTAGTCAACTCGGAATACGATTATAAAGAGTCTATTAGAATGAAAACTGGTTGCATTTTGATATCTGAAATTCACTGATGAAGTTTCACATTAAAAAAAAATAAAAAACAACTGATTACAGTATTTAAAGTCAACATCAAAAATAACTACGCATATGAATGTGTCAAACGGAACGGAAATTTCAAATACACCGTTGGTTTTCTCGCATACATCTGCGAAGAACCCCAGTCGCTTAACATTTTTCAACTGCAGTCTTTTTTTTGGACCTGACTGTGGCTTTATAGGCCGGGCCCAATAAAGCGATAGGAGTGCGCGGTTGGAGAGTAGACTGGGGGAAATCCAGGGGAAAACCTCTGACACGACCACACGTGTGTGTATGTGTGTGTGTGTGTATGTCAACTCCAGTCGCTAGTAAGTTATTTTGATCCCTACGATTCCAAAATAGAGATTACTTCTGTTTAAGTTACTGTTCTGCAGTTTAAGTCTGCTAAAAATCCAAATATTATATCCGAAAACTATTTTTAAGTTAGTATTACTTAAGCTGTTTTGTTTCGATAAAAAATGTTTACAAATAAAATTTGTTATTTTTAATTTATGTATGTATATGTATTGACACTTGTTATGTACGTTTTATATTTGAAGTTGGCCCACAATTTTTCTGCTTTGCCCTAAGTTTGACTGGTTGAGAATGATTATAAAGTCCACTTTGTACGATAAGTAAGTTCGCCTTTGTACATGATTGATCTGTTTTTTTTTCTGTATAATTTATTTTACTTGTCTTGTGTACAATAAAGTATTTACATACATACATACATAAGTTTTACTTTTGTGCAATAAATATTAAATAAATAAATAATAAAAGTAACTTAAATCTAAATCAGGCCTTTGGGGCACTCTATCGAGGATGCTGGCGGAATTTTTCAAAATTTAATTGCTTTGTAAACAACATTGACTACTTTGTATTTGACAGCTGGGTCAATCTACTTTTTCATGACCAATTTTCTAAAAAAAATCTATGATATGTATTGAATTAGTGTAGAAAAATAGGATTTCGAAATAGTACCTGAACCTAATGAAAGGAATTTATATGTGAAAATACTTCAATATTAACATATTGCTGTAATAGGTGGGTAACACAGTGGTAAAAACCATTTTTTCATACAAATGGTGAGACATCCAAGCAGGCACGTATCCAGACTTTTGGTTCGGGGGGGGACAAACATTGAAACAACCATGTGAACTGTGTAAAAATTGATGTAATCAGGGTACTATAAAAACAGCTAAAAACGTTTTCGGAGGGGGGGGATTAATCCCAACTATCCCCCCCTCTGGATACGTGCCTGCATCCAAGGACCCAGTGGTCCTTGGATGTCACTCGTGAGTTACTCGATTTATGGATATTAGCTGTAGTACGTTAATTACCAAAACTATCGGAAGTGATACTGCAATTAAACCTCTTTCTAAATAGCAATACAAAAATATGAAGTGAGGGCCAAGAATTCCAAAATCTCCATTAAAAAAAGTGTGAAAATTATGTACATGAAAAAGTAGAATGGCCCAGCTAGTAAGGTAATACGACATGTTATGATACATACACAAATTGTGTGATCAATTACGTAATTTGTGTCCCATTTCATCGTTTCGACTCATTCAAAACAAATTTATACGAAATTGAATCTAAAGTAATGTCGATCCCTGATCTTATTCGTAAGCGAGGTAATTTTACGCCCAGTGTCAAAGCGTATAATTCTGATATATCCAACAATTTGTTCCGTACAGGTCTAATGGCATACATGATTGATTTACACGTATTGAGCTCACAATACTTAGAAGTATTACATATGAATTGGATTTCTTAGTATTTTTTTTCTAATTTGGCATTTTTTTTTCGTTTATGAATAGTGGTTTAAATGGGTAGATTATTCGAGGACGAAACGGTGGACGAACTGTATAACGAAACGGGTCCTTTTTGAATGGACTATTATTCGACCTCTTAACTTTTTAATGATGTCATTGTCAGATGTCAAGTTGAACCCTTTATAAATGCATGTAAGTCGATATTTCACTGCACACCGTGACGGATATGTCCATTATCCATCGATTGCATCGAAAAGGTTTAACGAATGATTTAATTACTACAATCCTGATTCGTTATGCCAAGAAAAGTTCAACCTAAGAGCCCTTATGAGTTAAAAACGCTTATCTATTTTGGCCATTTTCTGTTTGAATTGTATCTTGACATTTTCTCTGTGTTACTATCTAGAACAGCAGGCGAATCACGCAACTTTATGTACTAACGGTAGATAGATTTTACTGTCAATTTTGAAGTATAAATTTATGAGCTGACAATTAAAATTTGACATTAAAATCTACCAAACGGTAGTACAAAAGTTACGTGACTACCCCGCAGGACTATTGCGACCTAGTGTCTAAATATTAAATGTATTTTTTGTATTTTTCAAGAAATATCGTTTCAAACATCACTCCAAATCGACCATTTTCAAACTTAAAACTGCTTTGTTCTGCTTAAATTCTACTAGGCACAATAAAATCAAGAAACGGCTATGTCGCTATCTAAATCTTTTATAAAGTCAACGTATCCTTTAATCACTTCATTGATATTATCAATACCTTTGTATAATATGAAATCAAATCATTTTAAAACTTATAAAGCCCCTTAAGAAGTTTATTGACGTAAAGAATTGAATTAAAATCTGGTTGTTGCCAGATCATAAAACTTAGCACACAATCCATTTGATATTATATGGCATTTGTCAGCACACATTCAAACTTTTCGTAAAATCATATCATGAACACAGCTTACGACTACTGATAGTTTGGTGGAACCCACCCAAGTTCTCCCAATTATTCTCTTTAGTGCACATAGACATTTGCATGTAGGGCATGCAATACCGAACGATTATCAATCCCGGGATTTAAATTCGGTATTGGACCTCAATCCCGGAACTACGGTATTTAGGTCTGGGTATACGAGTAAGTCACATTCGGTCTAGGTATACGAGTAAGTGACTGTTGGAGAGTCCAACAATAGATACCTAAATCATTAAGTTGGTACTACTGATATTCTAGATTAAACATAGTATTAAGATTCAGTGTTTCCTGTCTGGATTATTATCTGTGGTATTTGTCGCCATACTTACTTAACTTCGTGTGCAAGCCTAAATGTCGCAATACATTGTTTCCTACAAATTATCCTCTTTTACTGCTGCTGCATCTCTCCCACGACACACAAAACGAACCAACGCTTCAACCCTAACAGTCTACCCAACAAGTGACAATTACCGTCACATTTTTAAGTATCTGTGTTATATATAAGTAGAAATATAATGAAGGACAGAGAATAATAACAAATAGTAATTAAATAATTATGAATACTCAGCTCTCTTATTGTTGCCTTCTTATTAATTTTACGATTACATAAGACTTGCATATTTTTCTATTAAAATTTAATGCAAAATTCTCAATTCAGGTATTCCGATATTTCGGTATTAGTCTGTTTCAATCCCGGTATTGTAATACCGTAAAAATAGGCTCGAGATCCCGGTATTTCGGGATCCCGGGATCCCAGTTTGGATGCCCTAAATTTTTATGTAAATAAACTCACGTACGTAATACATTCTAAATCACGACCCATTCTATATTAGACGTTTTTGCGAATCACTACGCTCCGTCTCACTAAGGCAATTGCCTTCAAGCTCACGTTCTAGAAGCTATAAGGCAAAAGGTAAGAGTTTTCTTTGCGTTACCAATGAAATCATCCCTTTTGACATTGAAGAAGGAGTGTCACTTATGAATAAGTGGCCCTATAATATCTACTCTAGTAAATCAAAATGGGTAATTTCTTAACTTGACACCCCGCTATCATATTTTACGCAAAATCTGAAAGATCCCTAAAGGTATTTTTTTACACCTGAAATAGCCGTAATAATTCCTACTTCACTGTTTTTGTTGAAAGTGATTTACTTGCTGGAGCGAAAAATATAATATTACCGATATTACCGAAAATAGCGTCGTTGATGGGTCGAATCAGTGAAAGTAAATTTTTTGGCAATTTCGAAGGTTATAACTGCGATTTTATAATGCGGCAATTTCGTGTTGTAATACTAAAACAATAGCTTTTAAGTTTCAATGGAGGAAATATCACTCGATTAGGTCAAAAAGTTAAAAGAGGCATAGTCTCATATCGGGCGACTGATTGTCTTTTTTAAACAAGCGCTCGGTAAGATAAACGTCCTAGTGGTTGCCATCTTAGTTCCCAATTGTTCACCTTTATTATTATGATACTAAGTGTCAAGTATAGGGTCAATATCGGGCACTGTTAAATCTACTTTATACCTGTTTACTGCTGTTGTCAGTGGTCAACGTGTTGTGTCAACTGCTGATTGACAGTAACTAAACCAAATACCTAAATAGCGTAAAGAGTCTAATATTTTCATTGTATCTAGTTGACACAGTTCTTGCAGGAAAGCATATCAAACGATTCGA